>CM033323.1:75325585-75766995 GCA_019359835.1 Pharus latifolius
AGGGACTGAATACTGGGCGGATTTTAACTGCTTGGCGCTTGAGAGTTCTCCTCATCTAAACTGGGCTCGCCAAACCAATTCACATAACCGCCGGGGGAAGTGTTAGCCATCGGGAAATTTTCTGAAAAAAATTTAAGCAACGAGAGGGAGAAAAATGTGTGCTTTGTGCTTGTGTTTGGTGCAAATGAGCTAAAGTTTTCTCATATTTATAGGCATACGAGTATACAATTTTTCTTCAAATTTTTTGTGATTTTTTTGTTATTTTTTATGAATTTTTAGGCTCAGAAATGAATAAAAAATTAAAACAGCTAGTTTTAACGGCTATTTTATCCAACGGCTATTTATTTGTGTCTCTGACATGTGGGACCAGCCGAGAAAAACGATGCAACGGCTAGTTTTTGCCACCAAAAATCTCCTCTTGGGCTAACACGTGGGCCCGCGCATCGGCCGGGCCCACCAATCAGCGGCACAAAGGGTGTACCAGCGCGGGTGCACGAAGCACGGGAAACTGATCCGGGAGGATCTTTAGGTCGAGTCGCATACGGCTTCGCAACCTTAACGCTGTTCGGAAAGGTTTTGCGATCATTCCCTGTTCGGAATTGTAATCCGATCCAAATATAGATTACTAAGTCTATCCGTTTAGGATTAGTTAGTTATACGAGTCTAATACGTTTAGGTTACTGAGTCTGATATGTATTCATACGATTGGACTATAAATACCTTGTAATAGATCTAGTTTAGATCATCGAAGAGTCATAGAACTTATTTGAGTTTAGACACTTATAATTCCTTCGACGTAGGCAAGTGTGTCTAACGTTCGATGTATAAAGCTCTCTTTGAAATAAAGAGTTGTGCAATTACTTTGGGTTTCGGTATTTCTGAATAAGATCCCGTTATTCCGCATATTAGAATCTGGGCGAGTCTAGTGCGAAAACTAAGACTAGGTCTCAAACGGATCAAGTTAGTATCAGAGCAACTTTCCTATCCTGTGGATGGTGAAGACTCGCCAGGGTTACAAAACCTCCGGCGAAACTCCAGGAGATCAACTGACGGTTCCAACAGCCGCGTCTTCGACAATGTCTGACGATACCTCCGTTCAAGCTAACCTAGCCAAACAAGTGGCTAAGCTCTCTACCGACATGGAAACTGTGCTTACTTGGATTAAGTAGTAGGCCATTATTGTACCTCCTAAAGCAAGGAAGGTTGTAGGTGTGAAGACTGGTGAAGACTTGCGTAGGGCAAATGAAGACAAAGACGAAGGCGACCATAAGACCGACGACCTCGTCAACACCTCTTTAGCTATCGGATCTTTCAAGGTCGACGCTAAGATTGAAATACCCATATATGATGGGGTGATCGATGCCGAGAAGCTGGATTCTTGGATCAATCAACTTGAGACATACTTTGACCTGAAAGGGTTCAGTAGTGCTCAAAAGGTAAAGTTCACACCTTTGAAGATGAAGGACCACACCAAGACTTGGTGGAAGGCTCTTGTCGCTAGTGGTGAAGCTGACGACCTTGCGTGGAGTCAATTCAAACGACTTCTGCGACAAGAATTCTATCCGATGGGTTACCTTGGGAAGAGATGGGAGCGTTGGCACAGATTGTACCAACGGCGTGATCAGACCGTCCAAGACTATACGACAGAGTTTCGGCGACAAGAGGTGGTCATCGACATCTCACTGTCCGATCCTCAGGTATTTTGGAAGTACACATCTGGACTTAAAAAATCGATCAGTACTGAGCTAAGTCTGTTCGGCGTCCAAGACATCGCGACTATGAGCACAACTGCTATGGCGATCGAGAAGAAGAACAAATCTCGCAGCGACAAAAGCACGAAGGAAAATGCGAGTCCAAAGAACAACGCTTCAAAATCGGGCACGGGTGCCTTTTGTGAACATTGTCAAGTCGTGGGACATACCAAGGACAAATGCTACAAGTTTCATCCTGAAGTTCGACCGAAGAAAAAAGGACCAGGGAAAAGAACAGCCACGGCTACTGCGACTTCACCCGACGAAGAAGTTGTCCGAGTGAATTCAGTTAATGAGGCGGATACGACCTTGTCTCTGATGACAATGCCGAAGGAGAAGGGTTCGTATCCACTGAACGACCATCACCCAACGGAGGACTTGTTCACCATCAACATCCAGGTGAAGCACGAAGTGGTCGCAGCGATATTTGATCCTAGAAGTCCAAAGAATCTGGTCTCAGCTGGACTAGTTCGGCAACTTGGTTTGAAGACAACCACACACCCGCGACCATATCCGCTAGGTTGGTTTACATCTGACGTGAACCAACAGATTACGAGTCAGTGTGTGTTGACGATTGCAATCTCTGCACGATATATCGACGAGGTGCAATGCGACGTTGTCCCTATCGATATCTGTTAAGTAATCTTTGGGAGTCCGTATCTGTATGATCGAGACGCTCACTTCCATCGGCGTGCTTAAGAGTACGACCTCACCAAAGACGGACTTAAGTTCGTGATCAGTAGAGACATCCACGTCAACACTTCGAACTTAATTACCACAAATCAAACGATACGAATTGTCAATGCATGTCACAAGTATGTGCTTATCATGATTCGACCCATTAGTCAAGGTGAGGGTACTCGACCAACGTTGTCGTTAGCATACTGAGAGGATTCTAGTCATTTGTCGGGACTGCTGGAGAAATACAGTGATCTGTTCAAGACTACCCAGGGTCGTCCGCCGAAACGTCCAGTCGAACATGAAATTCAGCTTGTGTCCGATGCTACACTGCCCAATTTGAGTATGTATCGCAACTCAGTATTGGAGAATGAAGAGATCAAGAGACAACTTGGTGAGTTGCTAAACGATGGTGCCATTCAACCGAGTAGTTCACCTTGTGGATCTTCTGTGGTGTTAGTGCCAAAGAAAGATGAGACTTGGCGTATGTGTATCGACTACCGAGTACTAAACAAGATCACCATCAAGAACCGGTACCCCCTTCCTCGTATTGACGACCTGCTGGACCAATTGAAGCATGCTGTTGTCTTCTCCAAATTGGATCTTAAGTCAGGATATCATCAAGTTAGCATCCGAGAGGAGGATACGTAGAAGACCGCGTTCAAAACACAACAAGGTCTGTTCGAATGGCTGGTCATGCCGTTTGGTCTCTGCAACGCCCCAGCAACTTTCACGCGTCTTATGAATGACGTATTGAGACAGTTCATCGACGACTTTGTGATCGTTTACCTCAATGACATACTGGTTTATAGTCGTTCGTGGGATGAGCACCTCATTCATGTCGAAAAGGTGTTCGAACAGCTGCGGCAACATCAACTTCGCCTCAACCGTAAGAAGTGCGAGTTCGGCCAACAAACTCTACTTTACCTAGGATTCATGGTCGGCAACGGTACGTTGCAAATCGACCCAGATAAGGTAAAAGTGATTCGCGAGTGGCCGCGATCGCGAACAGTTACAGACGTGCGCAATTTTGTGGGAGTATGCCAATACCTTCGAAGTTCATCCGTCACTTCTCGATTGTGGCTTCTCCATTGCATGCATTAACCAAGATCGATCAGAAGTTCGAGTGGACAGGGAAACATGAGGACACGTTTCTCTTGCTGAAGAGGAAGATCAGCGAGGCGCCTATGTTAGCTTTGCCGAATCTCCAGAAACTATTCAAGTTAGAAACCGATGCCTCAGGTTATGTGATGAGCGCAGTGCTCATGCAAGAAGGTCGACCAGTGGCATATCACTCCGAGTTATTCCAGGAAGCTCAGAAGAACTACCCGACTTATGATAAAGAGTTATGCGCACTGCATCAGGCCGTGAAACATTGGCGGTGTTACCTCTTGGGTAAAGAGACTGTTGTCCACACCAACCATCAGCCGTTGCAATATTTGCAAACTCAGTCCAAGTTACAGCAAGCTCGACACATGAAGTGGATGTCGTATCTGCAACAGTTTAATTTAGCGATTAAGTACAAGAAGGGCGTACACAACAAATTGGCGGGCATGTTGTCGCGACCACCAGTTACGACCCTCTGTTTATCAACATTCATGCAGATCGAGCCCTCATGTCATGATGACTATGCCACTATGTACAGTGAAGACCCTGCTTTTCAAACAGCACTGACTGAGCTCGAAACAGGGAAACTTACGGAGTTCGTTCGTCAAGAAGGACTCTTGTACAAGGGCAATTTACTTTGCATACCTCGTGGAGCACCTCGAATTCAATGGTTGCGAGAAGCGCACACATCGAAGATAGCTGGTCACTTTGGGGTTACAAAGACGTTGCAAAATCTTCACCGACATGTGTTCTGGCCGCGTATGCAGCAGGATTTGGCTAGTTTTGTTCGAGGATGTGGTCTCTGCAGTATCTCGAAACCGGCAAACCGAAATTAGGTTTGTACACTCCTTTGCCAGTTCCATCGCGACCATGGGAGAGTATATCCATGGATTTCTTGAGAGGATTGCCGAAGACCCGACGTGGCAACGACTATCTATTCGTGATTGTTGATCGGTTCTCAAAAATGATTATTCTTATAACTTGTTGAAAGACTATCACAGGAAAAGAAGTAGCTCGGGTATTCTTTCAACATGTTTGGACACACTTCGGACTGCCAACTTCTATTGTGTCTGATCGCGATACCTGGTTCCTTAGTCACTTTTGGCGATCGCTCTGGACGATGATGGACACCAAGCTAAAGAGGAGTACTGCCTTTCATCCGCAAACTGATGGTCAAACTGAGGTGGTAAATCGCACAGTCGTTCATCTCTTGAGAGGATATAACTCGAAACACCCGAAGACCTGGGATGAAAGCATAACGTACCTGCAGTTTGCTTTTAATCGAGCAGTGCATGGTTCGACTGGAAAGTCGCCATTTGAGGTCTGTTTAGGATTTCTACCACAGAGTACATTCGACATGGAGTTTATGATTCCTACCTCAGTACAGAACAAGAAGGAAGCATCTGATCAGGATCGAGCACAAAAGTTCCTGGAAGGTATTCAACGGCTCCATCGAGAAGTTGAACAGAACTTGCTGAAAGCTCAACTGAAGTACAAGGCGCGACATGATCGACATCGAGTTGATGCGCAATTTGAAGAAGGTGATATGGTATGGTTACATCTGAGTAAGGAGAGACTTAAAGGTGAAGGTAAGAAACTCAAACTCATTCATTATGGTCCTTTTCGGATTTTGCAGAAGTTGGTAATAATGCTTGTCAGCTTGAGTTACCTCCATACATGGATATTTACTCAGTTGTCAATGTTGAGCACCTCAAACTCTTCGAGCCTTCAATACTGGATGATGAGTCAGATACTATAGTACCATCTGTTGAAGACTTGGTCTATCAACGAGACGAACCTCTAGACGAAGATGTGATTCTGGAGAAGAAGGTGACTACCACCGCAGTGGCACAAAGGAGACTATTCGAATCAGTCGGAAAGGTCAACGAGTACGTGTGGCAAAGTGGTATGCCAGAGAAGATGGACAAGTCCAATTTCCACATCTCCAATTTGATCGAGGGGTCGCAACAGGGGTTGGCTCCTTCTCAACAAGGGAGTCATGATCCAGGAGGATTTTTAGGTCGAGTCGCATACGGCTTCGCGACCTTAACCGTGTTCAGAAAGGTTTCGCGATCGTTCCTTGTTCGGAATTGTAATCCGATCCAAATATAGATTACTAAGTCTATCCGTTTAGGATTAGTTAGTTATATGAGTCTAATACGTTTAGATTACTGAGTCTGATATGTATTCATATGATTGGACTATAAATACCTTATAATAGGTCTAGTTTAGATCATCGAAGAGTCATAGAACTTATTTGAGTTTAGACACTTATAATTCCTTCGACGTAGGCAAGTGTGTCTAACGTTCGACGTATAAAGTTCTCTTTGAAATAAAGAGTTGTGCAATTACTTTTGGTTTCGGTATTTACGAATAAGATCCCGTTATTCCGCATATTAGAATCTGGGTGAGCCTAGTGCGAAAACCAAAGTTAGGTCTCAAACGAATCAGAAACGCGCGGGTTTTCGCGTCACCATGCGTTTTGTGGGCCCCACCAAAACGCGTGGCACACATCTCTACCGCACACACCGCCACCGACATGTGGGCCCGAGCGCGCAATGGGGCCCAGTTGTCAGTGTGGGTGACGCGGGGGTACGGGGCGCACGCGGGCGATACAGGTGGGGCCTACAAACTGTGTCCCGGGGCGCCGCGTGCCGTCCAACGCACGTGGCTTCGGCTCGGTGGCGTCGCCGAGCCCACCTATCAGAGCTCCGTGGGCACTGCTTCAGCTGGCGTCTTCTCTCTCCTCGCACGGTTTTTTATTAATTTTTTGCGGCGGGGCCCACATGTCAGAGCTCGTTACCGTCGGCGTTGGACTCAGCCTAAAGCCTAAATACAATACTTAAAATACCGGCTATGGAACTTGAATCCGGATATCATAATATACAATCCAGACACTAAGTCATTCCCCATGCTGCGCCATGTCGACACCATTTTTTTGATTGTTCGATTGGAGGTTTCACTTCATCTGGGCCGTCCACATCACTACCATGTGTGTAGCCTACTGCTTGAACGCTTGGTCTACATTGTGTCACATCGTCATTTCGTTCGTGGCCGTTGGATTGATGTGTTTACTTCATCTAGGGCATCGAACGTGCTCCCGATTGTCCAGCTGTTTCCCAATGACCAATTGTTCCCCACATTCAACCAAAATCACCAATTATTTCCCACGTTCGACCAAAACTAGGCCTTCCGATTCGACCAATGGAACAAATGGACTAGACACATTGTTTTCGTACTGTTGAGTTGTTTTCCGCATTCGGCCATAACCAAGCTGGTTGATTCGACCCAAAAAAAAATGCATCAAAAAATAATTTACTCTTTCATCCAAAATCAATCGACTAGATA
Source organism: Pharus latifolius (assembly GCA_019359835.1). Taxonomy (NCBI): domain Eukaryota; kingdom Viridiplantae; phylum Streptophyta; class Magnoliopsida; order Poales; family Poaceae; genus Pharus; species Pharus latifolius. Next base: position 75,332,470 of record CM033323.1, read on the forward strand.
TTTTACATCTGCGACCACTGTTTTTTAGTGCCTCGACCAAGTTTATATTTTGCTGACAGGCCCAAACTTACGACCATTTTTTTTTGCTGCCATGACCACACTGTTTTGTACTGTAGAGTTGTTTTTCACATTCAACCGCAAGTCATGACTACTGATTCGACCAAGGGAAGAATGCGACTACTGTTTTTTTATTGTCCGACCAAAACCAAGCCTTTTGATTCGAACAGGGGAAAAATCGACTAGAAAACAAAAATGCAACCAATATAAAAAAGACAAAACCACTGCTTTGACAAGGCACCACATTCGGCTATAGTCAAACCTGCTGATTCGACCCAAAAAACAAAATGCGACAAAAAAAATAATTTACTCTTTTAGGACAAAATCTATAGACCAGAGATTTTACAGGTGCATAGTTTTTATGCCTCAACAAAGATTTATTCTAACGGGTTCAACTTTACGATCAAATTTTTGCTACCACGACTTCACACTGTTTCCTACTGTGGAGTTGTTTCTCACATCGGTTTTTGTTTTTTTTATAATGATCGTATTTTGTTTTTTGGTCGAATCAATTAGCTGATTTTGGTCGACCGATTTTGGCTGAAACAGTAAACTGTTTTTTGGTCGAATCAGCAGGCTGGGTTGTCGTCGAATGTGAGAAACAGCTTGATGCGACCAGTTTTTTTGGTTGCATTTTTTTTCAAGTAAACGGCCAATTTTGTCTTTATTGAAATGATCAGTTTTTTTACTGGTGCGACCACTATTTTTCATTGTCACGACCAATATTTTTACCGTCTCGGCCAATTTTATTGTATTAGTACAAGCCCTAGTCATGTTCGTCCAATCCAAAATTGATGGTACCAGTACATACTCTGTTTAGATCACATTGTCCAGTTCAAATCTGGTCATACCAGCATAAACTCTAGTCATACCAGTACAAGCGCTGTTCTAGTCGTGATCATCTAATTCAAAATTGGTCATAGTCGTGTAGTTCAATAATCTGAACAATCATAACGAATATATAAATACAATGTCTTATCATCTACAAATTTATTTCCTCAATACCCACAGTAATGCGCAGAGTTCCACCTAGTTCACAAAACAAATCAAGTGCCTATATAGTTGGACACCCATTGGTTTTTTTTATGGACTTCATGTTCTTGCCCTGATATCCCAATTATATATTAATGACGACATCAAAAAGTGCAATTATGTAATATATTTCTCGTATTTAGTAAGATGCTGTTATTATTTAAGTAGTGAACAAATGACCACATCAAAAAGTGATACATCAATTGTTTTCCAGAACATATCGCAATTGTTCACCTCACTGTTATCGTTTCTAACATATTTTCGCAAGTTTTGAATTCTAATTGATTTTGTAAACCATCTTTGTTCAAGTAAATTTTAGTTTTCTCTAAAAAATCTAGTATAATTTAAACTGCATCAACAATATCAAGTAGTTTCATGTAGGTGTTAGCAAATTACTTTTCGAGGAAACTCTAAAGAACATCCTGATGATTTTTAAATATCTATCAGCAAAACTGCTGGATATAGAATAGAGAGATTCCTTACAATGTGAAGCACTGGTCTATTCACTTGAATCATATTAATGAAACCATAGTGTTAAAACCTTGGAAATATCATTCTTAAAGCTACCAATCAACAAAAACAAATCATTGTTTATACCACATGCATGGGTTCATAAATTGATTCAGTAAGTAGACACACCAACAAGGAGACACATAGGCATGTATATATTAGCTCAACAAGCATTGCCGCTAAGACAACATTTTGGTGTCAAAAACAGCAACCTTAGAAAGGTGGTCAGGAACTGCAACTGATGATTAATGCATGACTCTGCCCAAAGACACTATCAGAATGTGCACATGTATGTCCGAGTTTGGACTGATCATGTCATGTAAATAAAGATTTTGCATTGACATGAATGTTTGGATAGCTTGGAGTTTGAATTGACATTTTAAATTCATCAGTTGGATTTACATAGCATCTTATTTTCCTTGTCAATATGTAGAGAATTTGTAAATTGAATATGAATACTTTTTTGTTTCAATCACATGAGTTGAAACACAAGCAGAGCTAGCAGATTCTGGTCAGGCTATTATCTAGGAGGAGATTCTGAGTTCATGTTTATTCTACCATACCATTCGGTAAACAAGCTTCAATATGACACTATTATTCGATTGAAAAAAAAAAGAAAGAGCTTTTTGTTTAATGAAGGCCCAAGTTTCAAAAAGTTCAAGATTTATGATCATGTACACTAATTGCATCAAGCTTCAAGATTTATGATCCTAAACCTCTCATGTTCAATGAAGATCCAGGTCTTTTTTGTTATTGGTTAATAAGGAGATTATGGCAAAATTATGGTGCAAGAATTGAGCAAAATGAGACAGAAATTTAAGAGAGACGAAAGATTTGTGTTGTGGCCGATGGCTTGGGGTGGGAGGAGAGAATCTCAAATTTATAAAAGAAAAAAGGGTGTCTAAGGTGTACATGTTTTAAAAAAATACTTACACTAGCCATACTTTTTATTTGTTTTTAAAGAGTTAAATCTAAGGAGAGGAAATTAATTTAATGGTGAAAAAAGTGTATACAAGATAAAAAAAAAATTAGTACATGTATTTTAGCAAAACTCAGAAAAAATTGCTAGAAAACAGTATTTTTTAAATAACCCACTAAAAAACAAATTTCAGAAATATCTTTTTGAAAAAAATGCTTTTAAACATGGTGTATTTACAGTGAAAAATTTAAGGTGACTGTTCATTGGTGACTGTCTTGCAGTCATCCACCATGCGGTCAAAAATTTATGAAATCTTTAAACTGATGCGCATTTGTCCTTTCCCCTCTCTAAGGCTTTAATTTTTCGTACCCAGCACAAATGCTTGATAATGCACCACTTTATCTAGTCTTTTGTCATGTGTCACCGCAATTCTCCTCTCTAATAAAATATCCCGTTTTTGCGATATAACCAATTTATTAGATTGGTCATTAAGGTTAAGAAACAAAAATGACCTCACTAAATCAATTGATTATTAAATTATTCATTTGATCATCAATAAAATCTAATAACTAATCTATCTAATGTGTAATTATTGAGAATCCACTAATTTACCATCTTCTTTCACTAATCGAGGAAATTAACTGAGAATTAAGAATAATTGTGGACATTCAATTATTTAAGTAACTAAAATATCAACCAAGGAGAATACCAAGTAAAATAAATAAAATTATCAAATATATTAAACCATAATGTAACAATGATAAGGATCCCCAAGAATTGAGGGTCAACCCCATAGATTACAAACCATTGAACACAGATAAATTGAATAAAACATTAAGAATAAACCGGTGTTCAGTGTAGATTTACTCTCTCCGATGATGATGATAACGTTCGACCTTGAAATCTTGTTGAAAGGTCAGTCTCGCTGTGATCTATGTCCATGGTTTTTTATTATGTATGAATTGAACTTTTTGTGTGGTAATTTAGTTATCCTTTTGGAATTACAGATAGGCTGGGACTCAGTTATAAGAATGGGTGCAGATCTGCGAGACTTATTTGTTTATGAGGCTTTCCTGTATTATAATCTCCTTCTTCTTGTGGTGAGTTTCTTTTGTTATGTTCAAGGATCATATTCATTACCTTCAGAGAAGCAAGCAAATCAGGGCCCTCCCCCTCTCTTTATATCTATGTAATTTTGCTTTATTTTTTTACTATAGGCCCTGATGGTTTGGCTATGGGAGTAAATTTGTGGGTCTTTGTGCAATCATCAGTGAATTATGCAAGAGTGCTTGATCTTGCACAAACACATCTCTCACACCTAGAAATATGGAGGGTATGCTTATCTGCCTCTCCTGTGTGATATATTTTACATTTTCAAAATTATAAACCTTAGCTGATATTGAATGCTATAGTGTGCTTTCTAGTTAGGAACATTTATGTAGTGGTCCATCTGTTCCATTTCATAGAATTGCTCTTATCATACCTTACATTGCAACCATATTCATGTATTTCTGTGAGCAAGCATAGTGAGGCATATTATCTTGCTCTTATCGTAGTTTCTCGATGGACATGACCGTGCCCATTGTATGATAAATTAAGTTCTATATTTACGAGTGCTAATTGAAACTGGCTCTTATGAACAGTAGGAACTCTGTTATAGGATGCATTTTAGCTCTGTTGTTTCTGCATTTATCCGTGTTCTTTTCTGTTGACTTTATACTGTATAACTTCTGATATCTAATATGTAAAATAAATTAGGAATTTGTCTATCAAGTTTTGGCTTGGTAACAGAAATTACATTACTTTTACTTGTATTTGGTATATATTATTCCGTTAATGAGTCACTAAAATTGATTTTCTTTCATTTCATTGACAGTGTGCAACTTGGATGGCTTCAATTATTCCCACAAGTATGACGCCTACCTTTATCTGTACTCACAAGGGGAAGTGTCTCTTGCTGCATCACAACCAGTGTAATATCTTGTCCTTGAAAAGTAGTTCATGCCATGCTTTGTTTTTCTTTTTGTGTGCTTGAGCTTGTTGGTTCCTTTTGGATTTACCTTATGTTTATTTATACTTGTGGTAGTGCTTCAACTAGCTAGCCATTGCTTACCAATAATCAAACATGTTTAAGAATATTGTCATCAAAGTTCCACTTACAAGGAACATTATACAATGTTGATGGTATATTAAAAGGGGTGTCCCAATGAGTCTCCAACTGTGTCTATGCAGTGCTTGATTGACTGCAACTTACACCCTGCAGTAATCGAAGCTCTGACTGCTAGTTTGTTCATTAAAAGTTTTTAGCAATGATTGCTTCAGTGCTTCTCCTTTTTCTCTTCTAAAAAACATCTGTATTCCTCAATCAAATCAATGAAAAGGTACATCTTAGTACAATAATACTGTATGTGCCATGTGGTACAAACAAACGATTCAGATATGTGCATGTATAGATGTCCTCTTGTAATATTTATGTGATTCTAGATATTCAGTGAATCATGCATTTCTTCTCCAAATTGAAAACTTCTTTCTCAAGATCATGCCTTGTATTCTATACTGATGCATTGGTTGCTCAAATGCATGTTGGTGTAACAACTTGACCTATTGTTCTGCCTCTCTGTACGTTCTTTTGGATGCTGTCCTTCTGATGATCCTCATTTCCCCCTTTTGATATGTTTTACTTAACATCATGCTTTTACTTGCTGAGGACAGTGTGGCGTATAATACTTCCATTACAGGTAAGTGGTACAATTTATTTGGAATTGCCAAAAAATGTTTTGGTTTATCTATGCTACAAACAATAACTTTTTTTTATTAATAATCTAAAATAAAAAAAATAATTACAAAAATGACCCACAGTTTACCAAATTGCAAAACTAACCTACCAACTCATGTAATCGCGGTCTGGAACTGCGACAGGACGAAGCGGACACTTATCGCGCCTCACAAGCGCGACAGAAACATTTTCCCCTCCCAATCTGCGATAGAAATTGGTAGAGATTTGCCCTAGAGGCAATCATAGAGATGATTGTATCATGTCATGTTTATAAATTCTTATTGTGTTCACTGAATAAAGTATCACTTTTATCGATCAACAAATATGTGACTTGTTTGTAGAAATCTTTATAATGATATATAAATTGTCTCAATTTACTTACGACATTATCAGTGATACTTATTCTAAATATCCCTGACTTTCGATATTACACGGAATAATAATGCAAGATAAGTCAGCACGATCATTGATTGATAATCAAGTTTTACAAACCATGGATATGAGATATCAAGTCAATATTGTGGACACATGTTAGAGAACATGTTGGTCGGATTGACCCATCTTGACACACTGTTAAGATTATTTTGTGTCAGCAGTTTATTTCTAATAGTTATTTTGGTTTATCTTTAGACCTGAAATCATCATGATTTCATACATGCGTAGTAGCATACTTTGGTGTCATCAACCGTTACTTTCAACCGAATAGTCATAAATGTGACATATAGATATGTTATTAACCATGTAGTTGGAAGTGAATGATTGAGATGGAATTTGACCTTCTCATATCTTGAGAAAAATATCTTAAACCCCTCGATGTAATTGGACTAAGAAAGTGCATGACCGTGTCAAATATAGTTGAAAGTCAACTATAGAAAAGAGTTAGTTCATTATAAGATCGAGAAAGAACCGAGCTATTCAAGGACGACATGTTTCTCACATTGAGTTCGATCTGGTATCGTAAGGCAAAAAGATAATTTATGATAAGTTGTATAGGTTCATTGAATATGATATTTGTGTACATGCGGGTAGTCATAATGTCTTACTAGGGGCCGCTTATGACTTGTGACTCGAGAAGTTGTTTTTGGTCGCATCCAAATATATACGAATCTACAGGGTCACACATTTAACGGGTTGGAATATTAATTCGGATGGGATCCGAAACGGGTCCTCTATTGGTAATGGGTTTACCATTAGGATTATGGTTTGCATTTGAATATGACTTATCTGTAAGGGCTTATAAAAAGAGGCGAGGTACGCATGCAAAAGGTATATGATCTATTATGGCCGTCAGCACCATCCATGAGACAGATCTCATGAAATTCTAGCCGCGTGTACTGGTGCTAGCACATGAACACGCGGGGCTCCCTCTCCGGCCATGTGGACTTCTGTAGAGGTGCGGCTACTACTGCTGCACTGCTGGTCACAATCCAATTGCAACATCGACTCCTCTTCCGCTGCTGCGTTGTCGCATCCGCGCATCTAGTGGTAAATCTCTTGATCTATGATTTTATGTTTGCATAGTTCTTGGGTTTTCGGGTTATATCTTTTTGAAATTAAGGCTAGAGTAGCAGCCCATTTTCCAATAGAAACTGATCGAGTGATTGAGTGATCGAGCGGTCGAGTACGCTTTGACTATTCGACCAGTTTCTGTAGTGGATATGGTGGGGAAAAGGTTTATGTCGCACTTGTGAGGTGCGATAAGTGCCCGATTCGTCCTGTCGCGGTTCCAAACTGTGATAATTGACTTATCGCACTCAGCCAAATCATTTTACAATTTCAGTAAATTGTGGGAAATTTTTATAATTATTTTTTTATTTTGAGTTATTAATAAAAAATCACAAACAATATGATTTGGGCTATTGAATCAATGTCCTATGTCTAGATGTTAGCGTGGGAGGCATGGAGTAGGAGGCAGGGCCAAGTGCGCTGGCTGTGAGCTGGGGATTTGTTTTGACCGAGCCTGATTAGAGGGAAATTTTCTGGTGGTGTTTTTTTTTTTTTTTTTTGCAATAGGAAATTATTTTTTTTGGTTTTGGTCCCAGGTAAATATGCTAATTCCAATTTAGGGTAAAAAAAAGAACTGTATTTGATGCGGCACACACACACACAAACTCACGCACGCACGCACGCACCACCAATTCCCCAAACACCAACACACAAACACACACATTATGCAGAACTTTAGATATAGAAAATATTGAATTCCTATTGATGAGATGACAATGAAAAGGTGTACCTGGAAGATAGATGCTTATTCGCTTATTCCACCTCAAAAGTGTAGGAGTAGAATCTAACAAAGGTTAGGCTAAAACATCACAGAAGTGGCTTAAACTGAATAAAATTTATAATGATTTCTTGTTCCCCTGTTCTGCAGGCAATTACATTCCCTGACTTCTTTGTAGCTGATATTATGACGTCCATGTCAAAGGTATGCTGTAATCTATTGAAAAGTGTGAATCACAAATTTCCATTTTATGTTTAATGTTAGTTCTGGTTGGACATAGGACTAGGACATTAATTTTGTTTAGTTGTATAAGATCCTCTGTTTCTTCTACTTTCTGAAGAAGCATAGATCTAATCCTGGCATTGGATTGCTGAACTTGCTTTCTTTTTTTTTTTTTTTTTCCAAAATTATTATTCATATGTTATTATCCAAGCTCAGTTCATCTTGGCTTTAATACAATATTTATTTTGGAAGAAAATTTTATTTACTATACTATGTGAGCACATGCTGCCATACTGTTTTGGGTGCTGGAAGAGTGGAAAACTGTTTCTTGTCTATTGACCTGTGACCTGAACTAGCATTCTTAATCTTCTACATTTCTATCATTTCTTTTAATTGCTCATCGTCAATCGCCAGGTTAATATCTTACAAATTCTTTTTACTGTGTGTGTAATGTCCTCAGCAAAGTCTCCATATCTGTGTCAAATAACATGCAATTAGATTGGTCTCAGCCATATATCATTTTGAGAATTCATTCTGTTCTTCTGCAATGCTTCTTTATTTTTGATATTTTACAGGTTGCAACAATCGCTTGGTTCGAGGCAGATTCTTCAGCAGTACAAGGATACAAAATAGAAGACATGCCTTTTGAATGGTATGCAGCTGCTTTTATTTGCTTATGTATTTATTTTTTGTAGACAACTTACATGTTTAAGATTTTAGAAATTCTGCCACTTCAAATATGTGATCTTATTTTTGTATCCCTTCCTGGAATAATTTATTAACACCTTTTCTTCCTCTTTTTTTTTTTTGCCAAATCCAGCACTCAAATACTGGACAGCAGTCCCTGTGATTTTCCTTTCAGCTCTTAAGTATCATGTATTTCCTGACAAATGGATTAGCTTTTACCGACCCCTTTTGCTTATTTCTAGTGTTGTAAATCCATTGTGTTCCTTCTATTGGGATATAAAGCGAGATTGGGGTTTGAGGTATGGTATCTTTCCATAATTTCTTTTGACCCCTGCAATGTAGGTCTCCGCATCTGGATTGTTGCTAATGTGCATTTTTCTATCTCATGGTGTCATGCAGCATCTTAACCAGGATTTTCAAGTTCAAAGGCGTTCATGGACAAATCTTCTTTATGGTCGGATTTGGGTATAGACTTGCAAACACAAACATGAATTTAGTTATCTTTTAACCTCCTGTATCATTAATCCTTTTATGATTGTTCTACAGGTATACCACTGGGTGTTAGGCAGCAATTTAGTTCTTCGCTGTACATGGACATACAAGCTTTCCGCGCATCTTCGGCACAACTACTTCACAGTGTTTACAAGAACAGCACTTGAAATCGTCCGGCGGTTCCAGTGGGTCTTATTCCTGCAGGTCTCATATTTTGTCATACTAATTCATCAAAATTCTTTTAGTTTGATCCTTATAGCCCATTTCATTTTCGACAGCCACGTTTCTCGCTTTGTTTGTAAGTTCAAAAACTCAGAAAACACTAGGCAGGTCTATAAGAGTCAAAATTCCTCGTGCCACGTATGTAATTCTCATTTTCCCCTGGGAGATTTATATACATTTGTCATTCACTTTAATCCAATGGGAACTATTTTCTGACATTTGATCAAAGAATAATATATGAGAAATTTACATCTCTACTAGGACTATATCTACACTTTATGACTATGAGTGCCCTGCTTTCTCTTGGTATATTTTATCTTTGCATTGCAATTGTGTAAATGTATTTGTGATAGTCTTTTTCTTGGACAATATTGCATATTTGTGCACATTAAATATTGGAGCATTTCGTTGTATGCTACTTAAGAAAACGAAAATTTGAGAAATATCATCATTTTTTGCATTATTGAGCTCATATCACTTTAATACAAATTTTTTTTTGCAAATACTATTATGATAAAATCAAAGTAGTTGATCAGAGTAATAAAAACTCTTTTAAAGGTCAATTTTTGCAAACATCTGGTGGACGTGGTGTAGTTGTGCAAGCATCCAATCAAGCAAAGAGTGGTGTAGCTGGGCAAGTATGAAACTTATGGATGTGGCGGTGGCAACCTCAGCATAGGACAGTGGACGCGGTGGCGGGTGAGCAGTAGGGGAAGGGGGGTCATGCGATGTTGATGGTGACATTGCTACGGTAGACATGGCAGGGGGCATGCGACGCATGAGCGGCGGCAGCGATACGAAAGATACGCAACACGGTTGCGGCAGGCAAGCAGGTTGCGGTGATGGTGGGTGCGAGTTGCTATGATGGTGGCCACATCGACACAAATTGTGAACACCATATGGCACGACATGGGTGAGTTGCGCAGCACAAGCGTGGACACATCGTGGTGCAGCGGTGGCAGTGGCAAGCTTCCTCTTGGGTTTAGGTGCAAGCGGGCGTGAGCAATGGTGGTGGGAACGCGAGAGTGGGTGTAGACATGATGCAATGTGTTGTGTGCACACGGACATAACGAGGCGTGTCACTTGACAACGGGCGCGTGGACACGACGCGACACGACGATGGCAATGGTGAGGGCGAGGGGTGTAAGATCGAGGATGCCGACTAGAGGGGGGGAAGTGATTAGGAGGCTTTTAAATTTTCTCCCCCACTAATTAATTTCAACAAGATAATTGATTGAACTAGATTATACAATGAGGGTTAAAAAAATTTAATCAACTAATTGCATTCAACTATATGAAATATTTAACAATACATGCAACAATAGTGATATAAGCAATTGTGTCAAGATGAATATAAAGTAAATAAGAATTACGCAATTGACACAATATTTTTACCGAGATCTCGGAGACTCGCCCGGTTTCTCGTACTCCTCGTTGAAGCGCTCGGTCGGAGCCTTGCTTCTATATCCACGAAGGATATCTCACTAGGGTTGCTCCTTCTCCACACCGGATAGGCGAGCACCACACCTTTCACAATCTTTTGCCGGCCTCTCCGACAAACTTCAATTGGAGAGATCGCGACTCTCCTCCGACACCGTTTAGGCGAAGGCGATCTCCAAGAGTAACAAGCCGGACACGCTCACTTGAACAAATCGAGTGCTAGAAGCTCAAATATGCAAATGATATGCTCAACACTCTAGCACTAGCAAGCAAATGGTGATTCAAATGCACTAAGCACTCTTAACTTCACACACTTTGCTTTCTCTCACAAATCACTCTAGATTTGGACTCAATTCTAGCCTCTAAATGCAATAACAAATATACAACTCAATTGGCTAAGTTTTCAGCTGAAGAATGAAGTCTTTGAGCACTCAAAAATGAAGCCAAACACGAAGTATTTATAGCCTCAAAGAAAAACTAGCCGTTTGCAACTAGATGCGTCATTTTTGTATAGGCCAGACAATGTCCGGCCACTTCGGACACTGTCCTGCCAGTATATAAAAAAAATACGCCCGTTGCACAACGTGTCAGAGACCGTTAGGGGCATTTTTTGTGAAGGCCGGACATTGTCCGGCCATATCGGACAATGTCCGGCCACTTCGGACAGATAGCCCAGGACGGATGCATTTGTCTCTATTTCATTTCTCGGCTCAAAAAAATTTGTACAGGCCGGACAATGTCCGGCCATTTCGGACAAAGTCTGGCCCACTGCACACTGACAGTAAAACAAGCATAAATTTTGATCCAGAGATTCGATTAAGATGATTTGTGACTTGTTGGAAAGATAACTTAGAGCTCTACAATTTTGTCAACAGAAGCAAGACCTAAAAAGGTCTAGAAACTTATAGAAAACTCAGAAACTTTTCTATTGTCAAAATGTTCAATCCAAAAATCATCTCAAATGCAATTTGGGGTATTTGCACATACGGATTTTGCCGTTTTCTTGCGGATGTGATTGCTGTCACTCAGCAACGACCACGACCACACAGGTCTTACATCCGATCGAAAACAGGTGGTCGATAGGGTTTGTCGAGCATACGCAAGCGAGCCGAAGATTGGTATGACCAGTCCGAACTCCTACGATCACGCCCAAACCCTAAACAGAAGGCCGCCAAACAAGCGACACGACCACGACCACGTATCAACACTGATATGATCAGAATATGCAAATATGACCACGACCAGCTCTAGATAAATAAACCAATTTAAACAGCTGGCGATCACGACTAAGTGCAGTTTTCAAAACATTTAATCTAATGCACATGAACTATACTTAGACTCACTAGCAATGCATCTGAGCTTCCGCACTAGATAGATTCAAGCTACTAGTTTCTGACCCCTCTTAATAGTACGGTCAAACTAGTAAAAAGAATCCTATTAATCCGGTCTGTCTCCAAACACCAAGACCGGTAAAACCCTAAGAAAACAATCTTTAATCTTGGATTTTACCTTAGGTGGAGTTTGACCTTGTAAAGCTGGATCGCTCGTCATCGCAAAGCTCATCCTTGCTAAGCTTGACCTTGCTCGGGATGTCTCATATCATCTTCATCCTCCTCACATCCTTGCTCACTTTTATCCTGCAATCAAACTGAGACTACAATACGTACACTCAATACACAATATTAGTCTCAAATATAGGTTGTCATTAATCACCACCAGAGAAACTACTCCACACAGGAGTTAGCTCGACAGTTTCTCTTTCCAGTGAAATAACACAACCATATTCAACGAGTAGCAAATGAGTATGAGATAGAATACAATCATATAGATCATAGATGATAAACACATACGCACACGATCTATACTACTCATGTCAAGATATCAATCAACCTAGATGACCAAAGTGATGAGCTCCCCCTCAACATGTGCATCGACATAAAATTCACAACTGGAGTTATCAGTCTCAAGGTTTGTCATATAACATCTTGATCAATCAATTTGCACAAGCTTGATGCAACCACTGAGCTCCCCCTCTACGTATGCATCAATATCAAACCCGTAACTGAGGAAACATTCAATTCAGGGTTTACCAATAATCAATTCAATTCACTTGTGCTAAATCAGGATTTATCTAATTTGTCACACTACCACAGAAACAGACATCCAGGACGGCACATCACAGACGGTTATGAACTGTTCAATGGAAAACCGTCTGCGAAGGCCTGTTAGGAGAATATGTTCAGTTATCACAGTCGGTTCTGATGTCAAAAACAACTGTGATAGTAAACCAGACGGTTCTGAACAAAAAATCGTCTGCAATAGTCTACTTATCACAGATGGCCCTAACCTAAAACCCGACTGTGATAGATACAATCGGTTCCCAACTGAGAACCGTCTGTAATAGTCTACTTATCACAGACGGTTCTAATCTAAAACCCGACTGTGATAGATACAATCGGTTCCTAGCTAAGAACCGTCTGTGATAACTAGAATATCACAGACGGATTGGAACTCAGAACCGACTATGATATATACAGTCGGTTGTGAACTAAGAACCGACTGTGATAGCGTAGTTATCACAAACGGTTCTGAGGTCTGAACCGACTGAAAAAGTGCCGGTGCTTCGAATTCTCAACTGTGATCATTTCTGTCTCCGATCTTCGTGCGCGGCGCCTAGGAGAACACGAAGCATCGCTTTGGAAGTTATATAAATTGACAGTGGAAAAATTGTCATTTACTTAACAAGTTTTTATAATTCTCAGACTGTTTGACTCCTTAGCTTCTCTGCGCCAATGGCATCCTCGATGGCATCGTCAGCCTCGCCCTCCCCGGTAAGAACTCTCAATCTTTTAGACTTACCCCTGTATTGTTAATCCCTGTTCAATACATTCTTGACCTGTTGATTTGCACAGGGAAGGGGAGCCGTGGAAGACACTGGCAAAGTCAAGGCCGAGCTGAGGGCCCTCCAGGAGGAGCACAAGCTCCTCACGGAGAAGCATACTCGGCTACGGCTTGACCTTGACGATCTCTTCCAGCGCATTCAGTGCATGAAGACGGATGGTGACAATGCTAGGGCGAGGACGAGGCGTCTTCGCGAGGAGAAGAAAGCCGCGGATATGACTATTGCTGGCTGCAGTTTGACTATGAAGGATACCATCGCGAAGCTGAGGGAGGTCGCAGGCCTTCTCGACGCGGTAGTAGTTGATCATAAGAAGGACAACTTGTCGCTGGAGGAGTCCTGCGTCCTGGCTGCAAGTCAAACTGACTTTATTTTAGATGCAGCCAGGGCTAAGACCACTTTTTGACCTAGCATTCTGTATTTTTACTTTTTTTTGTAAGTGATGAAAAAAATTATTGAAAACTTTGTTCTTATGTCAACTTTCCAATTTTCCAGCACATTCTTGGACTGCATGCTATCTTCCCTCTTTCTTTATCTTTCTTTAGCTTTTGTCGAACATTCGACCATACAAAGGTATGTGCACTGTGTGCGATCAAGGAACGACTATCGCGATCTTTGGCTTGTGAGGGCAGTCCATCGGAGCCCTTCAAATAATATAGAAACAATATAGAAGTCGCAGGTCCCATGCAAATAATATACAAAGAATATAGAAGTTGGGCTTATTTGGCTAGATGGCATTGTGGCATGCCAAACGCCTCGAGTTATATATCAACGTGCTTTGAATATCACAAACGGTTCTGAGGTAAAAAACGTCTGTGATAATCACATTACAGACGGTTTTTATGTAAGGCCCGACTGTGATAGTCCCAACAGTGTCCGCCGCCTCGAATTCTCAACTTTTTTTAATATCACAGACGGTTTTTAACTCCAAACCGTCTGTGATAGTAATATTGCAGATGGTTTTTATGTAAGGACCGACTTTGATAGTCCCAACAGTGATCGGCGCTTCAAATTCTCAACTTCTTTCAAATTCTCAGCGGTTCAACTGGAAGCAAAACTCCAGGGAGGGAACAAGTATTTGTAGAAGTCGAACAGTTAATATTCCACAGGCATATTAAAGACGGTTCGGACATCAGAACCGTCTGTAATATTAAAGTAGACGGTTTTGATCTCCCAACCGTCTGTGATAGTCCCAACAGTGCAATTCTCTACATGCAATTGTTGATAACCGCACATAATAACTGCGCAGATGAAGAGACTTATTTATTTACTTCAAATTTAATTTGCATCAAATTATGTAATCTGACGGTTCAACTTCCTAAGTGGCACTACTATTTTGCCGTGTTCCAATTTATCTCCCGAGAATATTTATCATGATGGTATTGATCTTGAAAATAAGTAGTGCGCTCCACTTCAAATTCTCAACAGTGTGTTGTGTCTTTTCTATTTCTGATGTTTGCGCGGCGCACTAGCCTGGGAACACGAAGCGTCGACTTGAAAATTGTTTTTCATTAATGATGAAAAAATTAACTAAAAATTTGTTCTTATGTAAATTTTACAATTTTCCCGCACGTTCTTGGAGAAAGAGAAGTTGAGTGGTTCGACTGGAAGCAAAACTCCAGGGAGGGAACAAGTACTTGTAGAAGTCGAACAGTTCAATATTCCAGGCATAGTAAAGACGGTTCGGACATCAAAACCGTCTGTAATAGTCATATTACAGACGGTTTGGACATGAGAACCGTCTGTAATATTAAAGCAGACGGTTTGATATCCCAACCGTTTGTGATAGTCCCAACAGTGCCCACGCATCGAATTCTCTACATGCAATTGTTGATAACTGCACATAATAACTGAGCAGATGAAGAGACTTAATTATTTACTTCAAATTTAATTTGCATCGAATTATGTAATCTGACTCTTCAACTTCCTTTGCCGTGTTGCAGTTTATCTCCCGAGAAGTTATCATGAATTTATTGACCTTGAAAACCAGTAGTGCGCTTTTTAAAACTCGAGGCACCCGCGCATATGAACCGTCACCTTCTGGTTCTATAAATAGCGAGGCTCCTAAATCCCTGTCTGTATTCCCTCCTCAACTCCCACCTTGATGGCGAGCCGAGATTCCAATGAGATTATTGAAATTGAGAGTGATGAGGAAGAGATAAGGAATGAACTCGATCAGGATCTTTAGAAAGTAAGTCCTCTCTGAAACTCTAATGCAGAATTTTCTTTTATGACTTGATTACCTCGAAACAAATGCATTTCGAAATCCACAGGTGCCTGAGGAAATGCTCCCTCCAAAGAAGAGACTTAGAAATGATGAAAGATCCTCCAGTGGAGCTGCAGCGAAGACTCTAGAGGGTGCTGAGGCCTGTCTTGCCACATTGCCCCTTGCAACCCCTCCAGTTGCATCGACTCCACCTTTGGAGATCCACAACAATCCTTCCAATATCCCCTCTTTAACATCTTTGTATCATCAGCTTTTCTTGGATGATCAACTTTCTGGGGTAAGGCGCACACTTTCGCGTCCAAATCCACTCCGAAGCTTGACAATCATCTTCACCCTCTCTGCTGGTTATGGCTTTCAAAACTAACACATGCATATGTGCAGAGGAGAAAGCTGCCTTGTGCAGAACTCTCCAAAAAAAAAGAGGCACTGGAAAAGCGTTCTGAGGGGATGTCTTCTGCCATTCTGCACTTGGCAGAGTGCTTTGAGTTGCAGCTTCATCTCCACCTTTGGGGATCCACAACAATCCTTCAAATATCCCCTCTTCAACATTTTTGTTGTATCAACTTTAATTTCTTGGATGATCCTACTGATGCCAAATCCACTCCTTTGCTGAGAGATGATGTAGATAGTCTTAGAGCCATTGGTAGTTCTCCTGGGGCGGCCAGTGTAGATCCTATTGATGCCAATACGTCCCTAGGAGAACTTTGTAAATTACTTTCAAAACAGGTCGACGACGCTAATTAATTGGTCGCTTGTATCCCTTATGTATGCAAAGATTGTAAGAAATAAGAAATTTCTTTTCCTTATATATCTGGCTTTTCGATTGATTATGTAACTGATAATCAGCAAATGATGTTCTGTGTGAAAATGTTAACAAGAAAATACTGCTGCAATCAAGACGGTTTTTAACTTAAAACCGTATCTGATAGTAACATTACAGACGGTTTTAATTTCAGGACCGACTGTAATAGTCTCAAAATTCTTTGAACATCCACAGACATATATATACAACGAATGTGAAAAACAAGATAAAACCAAATAGTCTCAACGTTCATTTTTTTAAATACTAACACTGAAATAAGATAGAACCAAATATGAAAAACAAGTGGAACAACTGACCACTAGTCGAACGGTTCGACTGCAAACAATCCAGGATATTATAGACAGTTCGGACCTTATCACCGTCTGTGATAGTAGAGCAGAGTGTTGATTTTATAATTATCACAGATGGTTCTGAGGTAAAAACCGACTGTGATAATCACAGACGGTTTTGAAGTAAAAACCGACTGTGATAGTAAAGCGGACGATTTTGAGCTCGGAACCGTCTGTGATATTGTAATTATCACAGACGGTTCTTAATTAAAAACCGACTGTGATATTAAAGCGGACGGTTTTGAGCTCATAATCGTCTGTGATATTTCTGTCATAGTTCTACACAAAATGCACTGATATTACTGACGATTTAATAAAGTGAAACCCGTCAGTGATATTCTGTTCTTCAAAAATGCACTGATATTACCGACGGTATTATATAGAACCGTCTGTATTGAACCTGGTATAAAAGGACTTTTGGCGGATGTTTTGAGCTAGTCGTACACTCTTGCTCGACATACACTGTCCAGCTCGAAGAGATTTGGGGCAAGGAAGAGCGAAATCTCGAAAGGCCGGGGAAGCATTTGGGGGCAAAAATTTGAGGATCCAAGGTTAGTACTTGCTCCCAAGGCATACACATTACTTGATTTCATCATCAATATCGATCTCCATTGATTGATCAAATTAGAGTGAGAGGGAAGGGAAGCTACAGTAGCAAATCCTGGTTGTAACTCATTTCGACCTGTACTGTAGCTATTTAATTGCTTTATGATGTGTGTTATCCACGCCCCCAACTAATTGCTTGCAGTTCAATTAGTAGTTAACTATTTATACTGCAAACTCCGCATCAAACACTAGCTAGCTAGATTTATATAATTTATTGCGTGTCGACCGTACATAGAGTAGTATTACTAATTAGCATGTGTATGAATTTGATTAATTGCAGATGGTCCGAGACTGGATGTATAATGACAACCGAGTGGGTGAGGAATACATGAAAGGTGTTTTTGATTTCCAAAAGGTTGCTGAGCAAGACATGGCGAAGAAGGGTTTACCATATATGTACTGTCCTTGTGTAGACTGCCAGAATCTTAAGATGTTCACCAACTCATCTCAAATTGTCGCCCACTTAATCCGACGTGGTTTCAAAAATGGGTACACGTGTTGGGTCCACCATGGAGAAGAGCCAACTGCAGAAACAAGTGCCACTCAGGTTGAGGAACAGGACATGTCGGATCCGAACAACGACTTCGACGAGGATATGCCAGAGGATGACAATTTAGATGACATGTTGCATGATGTGGAAGGAAATTACAGTGAAAGAGAGTTTGGCAAATTCAAGTGGTTGATTGAGGACTCAGAAAAGCCGTTGTTCCTTGGTTGCAAGTCGAAGTACACAAAGTTGGCCTCTGTGCTTGAACTGTTAAAATTGAAGGCAAGTAACAGCTGGACCGACAAGAGTTTCACGGCACTGTTAGATCTTTTGGCGGACATGCTCCCGGAAGGAAACCAGTTGCCAAAAAACACCTACCAAGCGAAAAAGTTGTTGTGTCCTTTGGGAATAGAAGTAGAAAGGATACACGCATGCCCTAATGATTGCATCCTTTTTCGTAACGACTACAAGGATATGCATGTTTGTCTGGTGTGCGGCGCATCCCGCTATAAGCGTAAGGACCGAACCGACGACGGCGACTGTGCTGAGATAAAGCAAGGACCTCCTGCTAAGGTGTTGTGGTATTTGCCAGTCATTCCCCGCTTGCAGCGTTTGTTTGCAAACCGTAAAGAGGCAAAATTACTGCGTTGGCACTCGGAAGACCGGAAGAAGGATGGAAAGCTGAGACACCCCGCTGATTCTTCGCAGTGGAGAAACATCGACAGGGAATTTGTTAACTTCAGTGCAGAATTGAGGAATATAAGGTTCGGGTTGAGTACCGATGGAATTAATCCTCTTGGTAACATGAGCAGTCGGCATAGCACTTGGCCGGTTCTTTTGTGTATCTACAACCTTCCTCCTTGGTTGTGTATGAAGCCCAAGTACATCATGATGTCTCTACTTATCTCAGGACCAAAACAACCCGGAAACGATATTGATGTGTACCTAGCACCATTGATAGAGGATCTCCTAACAATGTGGAACGAAGGGATGCAGGTATGGGACGCATACAAATGAGAGAACTTCATCCTACGTGCTATGATATTCTGCACCATCAACGATTTCCCTGCCCTTGAAAATTTGTCGGGCCGTAGTACAAAAGGAGCCAAAGCCTGCCCCCACTGCGAAGATGAGACTGAGAACGTGTGGCTGAAGAATTGCAAGAAAACAGTGTACATGCGTCACCGTAGGTTTTTTCCGAAGAATGACGTGTATCGTAAGAGGAAGAGGGAATTTGACGGCCACAAGGAAGATGGTTCAGCCTCGAAGCCTACGCGCGGGAAAGATGTTTACTCACGGGTGAAGGACATAGACGTTGTGTTTGGAAAGGGTTGTAACTTGAAACCCCGCACGAAGAACTCTTGGAAGAAGATATCGATATTTTGGGACTTACCGTATTGGGAGCATTTAGAGGTTCGTCATTGCATTGATGTCATGCTTGTAGAGAAGAATGTTTGCGACAGTTTAATCGGCCTATTGCTGAACATTCGAGGGAAGACAAAAGATGGCGTCAATGTGCGGCGTGACATGATCGAAATGAGAATCAGGCCCGAGCTAGCATCGAGAGAGAACGATAAAGGCCGTATATACCTCCCCCTTGCATGCTACACTTTGTGCAAGGCTGAGAGGACAGAACTCTGTAAGTGTCTCTATGGTGTTAAAGTTCCATCGGGTTACTCCGTAAATATGAAAAAGCTTGTGTCCATGGGCGATTTGAAATTGCTGGGTATGAAGTCTCATGATTGTCACGTGTTGATGACACGAATGCTTCCTGTTGCCATCCGGAGTATTCTGCCGCATAAGGTCAGAGAGACGATCATGAGGCTGTGTTTTTTCTTTAATGCAATTTCTTGCAAGTTCATTGGTTCGAACTCTCTGTCAGTTTGAGATGTATTTTCCTCCATCGTTTTTTGATATCATGGTCCATCTCACCGTCCACCTTGTCAGAGAAATCAAGATATGTGGACCCGTGTTCCTACGTTATATGTATCCATTCGAGAGGTACATGGGTGTACTTAAGGCCTACGTGAGGAATCAGTCCCGGCCCGAGGGTAGCATTGTCGAAGGTTATGCAGCGGAAGAGGTTGTTGAGTTCTGCGTCGATTACATGGCCGAGGTAGAAGCAATAGGAGTTCCTGTGTCTTGTCACGAGGGGAGGCTTGATGGTGTTGGCACTATTGGACGGAGAGCCATCACTCTTGATTTCGATATGTACTCGAAAGCTCATTTTTGGGTTTTGCAACACATGACGGAGGTGTCTCCGTACATCGACGAGCACAAGGAGATGCTATGACAAGACAATCCTCGCCGATCCGAGGTTTGGATCACGGGACAACATAACAGTCAATTCAACGCGTGGATGACAGTGCGAATCACCGGAGAGTCCGCAAGTGAGAACCTTAAATGGTTGACAAAAGGGCCTACGTTTACTGTACAGACATGGCAGGGATACGACATCAATGGGTACACATTTTACACGAAAGCTCAAGATCGAAAGAGCACTGTGCAAAATAGTGGAGTGAGCGTAGAAGATTTCCATGAGGAGTTCACCGAGACAGGTCCAACAAGGGTAGTACATGGATTGAACTTGTACTACGGGTTCATTGAATAAATTTGGGAGCTCGATTACGTATTGTTCAAGATTCTCCTGTTTCGATGCCGATGGGTCCAAATCCCACAGGGTGTGAAGGTTGACAGTTACGGTTTCATTTCTGTGGATCTCGATCGAGTTGCTTATAAAGATGAGCCATTCATACTTGCAAATCAAGCCATTCAGGTCATTTATGTCACTGACCCGCCCAATAAGAAGTGGCACGTCGTCCTTCATGGCAAGAGAAGGATTGTTGGAGTTGAACATGTCGTAGACGAGGAGGAATACAATCAATTTTGAGATTCCTCCATTTGGAGATGGCGTACAGGTCGATACTGAAGACACCGACAAAACCAGTTACGTGCGTATGGATCACCAGGAAGGGTTATACTTTAAAGATAATCAACCGTACGTCCTTATCTCTCTGTTTCCATCGGTATAACTTATATCTCCTGTAATTCTCGTCTTTGCAAGGCCGCGGCAAGTGGAAAGTTGAGGATAACATGGCTGTGTATGTGGAAATTGTTGGTGAAAGTCACCATTTGTATGTAAAATTAACTTGAGCATGCTCCACATTGTATGTTAAATTTATTTGAGCATGCTCCACATTGTAACTAATTTTCAGATCTACGTACACTGTAACCAATTTACAGAGCATTTGGACTACATTTGAAATATCTGAGTGTTCATTTATGTTGGGGGAAAATACTAGCCAACACCAGAAACGTCACCATGGGAGTCCTGTCTCCGGGGTCGAGGGAAACTTCCCCCGGCGCACCTCCTCCGGGTTATGGAAAGCCCCCTCCCCCGGAGCCCTCCTTCTCAGGGCCGGGGAAGACGTCTCCCGGGGCCCTCCCCCGGGTCCTGGAGAGACTTCTCCCGGCGCACCTTCTCTGGGTTAGGGAGAGCCCCTCTCCCGGAGCCCCTTCTCCGGGCCGGGGAAGACATCTCCCGGAGCCCTCCCCCGGGTCCGGGAGAGACTTCCCCCGGCGCACCTTCTTCGGGTTAGGGAGAGCCCCTCTCCCGGAGCCCCTTCTCCGGGCCGGGGAAGACGTCTCCGGGGGCCCTCCCCCGGGTCCGGGGGAGACTTCCCCCGGCGCACCTTCTCCGGGTTAGGGAGAGCCCCTCTCCCGGAGCCCCTTCTCCGGGCCGGGGAAGACGTCTCCCGGGGCCCTCCCCCGGGTCCCGGGGAGACTTCCCCCGGCGCACCTTCTCCGGGTTAGGGAGAGCCCCTCTCCCGGAGCCCCTTCTCCGGGCCAGGGAAGACGTCTCCCGGCGCCCTCCCTCGGGCTCGGGAGAGACTTCCCCCGGCGCACCTTCTCGGGGTTAGGGAGAGCCCCTCTCCCGGAGCCCCTTCTCCGGGCCGGGGAAGACGTCTCCCGGCGCCCTCCCCTGGGTCCGGGAGAGACTTCCCCCGGCGCACCTTCTCCGGGTCAGGGAGAGCCCCTCTCCCAGAGCCCCTTCTCCGGGCCGGGGACGACGTCTCCCGGAGCCCTCCCCCGGGCTCGAGAGAGACTTCCCTCGGCGCACCTTCTCCGGGATAGGGAGAGCCCTTCTCCCGGAGCCCCTTCTCCGGGCCGGGGAAGATGTCTCCCGGAGCCCTCCCCCGGGTCCGGGAGAGACTTCCCCCGGCGCACCTTCTCCGGGTTAGGGAGAGCCCCTCTCCCGGAGCCCGTTCTCCGGGCCGGGGAAGACGTCTCCCGGAGCCCTCCCCCGGGCTAGGGAGAGACTTCCCCCGGAGCACCTTCTCCGGGCTAGGGAGAGCCCTTCTCCCGGAGCCCCTTCTCCGGGCTAGGGAGAGCCCCTCTCCCGGAGCCCCTTCTCCGGGCCGGGGAAGACGTCTCCCGGAGCCCTCCCCCGGGTCCGGGAGAGACTTCCTCCGGCGCACCTTCTCCGGGTTAGGGAGAGCCCCTCTCCCGGAGCCCCTTCTCCGGGCCGGGGAAGACGTCTCCCGGGGCCCTCCCCCGGGTCCGGGGGAGACTTCCCCCAGCGCACCTTCTCCGGGTTAGGGAAAGCCCCTCTCCCGGAGCCCCTTCTCCGGGCCGGGGAAGACGTCTCCCGGGGCCCTCCCCCGGGTCCCGGGGAGACTTCCCCCAGCGCACCTTCTCCGGGTTAGGGAGAGCCCCTCTCCCGGAGCCCCTTCTCCGGGCCGGGGAAGACGTCTCCCGGAGCCCTCCCTCGGGCTCGGGAGAGACTTGCCCCGGCGCACCTTCTCGGGGTTAGGGAGAGCCCCTCTCCCGGAGCCCCTTCTCCGGGCCGGGGAAGACGTCTCCCGGCGCCCTCCCCCGGGTCCGGGAGAGACTTCCCCCGGCGCACCTTCTCCGGGTCAGGGAGAGCCTCTCTCCCGGAGCCTGTTCTCCAGGCCGGGGAAGACGTCTCCCGGAGCCCTCCCCCGGGCTCGGGAGAGACTTCCCCCGGCGCACCTTCTCCGGGCTAGGGAGAGCCCTTCTCCCGGAGCCCCTTCTCCGGGCCGGGGAAGAGGTCTCCCGGAGCCCTCCCCCGGGTCCGAGAGAGACTTCCTCCGGCGCACCTTCTCCGGGGTAGGGAGAGCCCCTCTCCCGGAGCCCGTTCTCCGGGCCGGGGAAGACGTCTCCCGGAGCCCTCCCCCGGGCTCGGGAGAGACTTCCCCCGGCGCACCTTCTCCGGGCTAGGGAGAGCCCTTCTCCCGGAGCCCCTTCTCCGGGAAGGGGAAGATGTCTCCCGGAGCCCTCCCCCGGGCTCAGGAGAGACTTCCCCCGGCGCACCTTCTCCGGGCTAGGGAGAGCCCTTCTCCCGGAGCCCCTTCTCCGGGCCGGGGAAGATGTCTCCCGGGGCCCTCTCCCGGGTCCGAGAGAGACTTCCCCCGGCGCACCTTCTCCGGGCTAGGGAGAGCCCCTCTCCCGGAGCCCCTTCTCCGGGCCGGGGAAGGCGTCTCCCGGAGCCCTCGGGTGGGCACTGATTTCGAGGGCCGCCACGTGTCAGAAATCGGTGCCCTGGACCTCGTCAAAAGACCGTTTTGCCCCCGATCCTACGGTGGCAGGAGGGGTAGTTCAGTAATTTGCGTCTTTTGGGGTCTATATATACCCTTGTAACCCTCTTTTGTAACCTAAGGCATTCATTTGTACTCAATCCAAAAAGACAAAAAGGCGTGTTCCGGAGCCCTCTCTCCGGGAGAGAGCCCCCTAGCCGACGCTCGTCGGGAGCACGTCGACAGGACTAGGGCCTCCACTGAGGCCCGAACCTGTATAAACCCCTGTGTCAATCTCTGGGATTGTCCAACGCGGGGTGACCCGTCGCACGGTCAGCTCGCGTTGAGGAACACGTGTTGCGCATGTCATCAAACCTGCCGAGGTATTTTTTATACCACGACAGTTGGCGCCGACCGTGGGGACTCGTGACAAATAGTCATGGCTCCAAGAAGGATGAGGCACTTAACCTCCGTCTCCAACGATGCCGGCCCTAGCAACCCTGCACCGCCCGCGCAGGGGGCCGTCGTCACAACACCCCCTCCCGGGGACACTCGGGGGGAGGCAACACTCAACTCTCCCGTCATCCTTGGCGGGGGAACGACTCCTGCGAGCCTGCCCGAAGGTTCCGGTTTGGGAGGACCAAGCGTACCCCAGGTAATGCCTTCAACTTCAGGTGACCCGCTACTCGGGGCGCTGGTGGAGGGACAGCTTCGCGCACAACGTACTCTGGAAGAGTTGTTACGCGCCATAGCGCGGCCTTCGGCCCCCGCGTACCCGCACCCGTTCCAGTTCGGAGGGATGGCACCTCCGTTCATGATGGGACACCCAGGAACCTTCTTCGCTCCGGGGGCTTTCCCCTTCCCGGGAAGCACCCCCACCTCCGGAGGTCCTTCACTCCCGAGGGCTCAGCCCGTCTCCGGGGGCTACCCTTTCCCGGGAGGCGTCCCCACCTCCGGAGCTCCACTCCCGGGGGGTCAGCCCGTCTCCGGGGGCTACCCTTTCCCGGGAGGCGTCCCCACCTCCGGAGGTCCGTCACTCCCGGGGGGTCAGCCCGTCTCCGGGGGCTACCCTTTCCCGGGAGGCGTCCCCACCTCCGGAGGTCCACTCCCGGGGGGTCAGCCCGTCTCCGGGGGCTACCCTTTCCCGGGAGGTGTTCCCACCTCCGGAGGTCCTTCACTCCCGGGGGGTCAGCCCGTCTCCGGGGGCTACCCCCCGCCGGGAGGGTTTTCGTTCCCCGGGGGTTCTCCCGTTCCTGAACCATCCCTTGCCCCGGAAGGAATTCTCCCCCCTGGGACTACGCCTATCCCAACGGGTATCCCCGGGGTGATTCCTACATTACAGGCCGTTCCCCCATGGGGAAGCCTTCCCACGCCGCGGGCCGTCTCCGTGGCCGGGACTCGTCCGGCCCGCGATTCCTCTTCCGCGCCGGTGACGGGCGCATCTCCGCCTCCTCCCCCGGGTCCCCCTCCTCGGGCTCCCCCGGTGAACCAAACGCGGTTCACTCGGGAGGAGGTGGAGCGCATGCGCGCGGCAAGGTCCGAAGGCGCCCCGTCCCGGTACGGCCGGGAATCACTCGCGCGCAAGCGCGCCCCCCTTGTCCCTACAGACAAGGGTAAAAGACCCATGCAAGAGGCCTCCGTCACTTCCGGAGGTGCCCCCGAGATACAAGAGGTGAGCTCCACCAACCCCGAAGAGCGAAGGCGATACCGGAAGGCCGGCGGTCCGTTGGGACCCCTCTCCGATTCGGACAATGAACGCGCTTCCCCCGTGAAGGGGGATATCGATGCAAACTCCCCAAAGGAAGTGGAAGGGGCTAACCAACCCCTTTGCCGCCGCCTCCGGCGTGTTCGGTGGCCGAAACCATATCGGCCGCCCCATATCGAGCACTACAACGGGGAGGCCGACCCCTACGAGTTCGTGCAAGTGTACTCCACGGCCATCTCGGCGGTTGGGGGGGACGAAAGCGTCCAATGCAACGTCTTCCCCCTCTACCTCTCGGGAATAGCTCGTTCATGGTTCTATAACCTAAAGAGCGGGTCCATCAAGTCATTCGCGCAGCTGAAGCGCGAATTCTGCGCAAATTTCCAGGGGAATTACATCCGTCCCCTGGATTCGTCGCAGTTGTACACCGTTCGCCAACGGTCGGGGGAGACAATACGAAGTTTCTTCAAACGCTTCGCGCAGATCAAGAGCAAGGTGGCTCACGTCCCCGACTCGACGGTGATCGAAGCGTGCAAGAGTGGCATTCTCCCGGGAGAGCTCCACCGAAGACTCTCCCGGAGTTGCCCGTCCTCCGCCGACGAGCTCTTCAACGTACTCGAAAAGTACGCGAGAGCCGAAGAAGACGATCTCTGGAAAAAGCACCAGGGGACCTCTATCCCCGGGGAGAGGGACGTGAAGGACCCCTCCAACAAACGTCCCCGGAGGGGGCCCCGCAACGAGCCAAGGCCTCGGGACACTTTCGTCCTCGAAGGCGGAGGCGGCTCTCGGGAGCCTAACCGGGGACAGCGCCCCTTTTCCAAGCCCAAAGGCAGCGGGGGAAGCCGATCCTCCCGTCCGCAAGAAGGCAAGGAGTCTGGAGCCATTTTGTGGTGCGCTTACCACAAGTCCAACTCCCATGCAACCCGAGAATGCCACGCGCTCCTCAACCATTTCGCGACATTCCTCGAGCAACATGGGCCGGGGGGAGGAGGAGGAGGCTCTACCTCCTTACCCCTTCCATCACCAGTCTTGGTGGCGCTCCCCGCTCCCCCAGGGGGACGTCAGAAGCAAGGCTAGGAAAAGGGTTCGAGCGACGAGCTCCCCTTCCAAGCCTCCGAGAGGCACATCAATGTCATTGTGGGAGGATCCGCCTCCGGGCGACATTCCAAACGCCAGCGCAAAGAGTATGCGCGGGAGGTGAAGGTAATAGGGGCCGTTAACACGTCTCGGCCGTCCAAATGGTCGGACGTCCCGTTAACGTTCACCATCGAAGACGCGAGTGGGGTGCGCTTCCCCCACAATGACGCGCTGATCGTCTCAGCCACCGTGTTCAACTGCCGCCTTGCCCGAGTCTTGGTGGACGGCGGGAGCTCCGCGGACGTCCTCTACCTAAAGGCGTTCAAAGAAATGCAGGTGGACGAGAAGCTCCTGCAACCCGCGGTGGGGCCCCTGCAAGGATTCGTCCCGGGGAAAACCATACATCCTGTGGGGAAGGTCGACCTCCCAATGACATTCGGCACCCCAGATAATTACCGGACCGAAATGGTTCGGTTCGACGTGGTGGATCTCCCCTCCTCCTACAACGCTATAATGGGGAGAACCATCATCAACCGCTTAGGAGCAGCGGTCCACCACAACTACCTTTGCATGAAGATCCCCGGGCCGAGTGGGGTGATCTCTGTGCATGGTGACCAAGGCGTGGCTCGCTCCCTCTACGAGCGCGCCTCCGCAGTAATCGGGGACGTTAACCTGGTCAAGGCCCCGGGGGGAGGGAGCTCCTCCTCAACCCCAAACGTGCCAACCACGCTCCCCGGGAAGTTCCTTCCCAAGCCTCGCCCTGAAGGAGACCTCCGGGAAATCTCTCTCTTCCAGGACGAGGGGAAGACCATCAAGATTGGGGCTGATCTCCCCGAGGAACACGCGACGCGACTCGCCGAATTTCTTCGCGAAAACGCGGACGTCTTCGCATGGAAGCCCGCGGATATGGGGGGTGTGCCCAGGGATGTTATCGAGCACAAGCTCGCGGTAATACCCGGTCGCCCCCCGGTGAAACAGAAGATGAGGAAGCTCTCCCTCGAGAGGCAGGAGGCCATCAAGGTGGAGATCGCTAAACTCCGGGAGGCGGGGTTCGTTCGGGAGGTCCTACACCCCGAATGGCTGGCGAACCCCGTCCTCGTAAAGAAGGCAAGCGGCAAATGGAGAATGTGCGTCGACTTCACCGACCTCAACAAAGCCTGCCCCAAAGATGACTTCCCGCTCCCGCGGATCGACCAACTGGTGGATTCCACCGCGGGATGCGAGCTGATGAGCTTCTTGGATGCCTACTCGGGCTATCATCAAGTTCGAATGGCGGAGGAGGACGAGGAAAAGACGAGTTTTATAACTCCCCTCGGCACCTTCTGTTATGTCCACATGCCTTTCGGGTTGAAAAACGCCGGGGCAACTTTCCAGCGCCTGATGAGCTTGGTCCTGAGGGATCAAATTGGCCGCAACGTGGAAGTGTATGTTGACGATGCAGTCGTCAAGAGCGCGCGCTCGGCCGCTCATATCGAAGACTTGGGAGAAACCTTCCGCAATCTCCGTAAGTACGGGTTAAGGCTTAACCCGGAAAAATGTGCATTCGGCGTTCGCGGAGGAAAACTCCTTGGCTTTCTTGTGTCCCAAAGGGGCATCGAAGCCAATCCCGAAAAAATTCGGGCCCTCCTCGACATGCCTCCGCCGCATTCCGTCAAGGATGTGCAACGACTTACCGGCCGCTTGGCCGCGTTAAGTCGCTTCGTCTCGCGCTCGGGGGAGCGCGGTCTCCAATTTTTCAAGATCCTCCGCGGCCTTGAGGGGTTCCATTGGACTCCCGAGGCACAGGCTGCATTCGAGGACTTGAAGAAATACCTCGCGAGCCTCCAATGCTCGTGAGCCCGCGTCAGGGGGAGCCCCTGCTCCTCTACCTCGCGGCTACTCCGGTCGCCGTCAGCGCAGTTCTCGTTAAGGAAGAAGATGGGCACCAACGCCCCGTTTACTATGTGAGCGAGGCTCTCCAAGGCGCTAAAACGAGATACACGAAGATGGAGAAGGTGTGTTACGCCCTTCTAATGGCCTCGCGGAAGCTCCGCCACTACTTCCAAGGCCACCCTATCACGGTGCCTTCCTCTCTCCCTTTGGGGGAGGTGCTTCGGAACAAGGAAGCCACCGGGCGAATAGGGAAATGGGGGGCCGAGCTAGCCCCCTTTTCGCTGTCCCTCACCGGACGAACCGCGATCAAATCGCAGGTTCTTGCGGACTTTGTGGCCGAGTGGGCTCCGGTCCCTGAACTGGAAGAAGAAACGCGTGCCGCCCCGCCGCGCGACGACCACTGGACCCTCTTCTTTGACGGCTCCCTCTGCCTGGCGGGGGCTGGCGCGGGAGTAGTCCTGAGAAGCCCCGAGGGGAGAACCCTCGAATATGCGGCTAGGCTCGAGTTCCCCGCGACGAACAATGTCGCGGAATATGAGGCCCTTCTCCTAGGGCTACGTCTTGCCCGCTCATTGGGTATCTGACGCCTCCTCGTCAAGGGGGATTCTCAACTCGTGGTATGTCAAATGGACAAGTCTTACTTGTGCCACGACCCGAATTTGAGCCTCTACCTTGACGAGGTCCGGAAGATGGAAAACTACTTCGACGGCCTCGAGGCGCGCCGAATCCCGCGTAGGGACAACGATCGAGCTAACACCCTCGCCAGGGCAGCGAGTGCCCGAGGGCCTCTCCCCGAAGGGGCCTTCTTGGAGGTGATCTCGAAACCTTCCGCGACGGCTCCCGACCCGGACTCTGAGTCCCGCGACCCAGTCGTCGCGGAAATCGTCCGGGCCACATCCTGGATGGCCCCCCTTATCTCTTGCATCAAGGGAGAGGGGGAGCCCTCCGATGAAGCCGAAGCCAAGCGCATTCGCGCTAAGGCGCGAGCGTACGTGCTGATAGAGGGGACATTGTACAAGCGAGGGGCCTCTGCGCTGCTTCGCTGCCTCCCGCGGGAGGAGGGAATTCAGCTCCTTGAAGATATTCACCTCGGGTGTTGTGGTTCTCACCTCGGCCCCCGGGCCGTCGCGTCAAAAGCCATCCGCCAGGGTTTCTACTGGCCAACCGTCGCCCGCGACGCGAGAGACCTCGTCTCTGCTTGCGGAGCTTGCCAAAAAATGGTAAAGGGCTCCAACCTACCCTCCGCCACTCTGCAGGCAATCCCCCTCACGTGGCCCTTCGCGCGGTGGGGAATGGACCTCCTAGGCCCGTTCCCCCCGGCGTCGGGGGGATACAAGTACGCGGTTGTGGCCGTGGATTACTTCTCCAAATGGGTGGAGGCCGAGCCCCTCGCCGCCATCACTTCTCGTGCGGTGCAAAGGTTCTTTTGGAAGAACATAGTGTGCCGATTCGGCGTCCCCCGCGAGATCACCGTGGATAACGGAACCCAGTTTGACTCAGCGATCTTTCGCGAGTTCTGTCAGAACTTGGGTACTACCCTCCACTTCGCCTCAATGGCTCACCCCAAGAGCAATGGGGCGGTGGAGCGCGTCAATGGAGTTATCCTCCAGGGGCTCCGTCGCCGCCTGGAGCAAAGCGCTTCCAGGCGTGGGGCTTGGGCAGATGAGCTCCCGAGTGTCCTTTGCTCCATGCGAACGACCCCAAGCCGAGCAACAGGGCGTGCCCCCTTCTCGCTCGTATACGGGGCTGAGGCAGTGCTACCCTCGGAGATCAATTTCCGATCGCTGCGAGTCGAACTCCTCGAGGGAGTCTCGGCAGCCGCGTTTCAAGCCAACGAAGACAACCAGAGGCTGGAGGTGGACCTCGTCGAAGAAGAGCGGGACAGAGCCCTCCTCCGCAAAGCCATTTACGAACGCGAGATGGCGCGCGCCTACAACAAGCGCGTTCGGGGGAGGGCCTTCCGCTTGGGAGACCTTGTCCTCAAGCGCGTCACCGACCCTCAAGTCCAAGGGAAACTCAGCCCAAAGTGGGAAGGGCCATACAGGATTTCCACAATCCTTGGCTCGGGGGCTTACAAGCTCTCTACTCTCGAAGACCAAGAGCTGAAGCACACATGGAACGCGGACCTGCTCCGCAGGTTTTACACTTGACTCCGAGCCTCCCCCCGTCCCTTTGGGCTTCGCGAGGGGAAGGCGCGATGAGTTGTAGCCATGGCCTCAAAGGCCTTTTGCCCTCCGCCCCTTTTCTTGCGATCCCGCAGGGGGTGGGGGCATTGTACCAGCTTGTTTTAATCAATGCAAATGGTCTTTTTTTTCCATGTGTTTTCGTGCAGACTTCTTTAATCGCCCCTAAGGCAATACCCTCATCACGAGGATGCCCTCCCCGTGAGGATGCCCCCTGGGGATGCCCTCATCACGAGGAAGCTACAGGCTCCAGCTCAGCCTTAAGTCCCGACGGCGGGAGCCCCGTTCCCCCTTGGGCGGCTTACAATATCCCCTCGTGGACTGAGGGCGTAAGCGGCAACCTGGTTCCCAAGGAACCGAGGTAACGAGTCACTTTGGGGGACCAGTCCCCCCCCCATACACTCTAGAGCTTGCTTTTATGCTCTTCCTCCTCCGGGAGCGATCTAGGTCGCGCGACCGATAGATCATCTATCCCCACACTCGCCTGCACGAGGATAACCCTTCGAGGGTGCCACCCCTCGTGGGAACAACTGGGATACTTCTTATGGTTTCAGCGCGGGCCGCCTGTCTAGGTCACCCCCCGCTGCGGGGGGAGGAGACAAAAAGGAGAAACACCCAGCTAATTCCATTCGAAATCGGGGGGCATCTAAAGCATCTAGAACCCTCCGGGGATGGACCCTTGCTCCCCGGATTCTCGTCCCCCGGAGGAGTTTTCTCCGGAGGAGCCTATCCCCCGGAATTTTGTCCGGGGAAGGAGCTCTGCTCCCCGGACTTTCGTCCTCCGGAGGAGGAACCTCTCCCCCGGAGCTTTGCCCGGAGATGGAGCCCTGCTCCCCGGACTTTCGTCCTCCGGAGGAGCCTCTCCCCCGGAATTTTGTCCGGAGAAGGAGTTAACCTCCCCCGGACCTCCGTCCCCCGGAGTTGTTTTCTCCGGAGGAGTCTCTCCCCCGGTATTTTGTCCGAAGGAGCCTCGCTCCCCGGACTTTCGTCCTCTGGAGGAGGAGCCTCTCCCCCGGAATTTTGTCCAGAGAAGGAGCCTCGCTCCCCGGATTTTCGTCTCCCCGGACTTTCGTCCTCCGGAGGAGTTGTCTCCGGAGGAGCCTCTCCCCCGGAGTTTCGTTCTCCGGAGGAGGAACCTCCCCCGGAACTTCGTCCTCCGGAGGTGGAGCCTTGCTCCCCAGATTTTCGCCCCCCGGAGGAACCGTCTCCGGAGGAGGAACCTCCGCCGGGACATCGTCTCCGGGAGCGGAGCCTCGCTCCCCCGGAGTTTATCCCCCAAGAATTTTCCCCCGGTGATTTAGAAGCACAAAATAAGCGAAAATAAGCGATCTTTTTATTCCATGAAAAAGAAGCCGGGAGACAGCCTCTCCCGGTAGGCTTACAGAATACAACCGGAAGTCGAGTACTCCCGGAGGATATACGGGGGACTACCTACGTCTAACGTGGGCTAGGACCCCCTAAACCTAGTGTCAAGCTCGTGCCACGTCCCGGTACAAGCTCTGGACTCGTCGCCTCACTGCGTTGAACATGTCCTCCGGCCAGTACTCGTACCCTTCGGGAGGTTCGATACGCAAGGGAATTGCCTCCCACACTCCCGGGGGGGTTCTGGCAACTCCGCGCGGTGATTGTCAAAATTCGCCAAGTGCCAATCAGGCAACCACCGGAGTAAAGCTCGTCCCCCCCGGGGGACACCGGAGGCGAGACTCCCGGAGATGGGAGTGAGTTCCACGTCCTTCTCCGGGACCCCCGCCCCAGACACCTGACCATGACAAGATATTAACTTAGCAAAAACTTCCATTTCATTGATCAATGATTTACACATCCGGGGTTCCCCCTACGGAACTACCGGGAGCAAAAATCCTATACAAACAAAAAAATCCCCTAATCTACCCAGGGGGGACAGGAGGCTCATACTTGCCCGGCATCGTCCCCCCCGGAGGAGGCGTCGCCCGGAGCTTCTTCCCCGGCCCCTCGGGGGCGTCTGGTCCGTGGGGGCTCAATCACCCGGTCGTAGAAAGCCCCCGCCAACTCCTCCAGCGCCGCCCTACGGGGCTCGTAGAACCCCTGGAAGCTCCGGGGGACGAGGCGCCCGATAGCTTGGGCCCCGACCCCCTGGTACTCCACCAGGGAGGCTGCGAGCGCGGTGGTGGTGGACGCCAAGGCCCGGGCACGGACGTCCGCGGCCTCCGGGATCGCCGCAATGTGCCGGGTAAGAAATCTCCGGGCCTCCGCCAAGGAGGCCAGCGGGTTGCGGGGATTCCCCTCCTCCCGGAATTCGACTCCAAGCCCAATCAATGTGGCCCGGAGTCGATTCCCCGCTGACACGAGGGCTCGCGCCCCCGTGGCCTCCGCCTCTTGAAGCGCCCGGGAGTGAGCCTCCCCGGAGGACGCGAGCTGCTCCCGGACGCCCTCCAGCTCCCGTACGGCAGTGTCCCGGGCAGCCTCCGCGGGGGCCAGCACTTCCGCCCGGAGATGCTCCAACTCCCGGGCGGTCGCGTCCCTTTCTTGGACGAACCTCTCCCGGGCCTGGACTGCCGCGTCCCTCTCCCGGACGGCGGCGTCACGCTCCGCTTCAGCGGCGGCCAAAGCTGCCCTCATGTCCTCGCTCTCCCGGGCGAGGCGAGTCCGGACGGCGCGGGCTACGGCGGTTGTCTAAGAAAAGGTGGATTAGTAAATGCAAGCGAGGGGGCGAAAGGTTCAAGGTATTTACCTGTAGAGCCAAGGAGACAACCTCTCCATAGCGCTCGTCGATGCCGCCCTCCCGGACATGAGCCCGCACCTTGGGAGTGACGAGGCTCAAGGAGAACTTGCGTGTCTCCTCCGAGGAAAAGAGACACGCCCCCCTCGCCGGGGAACGGGGGTCACCTCCCATCGGCAGGCCCCCGTCACCAGCTCCACTCCCGGAGCCTTGGGGAAAGTCTCCCGGAGGAGGGGCGGGGGACCTCCCGTCCCCGGCACGAGGGGAGCGCTGTAGCGTCCGGCTCGCTCCCCCAGGAGGCGGCGTCGGGAGAGATGCGCCATCGGGGGCAAAGAGCGCGTCCAGGCGCGTAAAGGCGCCACCGCCCCGGAAATACACCCCCGGGGGATCCTCCCGGAGAGCTTGCTCCGGGGAAGGAGTGGCGTCGTAGTCCCCGGAGGTGGACTCATCCTCCTCCACGACCACGTGGTCGAACACGCCTGATGCCCCCAGGGCATCAAGTTGCGCGACCAGCGTGGCCGTGTCCGTGGGGCTCTCTTCATGCCTCGGCTCCGGGGGCTGCGACCCCCGCTGGGGGGTGACTTGAGCCGGAGGAGTAGCCTCCCCCGGCCGCCGGGGGGCCATTGTACTTTGGGCCGGAGATGGCCTCACCTCCCCCGGCGTTCGACGCGTCCCCGGAGTCGCCTGGACCGGGGAGGACCTCACCTGCCCCGGGGGTCTTGTCTTTCCCGGCGCATCGGGCGTCCCCGCCGGCCTCTGTGCCGGCGCTGGTGAAGAGGGGTGGTCTTGATGGGAGCCCTCTCCCGCTACCTGCGCGGTCTTAGCGCGTTTGGCCGCCGGGAGCGCCCCCGTCTCCCGCCGCCTGTGGGAGCCCGGCGTTGGAAGTGGAACCCTTTCCGGGAGGGTCATCCCGAAGGCCTCGGAGACGATGTTCCGGGGAGGACCCTCCCCGATGGCAGCAAGACACCGGGAGTGCTCGTCCTCGTAGTACCTCCCGAGGAGGTGCTCCGCCTTCTCCCGGGTGGACTTGTAGGACCTAACTGCAAAAAGCAAAGTTTTAGAAACATCCCCGTGATGTGTGAACTCCCGGAGAGAAGAAACTTACGCCGCGCCACCGGGAATCGTGGGGGACGAAGCTCCGGGCCCAGTCCCGGACCCTTCCTACTCCGGCTGAAGGGACTAAGCCGGAGGAGGAGCAGCTCCTCCGCTAAGTCTCGCATGCTCCTCCGGGAGCGAGCCTCCTTCATTTTTGCAACGGAGGTTAGCTCCTCCATCGTCAGCACCGGAGGACCGGGGGAACGACCTAATGTCGCCGGCCTCGCGGAGTAAATCATCTCCGGGTCGCCCGCCCGGAGATAAAACCATTTCCGGCTCCATCCCTCCCAATGCTCTTGGGAGGCGGCCACCGGGTACTCTTCCGCCCGGGAGGGAGCGAATTTCAGCATCACGGAGCCGCAAGTAGACTTGGGCCCGTGCTTCACCACCGGGGAGCTCTTCGATTGCACCCGGTAGAAGTATTGGAAGAGGCGGAGAGTCCCCTCCACTCCGGCGGCTGTCTCGCTTAACCACAGGAACAGCCCCATCCTCACGAGAACGTTGGGCGTCAAGTGGTTGAGGGCTATCCCGTGCTCCCGGAGAAAGTCCCGGAGAAGCGGATGGATCGGAAGCCTCAGCCCTGCTTGGATGAAGGACATGAAGGCCACCACCTCTCCGTCCCGGGGGCTTGGGGTCACCTCCCCCGCAGCTGGGACGCGAATGTCCCTCTCCCCGAATATCCTCCGGGAGATGAGGGTCTCCCGGTCCCCGGCGGAGAACTCGGTTGTCCCGAGGTAATCAGAGGTCGCATCCTCCGGGACACTCGAAGCTTTCCCGCGTCCCTTCGATGCCATTTCATCTCCCGCAGGTTTTGTGAAACCGGGGAAGAAGTTACTTCCGGAGAGCGACCGGGGAAGAGGTTAGTTCCGAGGAATTTGGTGGATTATGAGGATTAAGGAGAAGGAAAGTGTGCCTCCCTTGAGGCGGGCCCCTCCTTATATAGGCAACTAAGGTGCCCCCGATGGCTGCCACGTGTCAGCTCGAGGGATCTGCACCGTGAATACGAAAGGTCGCACAAATATCGAGGCAATACATGGTTAACTTAAATAGTGCTCCTCTCCCGGATGAGGGCGAGTTATGGGCGTTATATTCGCTCTCCGGGGGAGGACCATGTTTCCCCTAAGCTAACGAATCGCACCCCCCGGCGACATCAAAATGTCCCCGGGGGTGCGGGGGGCTCCTGTTGGGGGAAAATACTAGCCAACACCAGAAACGTCACCATGGGAGTCCTGTCTCCGGGGTCGAGGGAAACTTCCCCCGGCGCACCTCCTCCGGGTTAGGGAAAGCCCCCTCCCCCGGAGCCCTCCTTCTCAGGGCCGGGGAAGACGTCTCCCGGGGACCTCCCCCGGGTCCTGGAGAGACTTCTCCCGGCGCACCTTCTCCGGGTTAGGGAGAGCCCCTCTCCCGGAGCCCCTTCTCCGGGCCGGGGAAGACATCTCCCGGAGCCCTCCCCCGGGTCCGGGAGAGACTTCCCCCGGCGCACCTTCTCCGGGTTAGGGAGAGCCCCTCTCCCGGAGCCCCTTCTCCGGGCCGGGGAAGACGTCTCCCGGGGCCCTCCCCCGGGTCCGGGGGAGACTTCCCCCGGCGCACCTTCTCCGGGTTAGGGAGAGCCCCTCTCCCGGAGCCCCTTCTCCGGGCCGGGGAAGACGTCTCCCGGGGCCCTCCCCCGGGTCCCGGGGAGACTTCCCCCGGCGCACCTTCTCCGGGTTAGGGAGAGCCCCTCTCCCGGAGCCCCTTCTCCGGGCCGGGGAAGACGTCTCCCGGAGCCCTCCCCCGGGCTCGGGAGAGACTTCCCCCGGCGCACCTTCTCGGGGTTAGGGAGAGCCCCTCTCCCGGAGCCCCTTCTCCGGGCCGGGGAAGACGTCTCCCGGCGCCCTCCCCCGGGTCCGGGAGAGACTTCCCCCGGCGCACCTTCTCCGGGTCAGGGAGAGCCCCTCTCCCGGAGCCCCTTCTCCGGGCCGGGGAAGACGTCTCCCGGAGCCCTCCCCCGGGTCCTGGAGAGACTTCCCCCGGCGCACCTTCTCCGGGTTAGGGAGAGCCCCTCTCCCGGAGCCCCTTCTCCGGGCCGGGGAAGACGTCTCCCGGAGCCCTCCCCCGGGCTCGGGAGAGACTTCCCCCGGCGCACCTTCTCCGGGCTAGGGAGAGCCCTTCTCCCGGAGCCCCTTCTCCGGGCCGGGGAAGATGTCTCCCGGAGCCCTCCCCCGGGCTCGGGAGAGACTTCCCCCGGCGCACCTTCTCCGGGCTAGGGAGAGCTCTTCTCCCGGAGCCCCTTCTCCGGGCCGGGGAAGATGTCTCCTGGAGCCCTCCCCCGGGTCCGAGAGAGACTTCCCCCGGCGCACCTTCTCCGGGCTAGGGAGAGCCCCTCTCCCGGAGCCCCTTCTCTGGGCCGGGGAAGGCGTCTCCCGGAGCCCTCGGGTGGGCACTGATTTCGAGGGCCGCCACGTGTCAGAAATCGGTGCCCTGGACCTCGTCAAAAGACCGTTTTGCCCCCGATCCTACGGTGGCAGGAGGGGTAGTTCAGTAATTTGCGTCTTTTGGGGTCTATATATACCCTTGTAACCCTCTTTTGTAACCTAAGACATTCATTTGTACTCAATCCAAAAAGACAAAAAGGCGTGTTCCGGAGCCCTCTCTCCGGGAGAGAGCCCCCTAGCCGACGCTCGTCGGGAGCACGTCGACAGGACTAGGGCCTCCACTGAGGCCCGAACCTGTATAAACCCCTGTGTCAATCTCTGGGATTGTCCAACGCGGGGTGACCCGTCGCACGGTCAGCTCGCGTTGAGGAACACGTGTTGCGCACGTCATCAAACCTGCCGAGGTATTTTTTATACCACGACAATTTAAAACAAGTTTTCGAGCATTCAGAGTTGAAAGCTACAGATCAGTTTCAAGTTGTAAAACTTACGTTCAATAGAGAGATTATCACAGACGGTTATGAATTATCACAGACGGGTATGAATATAGAACCGACTGTGATATTCCCAACAGCGTCTCCGATGCTTCAAGTCTTAACATGCACGGTCGATTCTCAAGTCCAAACCATCTGTGATAATATCAGTCATAGTCGGTTCTCAACTTAAAACTGTCTGTGATAATCTCTCACTATATAGATTATCACAAACGGTTTTTATTTGAGAATCGACTGTGATAATATTATCACAGACGGTTATCAATGTAGAACCGACTGTGATATTCCCAACAGTGTTCGACGCTTCGAGTTCTTAACGTGTGCACCGTCGGTTCTCAAGTCCAAACCGTCTATGATAATCTCAGTCACAGTCGGTTCTCAACTCAAAACCGTCTGTGATAATCTCTCTGGACATTATCACTATGGAGATTATCACAGACGGTTCTGAAGTGAGAACCGACTGTGATATTAATATCACAGACGGTTGTGAATGGTGGACCGACTATGATAATCTCTGTGCGGTACATAGTTCAAGGCGGGCTTTGTCCCGCTCATTTTCAGACTTCGCAACTGTTTGCCCTAGCTCTCTCCACCCTCGCACCGTCCGTCGCGATCACCTCCATCGCCTCCCCACAGTCCGTCGCGATCTCCTCCATCTCCTCCTCTCCGTCTGTCGCGATCACCTGCATCGCCTTTCCACCGTCAGGCGCGATCACCTCCATCGCCTCCCCACTGTTTCTGTCATTCTTGGTTAATTATAAGTATATGGGTTTTGTTATAGAATTATTAGTTGCAGATTTACTTAAACTGTCCTCTATTTCATTTATGTTAGGAACTGATATGTCTGGTGACGAAATGCACCACTCGGGGAGTCAGAGTGACCTCGCTGGCGATGAGACGCCTGGGCCGGAGGTCGCCGCGTCCGCCGTGACCCAGCCGCAGAAGAGATAGGGGCGAGGCCGGACGACATGCGCTCGTCTAGACAAGCGGGAAAAGCAGCATGTCCAGTTCGACGACAATGGTGTGCCGGAAGCTCCGGACAAACTTGTCGGTCAGTACTGCTCACTATGCGGCAAAGTGGCAAGGGAGCGGGTGCCCATCACCACCTCTGACTAGGGTCAAGTGCCCTCAGAGTGCAAGGATGCGCTGTGGGGAGAAATGCAGGCGGCGTTTCACATTCCCGAGGATCGCCACTTCACCATCCGCCGGAGGACACTGATGTCAATAAACAAGGCGTGGAGGAACTTCAAGAGTCACCTTGTCAGGCTCTATGTGAAAGAGTCGAAGACCCCCTTCGATGACTTCCCTTTCGTGACTCCCGAGGTATGGCAGCAGTTCGTCGAGATGATGGCCAAGCCAGAGTTCCAGGAGCTTAGTGCGAAGGGCCAGGCTAACCAGGCCAAGAATACCCACCCACACAGACTAGGCAGTGGTGGGTATGTGGGGAATAAGGCGTTGTGGAGGAAGCAGGGCGAGGAGGCTTCCCAGTCTTCGTCCGGCAGTCCTTATGCGGGCATAATGGACATGCGCGCCCACAATTGGTGCTGAGCAAGATCGACGATGACCTTCTCCAGAAGCGTCTCTGTGAATAATCCTGCGGACAGGGAAGTGATCGACCGGCTGGTAAGATTGTCTGATTACGTACTATCCTCGTAACACGCATGCAATGGGTTGTATTGCTAAGTTCTCCTGTTGCAGGTGACGCTGAGTACGCAGGCGGCATCCGGAGAGTTCAACCCGAGGAGGGACAGGGATATCCTCACAGCGGTGCTAGGAAACAAGGAGCATCCAGGCCGTGTGCGCGGCCTCGGTGCCACTGTGCCTTGGAGGCATGGTTTCCCTGATGATGAGGAGGCGGCTAAGAGGAGAAAGAGATCCCACCAAGCCCGCGATGAACGGCTCAAGGAGGAGATGCGATCGGAGTTCGTTGTTCGGGACAAAGCACTCCTGCAGCAGTTGTCGGAGATGTGGACCATGTATGAAGAGCTAAGAAAGGCGACCCAGGGCACCCCCTTCTAGCAGCGGAAGTACCGACCCCCATTCTTGGCCACCGTAGTAGCTGCGCGTCTGCGTCGGGGTCTTCGCAGACGGAGCCCTTGGAGTATTCGGTGGACTTTCTGCAGGTAATGACCGTTTGTCTATGTTAATTCATTCGAAAGTGAAAAGCGGTGAAATTCAATATATTAATGCACACTGTTTGTAGGAACCCGCCTCCTGCAAGCTTATGGTGCTGACCAGTCTCTTCCCGATCGAGGCTGGCCGTGGGATGGCGCAACCATGCACGGCGGGGGCCACAATCCA
The DNA here is from genome assembly GCA_019359835.1 of Pharus latifolius. Classification (NCBI taxonomy): domain Eukaryota; kingdom Viridiplantae; phylum Streptophyta; class Magnoliopsida; order Poales; family Poaceae; genus Pharus; species Pharus latifolius. Next base: position 75,371,795 of record CM033323.1, read on the forward strand.
CGGTGCCCCTCTATGAGAGGGTTTTGCATGGCTCCAGGTGGACAGTGTCTTTGACCATTGCAAGGGTTTTCCGTTGGAGAAGCCACCGAACGACGAGATTACCACTCTCGGGGATGCGGTGCACACGTTCGTGCAATGGCCCAAGAAAGACATTGTCCTGGATGAGGTAATTCCCCCACCAGTTTCATAATTTGTACTGTAATAATAGCCCTCAGAGTTAGTGTCCTAATACGTAGGTTCTTACATCACAGACATCACAGATCGACACACGGCCTACTAGCCAGCCGACCCCTCCGATGACGAAGTTGACTCCGACTAGGAGGCAACCATTCAAGAAGCTGGCTAGTAGGGAAAAAGCAAAGAAGAGCCCCGCAAAGGAGAGCGAGAAGAGTGCGCCAACTCTTATGCCGTTTGCTCTGGGGATGCCCATGGCCTCCGATACCGTAATTTTGAGCATGAGGTTAGCATGCTAGAGCCTGCATGCATGGTACATGAGGAGGACAAACCAGACCAGGACGCAGCGTCCGACGCACATCATGGTCAAGCACACCGTGGCAGAGTTCCATAACGACGTTGGGACCTACCTGATGACCTTCGAAGACCTGCACAATTTACTGAACAAAGATGCGCTCAACTTGTTAATCCTACGGTCTTGGGTGCTGTAAGTATCCTACTATCCTACGCCTGTTCGTGCATATACGGATATATGTCATTTATTAATTGGTTACTTCTGTGCAGCTGTATGACCAGCTATGCCAAATCTAAGAGCATACCTGTTGGTTTCTTGGTCTCCCAGATTGTCGCCGAGGTGATGTTTAGGACCGACGCAGACTTCGTTGTCGACTACATCAAAAGAGGGTTGCTTGCTTAGGTCGACAAGGAGTACATACTTGTACCCTACAACCAGAGGTGAGTGCTTTCATCAGTACTTCACCCGTAGATTAGTGTCTCCATGTGCACACCCCCAAACTTAGATTAAATTTTTAATTCTTTACGTGTAACATGTAGCTACTACTGGATCCTGCTGCTACTTATTCCGAAAAGGAACAAGGTGTTCTACCTTGATTCATTGCAGAGGAAAGGGTACTCGTATTGCGGCGCACAAGATGTATTCGAAAGTGATGATATTCATGTGGACCTGTCTTGCATACATCTAGATTTACTGTCCTCAAATTGTCAATTTCGACTATCCTCAAACTGTCAATTTTGACTATCTACAGGGCTTTCACGAACTACTTTGTCGAGGGAGGGCGACAACACGAGCGGCGAGCCGATAAGTTTCAGTGGTTACAATTTTCGGTACAAATTTCGACTGGCATCTGTTTTACTTTATAGCGTGTCCCCAGCTAACTCTCGGTCTGTAAATTGGCAGTGCCATCAGCAGCCGGACGACAATACATGTGGGTTCTACGTGATGCGCCACATGTATGACCTGATCATCACCTCTCACCGCCCAGATTTCCACGAGGTATACAACTGCTCCCCTATGTATCAATTTGGCAGAATTTACAACTGCATTGAGCTAATTTTTTCTGTACCAACTCTTGTTGTAGGGGGTCGACTTCCATTCGGAAAGCTTTGACCCTCGGGAGATTGGTATTGTCCGAGGGATGCTCGCTGAGTTTTTCCTTGCAGAGGTCATATCAACCAAGGGGAAGTTTAGGGACCCGCAAGATTCGTATTAGTGCGGCCATACATTTATTTGTACATCTAACACACTGACTTTAATTGTCGATTACATTTATTGGTTCAATCTCAATTGTACATATTTCTGAGTTCTGTGCTGTATATATGAAATGCTATTGTACATGTTTCTAAGTTGTGTGCATGTATATATGAGACTGTATATATTTGAGTACTGTGCATGTATGAAATTCATGAACTGTATATATGAAATGCTATTTGTACAGAGGACATCGGTGACTGTTATAATCTCAGACGGTTTGTAAGATCAAAACCGTCTGTGCATGTTCCAAAGAACAAGAGAATCTGTCACAATAAGATATAGTTGTTCTAGTCTTATATTGATTAGATGTTTCATTTCCCTCTTTTGATTGTATCATTAGGCCTTTGGCATCCAGATGAATTTCAATATCTAGCATCCATGACAAATAGTTTTTTCCATTAATATCCAAAACAAAAAAATTCAAACTTTGCAAGATTCGACATGGTTAACTACAATCTACAACAAATACAAAATTATCCATTATAGTATAAAAATTTCATCCAAAATGAAATTGAAAAGATATCACCATAAAAAGATACCATGATCAATAGAAATTCTTACCAACAAAACAAGTTGACAAATAATTATCAGAGACACTCGTGCTAATAACGTGCCATGAAAAATATAATTATCAATTACAAGTGTAAAACATAGAGAAAATGAGATAATGAAAGAATCCTTATTCTCTTTTCATGTTAGAGAGAGAGAGAGAGAGAGAGAGAGAGAGAGAGAGAGAGAGAAAAGTATGGTAGATGAAAAGATGTAAAATTACACAATTTATAATATAGGAAATTATTATTTCCATTGCATGTAGCATAGTGAACTATAGCTCTCATAATATAGGGATTACAATATTTATGTTATAAATCATAGATATCTACTAGAGAGATTAATATTCATCACAAAAATAATATTATTAAATTTATCATGAAAAGTACTTTATATAATAACGTTATAACAAAAATTTATGGCCAAAGTTGTCTAAATGAATGTCAAATGTGCACTATTAGATAACGGAGATGGTATGAAATGTATCATGTATAAAAGTAAATGATTTCATTATATTCACTGATCAGGGAACCACAACATGAGATTAGAGGGCATACAGCACACTATTGGTTTTCCCTGAGATAATCAATAATCCAACATCAATATTTGTGCATTAAATAAATTCAAAACTAATAAAAACTGGCCATTTTCTCGGAGCAACACAGCAGCACACACGAATTCATTTGGAAACTAAAACTGTTTTTACCAGTGAAGTATGGGAATGATGATATTCTCTCAATTATAACTAACTACTGTACACATATACAGGTTATAGTTGATACTACTCATTTGTAAGTAGGTACACTACGGTACAACAAAATGGCAAAATTTGGAGGCATCATCACATTGAAGACCCAAACTGTCATCCTTTTGCGAAATTTGCTAACATGAGTTACAGAGTGAGGTAGCATCTCAACCATGTCAATCTCAACCAGAACAGCACGAGTGACGAGAAATACAGCGATGATGTCTCGAAACAGGTTGGTTTTGGAGTGGATGGGCAGCCAAGTGATCTGATGAGCTCTTCTACCTGCAAGACCTTAAATTTTCTCGGTGAATTCATAGCAATGTTGTCTACCTTGTGCTCATAGATTTTCCCATTCTTATCGAGCTTATACTCAGAGGTGCCATCAAAGCGGCCATGGCTGTCCCATGGGACTCGAGGAATGCCGTGGCCAATCCATCGGATCATGATAACATTCTCGACGGGCTGCCATATACTGACAATATCGATCCACAATGCTTTGAAGAAGATTCGTCCGGCAAACCGCAGAGCCCAGAATATCCTTTTATAGTTCTCAATGCCCGCAAAAGTATTGAGAGGATCTTTGAAGACAATATCATCCCTGAAAACAGCAGCAAATGGAATTAAATAACAACGTTGAGTTGGATCACAGAAATGGTCATAAAAAAATACCTATAGTTCTAAACTCAATGATCATCAGAAACATTTTGCTCATTCTAAGTACCATAAGTCCATACATAATAACTATACAAAGCTTCACTAAATAACAGAACTAGAGAACCGTCTGAGAACAAAAACAAATAAGAATCTAGTAACTATAAAACTCATGCAAATTCGCGATCAAAGTCATTCAATCAACATGAAAACAAATCATATTCGTCTAATCTGCTTTATGGAACACTTATATTGTCAACTTCCTTTGCGACATTAGTAATGTCAACTTCTCAAGAAAAACTGACAATATTAGCATCCTATAATAAAATAAATAATAATCCCCATGCAGTGATTGAATGGGTCATATGTGAGTTTCCCTTCTATTTTAAGAGACATTCTCACTTGATACACCCTCAACGACTCATGCAAAATCTCAAAAGCTATAAGTTTGCCACAAGTTATGGAACAGCAACAAAAAGGAGTCAAACAATTCCTTGACAACCCAGAGCCAACATGTAGTATGTTAATGTAATCTTAAAAACAAGTACTGGCCAATTGTAGTAATTAAATAGTCTTCTAACAATTGAAAGCTAGGTTCATCAAGTGACACATAATTCCCACCTAAAACCTATAGAAGGGGCACTTCAAGAGTAGAGAATAAGTGATTACATCACTTTACAATTTACAATATCAACTCTCAACAAAAACATTCACCAGCAATTGCAAAAGAAAACTATGGGTCCCTTGGGCCTATTCAAGAAGATTGATTGCTAAAGCAAAAGAATAAAAATGCAGAATGAAACGAAGGAAGGTAATAGTTTGTTTGTCTGTGCATGCACTATAGAATTTAAATGACTCCAGAAGCAGGTAATAGAGGGAGGCACGATGTCAGATTGCATGAAATAATCCAGAAAAAGTAAAACAAAAATGTGACGTCAGTGATAGGATATAGTATAGGAGTCCTGCTCCGAACTCAGCGCTTCTCTTAGGCTCCGTTTGGAGGAGCTTAAGCTTCCAGCCCAAAGCTGTAAAAAGCTAAAGCTTCCCAAATAGGAAGTCTTTCTTGAATCTTATGGAACAAGACTAAGCCCCCTTACAAACAATAAAAGCTAGCAATAGAATTGTGCAGAGTGGTACAAAAAGCATACCACTCTCATTGGTAAAAATAAGTAACTCTGATATGAAAACTAGCTTCCACACAAACCCCTTGATATTTACAGAGGCTATGCCACAACTTGCGATTTGAGAACCCATTGTGGCTTGCAACTCAAATGTTCTAAATAGCGATAAGCGATAAATGAGCGGTAATCCTACTACTTAGTGTTTATGCGGTATAATACATTTATATGCAAAATGCTATAACATATATGCTAAATTAGTAAACAAATGAAACTTACAATTCATTAATGAGTCTAGAAATATCATTTTATATCAAGATGTGTAACTACTATATTTTGAGTATACTATATTTACACAAAACGTAAGCGCTATATACATGGAAACAACACATCAGCGGCTGAGTGACATAGCAGAGTGGTGGATTGTTAATGCTTTATGTGGACGCATAAACGATCTGAGCGACCTCATTTAGAATATTTAGAACACTGTTGTGACTATATCTCAATAGTCTAAATAGCCCTCAACTCTGGACCAATCCATCTGGAGAATCCAACACTGACAACATGTATGATGTTCTAACAACTCATCAATTTCTTTTGCATTTTCTCTTAAATTTTATCCTCAGATCTAATAAAAAATTGAATAGTTGAACACTTATGCTTTAGTTTTGATGAGGTTTATATACCACAAAATAATAATTTGGTGAAATAGTCAAGAATAAATACACACCATAATATATTCCAACAAATTTTTGTTGAGTTTTATACACTAACCAGTTCACTCAAAAACTTAAACTGTTGAGAAAGGCAGTCAATCTATGAATACTCCAACACTCTTCCTCACATCTAAACTCCACTAGGAGTATGATGTGGATTCTATTTGAGTTTGAAAAACCTGGTCCACATCTCGGACTCTTGATCTCACCACTTAACCCTTAATTATTTTTTTTTCAGGTCTCGAACTCAGGACCTCTGAGCTTTGATACCATATTAAGTTTCATGCACTAATCAGTTCACTCAAACTTTTAAGTTGTTGAGGAAAGGCAGTCAATCTACGCATACTCCAACAATTCTTACTTGGAAGCAAAGATTTTTTTTCTTAAAAAAAAAAAACTTCTAAACAACCAATCACAATTTACACTACTATGTTATGTATTACCTAAAATCTCTAAGCAGAACAAACAATGCGTACACATTCACTCACTTGCGTATGCCTGTGCGCACTATTTTACAGTAAGCGCAAGCCATGTAAGTTCTACCAATTTGAGTGGCCATTCTTTCTACCATATTCTGTACAATAACCCCATACTTAGTGGTATTAAGTTGGTTTCAACTGGCTTTAGCTATTTGTTGGGCTTAGACTTTTTGCATAAGCCTCTTAAAGAGACAAAAGTTTTGGGGAGCTTAAAACTTTTTTAAAGTTTCAAGCTATTTGTGACCTACAAGGAAGCAGTATTAGAATTGAAGTAAGGTTGCAATTCATAATCATTAACTTCAACCTCTCCACTCTAGCAGCAAAACTCTAGCCACACAAAGGTAGGCATGGATAGTAACTTCATACGCACAAACTAACTAATGTGATATCACAATAATTCTAATAAGGAAAAATTTTGTCTATACCACTCAAAAAGAGCGTATTTTTGTTTTGACCACCAAAAAAGTCATCCTTTCTTTTTTACCATTGTCATGTCAACTCCCATTTTTTTTCCCATCATTTTATAAAAAAACAATTATACCCTGTCCAGAGAAAGAACTAAAATTTTTTTTGTAAAAACATACGGTATATTTTTGTAAAACATACAGTATACTTAGTGTTTCAACAAAAAAAATAATTTTACAAACATATGGTATAGAATATATCTTGCCATAATGTTACAAATTGACACGTCAGCACCATCTTCAACTTCTTCCCTGGAGAGGGGTATAATTGTCTTTTTTTTGTAAAATTATGGCAAAAGCAAAATAAAGGATGACATGTCAGTGGTAAAAAAAAGAAAGGCCGATTTTTTTTGTGGTAGAAACAAAAATACACTTTTTCTGAGGGGTATGAACAGAATTTTCCCTTCTAATAAATAGACCAGACTTGATAAAACCAAGCTTAAGGCACATGATCGCTAACCATTTCAGCTCAACATACTAATGTAAAAAGGCTGCGAGCCCAAAATGAACAGAAAAATCTTCTCAACATCCAATATATACCACGCAAACTACAGAGACATTACTACACAGCTCCAGAGGGAAGGTGGCCATAGTCACATCCACCACATGATCAATATCCTAATCAACTGGGTAAGAAAATAAAACTTATGTCGACAAAAACCTAATGGGGCATTCAATTGATGTTCCAGCTCTTAGAGATAATCAGCTAGAGACCGTTGGCAACAGGAAACCTTGGCCTGATCCAGTTTTCAATAAACCAACTGGATTTGCCATTAGTTCAGGTTTGTGTTTTAAATTTGAACTTTGAAATTCTTTTCATAAGTCTATAAAAACCATTGACGATATTCAGTGCTCAAACTTCAAGGCATCAATAGTGGTTCTCACATAAGTTCAATTTTCAAACTTCTCAAATTGTCAAATGAAACAATTCGCTTCTTCACTACCAATGTTCTGGCCAGTTACCACCAAAACCAGTTGGAAACTGACCATGCAGCCATTTTCAAATGCCCCACAGTTCCCACTAGTAATTGAACACAAAACAGAACCAGGCCAATGGCAGGAACCAGTAGCAAGTTTAGGAACACTAGATTGAATAACACTACAACAGGTTAGGCTACCTAATCATCACATCAAGTTAAGCAACTACACACTAATCTGAGTAACACCATAATCTGAGTCTATAAGAGCATTTGTGTTCTCATTACTCTAAATTAGATGATGGATAAATGCAAAGCCCAGATGCTTACTCCAAACCACTAAAGTTTGTGCATCCACATGCTTACGCCAAACCTCCAGGTATATTGGCAAAACACAGTACATTGTTAGATTTACACACTTCCTAATTGCTTAACTAGAAGTAACTAGAATCCCACTAAACTAACTACGAGCAACTTGTAATACAACACACCCAAAAACAATCAATTCGAGCATACACCACTGGAGAAACATGAAAAGTTCACCACAACTTCCCCAATTCGACCTAAAAAAATAACTAGCAAAGTCATGAACTTTACTGTAGTATCAATTCCATCCCATCTCACGCTTCTCCCTCAACTTATTTGTCTCATTTTTCTACCTTCTCAAGAAGAGGTACCTGCAACTCATGATAATTAGGAGGCTTTAACCCGGATACAAATTTTCTAATGAACTCAACCATAATCTCAAAACTCCTTTCGTTGACAACATTAATTGGTATGACACACTCGTAGAAAAAATTGGTTACGTGCGTATGCACTCTCTTTTTTTTCCTTGCTCCTTGTACATTGTTCAATGATAGTTTGAGCAAAACCCTTGCCATATCTTTCCTCAACAACTTCTTCAGGAGTCTTCCGAAGCATAAAAGCAATTGATTTAGTTTGTTTCAGCAGCAGTTGTGTAAATTGAAAAGTTGAATGCTTCCTTTTGGCAACTATGTCAGAACTTGGATGAATAGAGGAGCCCGTAGATGATATTCCTTTTGGTTGCACTTCTTGAACATCATCATCTTCTTCTTCTTCATCTTCGTCATCTAACTTAACCAGTTTGTTCCTTGAAGTCTTTTTGATGTACTCTTGCATCTCTCAATATAGCTGTGGTAGTTTTGGGACATTTGCTCACATCTCCATAGCCCGCTGCAAGTATTGCTTCAATCTCTTAAATCCTGAATGCATTTGTTTATGACAAAGTGAGCATTCAACCAAATCTTTGGTGCTCAAGTGCAGAGGAAATCCATATTTCCATCCTGGATCTTTAGAATTAGCCTTTCGTATCCTTAGATGGATCATAATGCTCGGTACTTGAACTATCAGCCATGCGCCGATCTGGCTCTGCCATGGATGATGCTTCAAGGGAGAATACACAATATAAACAACAGAACCATAGAGGAGAGAAGAAACATAAGACAGAGAGAAGAGAGCTGCGATTCTGGATGCCAACCCAGGAAGCATAGAGATAAACAGCAGAGAAGAGAGCTACGAGTGCGAACCCAGAAGGATGTGACAGCGGGCCGCGACGGCGACGGTTTGTGTTGGGCTTGGGAGGCGGCGGCTAGGTTTGGACAGGGCAACACAGCAGGACGAGTGTTTGTAAGGGTAAGGGTTTCTTTTCTTATATATACATCTGAGTGCCAGGCTGCCGCGCCGGCGAACCGGGGGACGCCAGGAACGCCCAGGCGGCCGCCTAATCAAGGCACGGCGAGGCGAGGTATCACAGCGTCGCCGACTGGACGCCTAGGCGACGCCTTGACAACACCGAATGCGACGCGACGCCTAGACGACCTTGGACAAAGCCAGGAACGCGCAGGCGGCCGCCTAATCAACGCAGGGCGAGGAGAGGTGTCACGGCGTCCGGTCTCGACCCATTGGACGCCTAGGCGCCTAAGAAAGGATCGAATTTTCCACCACTTTCGTGCAATTTGAGGGAAAAAAAAGCTCAAGAAAACCAAAAATATTAAAATTTTATTACAACGTGCAGCTCAAAAAAATTCCGAAAGATCGAAACTTTTGGTGCAAACCTGTAGATATCGAAGCTGGGCTCCCTGTAGAACACGTCGGGGAAGTCCTCCCGCAGCGTTCGGATCGCGTAGCCCAGGTTCAAGTAATACCTCCTCCTCTCCTCCCCGTCCTCCTCCCGTCGCCTCGCCGCTGGCGACTCCGACGGCGTCGCCGGGACGGAGAACAGCGGCGGCCGGAGCATCCTGTCCCGCACGGGGTCCGAGACCCTGATCACCCTCTTCTCCTTCTTCCCGGCCGCACCCTCCTCCTCCTCCTCCTCCAACTTCACGCGGCCGCTGGCCGCCGCGGCCGAAACCGTGTAGCACCCGCCGCCGCCGCGGGTCCGGCGGACAGCGGAGGCCGGCCGCCGGACGCCGGCGAGGTCGGGGAGGTGCAGGAGGAGGCCCATGCGAGCGAGGCGTTTCTTGTCTGTGGGTGGATGGAAAAAGGGAAGGGGTGAGTAGTCGGAAATGTGCGAAATTGCAAGAGTGTAAGTGAAACAAAAAGAATTTTTTGAGAAAGAATCCGCCGAATTTTTTATCTCAAAAAATCCGCCGAATTTTTTATATAATAAAAACAAAAATTAAATAAATAGGAAAAGTTGGAGTTTGAAAATAAGCATGGTGCTGATTGCTGAATTTGCTAGTCTCTTATGGAAGAAATTAGAGATGCTATCCTAAAAAGAAGCTAGTATTACCAGTATCCTCCACCTAAGCCTAATTTGGCATATTTAAAAAAAAGAGTGATTTATTAAAGAAACTACTCATGTTTCTTCTTGTTGTTGTCATGGTGAATTATGTCCTATCGTTGGACAACTCCATCACATGGGCTAGTGCTGAACCAAGTGTCACACCCCTTATTAGACTCTCAAGGTAATCGCAACTACCTGGCACGCCTATCGTGGGTGGCATTGTAAGGTAGAAGATGTAGGTCAATGAGTATATGATGAGAAAGCAGTATGTGTGTGCACACAATGTCGTGGGTGAAGGAGATTGAGAATATGGATAGGCGAGCCTTGGTAACAACTAAGGCTTTGACGAGGAAGTAGTTGTAAGATGAGTAATAGAGATATGTCTTAAAGCAATGGATATTCGATATTTATATGATTGATTCTAGTGTAAATGGGAGATTGATAGATATATGCGCTAGAGGTAATCATAGAGATGATTGTATCATGATATGTTTATGAATTGTTACGAATAAAATATTATTACATTTCTTGAATAAAATATCATTTTTAATGGGTTGGAGTATTAATTCAGATGGAATCAGAAATGGGTCCTCTATTGGTAATGGGTTTATCATTAAGATTAGGGTTTGCATTTGAATAGGATTTATCTGCAAGACCCTATAAAAGGAGGTGTGGTGGGCATGTATCCATCATCTGATCCATTATGGCTGCCACCACCATCTATGAGATAGATCTTGTAAAACCCTAGCCACGTGCGCTAGTGCTAGCACACGAATACGCGGTGCTCTTTCCCCAGACATGTGGACTTCCGTAGAGGTGCGACTGTTATTGCTGTACTGTTGGTCACGATCCCATTGTGACATTGACTCTTCTTCCGCTGCTGCGTTGTCGCATCCTTGGGTCTAGTGGTAAATCTCTTGATCTATGATCTATTGCTTGCAAGTTTCTTGTGTTTTCAGGTTAAATTTTTGAAATTGTGCTAGAGTAGTGAGTCCGTTCCCCAACAGTGAACGGGGTCATTTTGAGTTAAGCCAAGCCCTTAGATCTTGCATGAGTAGTACTTTTAGACTAATTTTTGTTTTCTGATATCACACAACCAAACATATAATTTTCAATGGACTTTTCTTAATTTTCAATTTTTGGAGTGGCATATGTCGAGTTGCCTCGAAAATTAAAGAGATTTGCTAAATGGTGTAATTTTTTTTTATCTTCCAAACTCCTTTTCCCACCCCTTCTCTTGATATAACCCTGTAGGGTTTGCTTATTTAGTGTCGCTGCTGATAGTGGATCAGTGGTGGGTGGGGGCCAGGCAACGGTTGGTGCGAGAGGCAATCAACGGCGGATGGTTGATCATAGTAGTGTGGCAATGCAACTAGATGGTATAGTCGTTGCAGATCGCAAGAGGCAATGGCCAGTGGTAGGAGAATAGGGGAGGAGGAAACAAGGGAGGAGGGGAGGCAAGTGGTGTTGACACCATCCTTGATGTCGGTAACTGTAGCGATTGTTGGCAGGTGAAGATTAGTAAGGTGGGGTGGGTGCTGTCAACTATGGGGAAGGAGGGTGAGGATGTGGAGGAGGAGAAGGAATAGAAGAAGGTGAAGATTGATCTAGTTTTAAACCAACCTCTTAGATGGTGCAAATTTTTTTAAAAAGAGAAAAGTTCATAAACCCCTAGAACTAACCTCAATTCTTAGATACCCTACAATAGTAATTTCAGATATCTACTCTCCCACGAGTATTTTCTTGGTTTAACAACACCTACCGTTAATTTTTCCTTAAACATAAGCTACATAACAACTAAACATTGAAAATTGTACATTTAATGTCACTGACATGCGGGGCCACATGTCAGTGAGTGCATTATTTAATCCTTTCTTATCTCACCACCTCTCTCTCCTCTCCTTTCACTCTCTGTCCCGACTCCCATGACCCTGAAAGTCTTTGACTCCGAGGTAGCGACTGCGGTGGCAATAGTGAAGTGAATGCAACAACTGGCAGCGAAGCGTAGGGACAGCACGGTAGTAATGGCAGCGACGGCACAACAGTGGTGGCCCAATATGGCAGAATAGAGTGGCAGTGGTGTGGCACAATGAAGCAACAACTAAAATTTAAGAGGAAAAAACCCAAATGCCCTAAAGTTTCACCAATTTTGTTTGATTCTTGCTCCAAAGACCAAATCCATGAAAGAATCGCTTCAACATGACAAATCTTGATACTGCTCTTCGGTTTTTGGCTCAGAATAGCTCCAAAGTTGTTTAGCTTCTTTTGACTCGAGGATGATGTCAAAGCTCTTGGCAAATATGTCGGTCATCAATTCTAGGAGCTTCCACAATGAGGTTTCAGAGATTGGCGGCCAACAAGATGCCAATGATGAGGGGGCGGCCGCGAAGGTCAGCGACGAATCTCAAGGAGCAGTTGTTCACTACTCCGCCTATGCTGTGGTTGCCACTCTACTCCGCTTGTCCGCCATGCCACACCACCTCCGTTATTGCTATAAGATTATTTTATAATCTAAAGTGGTCTATATAATTGTTGGACTAATTCTTATATAAATGGCCTAGTGCGATAGTTGTTAGATTCAAAGTATTAGAATGTTGGGTTTAGAATCCCTTTTCTCTCCCTTTATATAAAGAAATGAATATGTGTGTGATTTGGTGCTTATGTGTAAAAAAATGCTTGTGTATGAACATTCTTATGATTTTAAGAGTTGTCATGCAACTATTAAATTAGTAAGAAAAGAAAATGTATCTAATGTAAACAACCATGTGAAAGCACATTTTCAAGAGAACATCAAGCATTATAAATAGTATGACACTATTTTTCATTTGCCATATACAAATACATTCTATAGTTCTCTCGCCATTAAAGAGAACTTGAAGACAAAGGTTGAGAGAAGAAGAAAATTACTTGGTGAAGATCGAAACTATCAAGAATAGAGCATCATGGAACAAGGTACACAAATTTTATCTATTGAAGTTGAATCATATAGTGCTAAATGTTTTAGAATTAATGTTTCCACTTTCATTTGGTATCAGAGCCAGGTAAGTGGCACTTTTGATTCACCGTTAAAGTTATCTGGATCAAGAATACGCATGTTGTTTTACATATTCCACTTGCTCAGTATGTGGAATTGCTTGAAGAAATATTTTGTGTATTATTTTTGTCGGCGATTTGGACTCGGGGTCCCCTGTCGATCTTACGCAGATTTGTGAGTTGTATGTGAGACCTTTCAAGGTGTTATCAGGTAAGTTAAGATAAGCAATGAAATAGAGACGCGAGGATTTATACAGGTTCAGACTCTCGATGGTGGGAGTAATAGCCCTACGTCTTGCTGTGATTTCACTATGAGTAAAAGAGTTTACAAGGAGGAGAGATTGTCACAGACGATAATCTCTCTTTATACTTCTGTCTATGAATTATCTCTTAAGTATCTATCTCTATCTCTTATACCGTACATCAGCCATCCTTTTATACTAAGTGAAAGGATGCCAATGTAAGGCAGTTTTGGACGGTTGCCTTAGTGCAGTTCGTATAACCGCACCAATCTTCTTCGCCGGTTAAACACGTGCAATTATAGATAACCGCACATGTTAACCTCCTGGCGGTTGTCTTCATACGTGGGAGAATTTATCTTGAACCTGAGAACGTGTCTAGCAAAGGTTCAGACACTCCCAGTTTATCTTAATCGTGTATAGCCAGCGACCTTCTGCTTGCGCATAGTCTGCGATCTCATGACTGCGTAAGTACTGCGATCATAGACTGACTTTGTGCCCATGACCTTCTAATCGCGCATAAGAAGCTATCCATTTGCGACCATGCGGTTGCTAGGACACAGAGACATATATCATATCCAAACTTGACTTGAACATGATATAAACTAGCTCGGGTGATAATCCTCGTCAATTTTGTTGCACAATTTACTTATCTTTTACATAATGGAGTTAACATGGTGGACCAAACAGAATTTACATGTTTAATTCTATAAGTTTGTTAGTCTCAAAAGTGGCCTAGCTTGAAAAGATATTGTTTTAATTACACATTTTCAATTGTTCATGTTTTTGTGTGATGTTACTAAATGACATAAAGCTATCCTGAACATTGGAGATTGCCATTTGTAACACTAGAAGGTCACCCAAAGGTGGACTATTATTTACAATTGGTGACATTAAAAGAAATTAATCAACATACTTCGTAATTATGTTTGTCTATCCAAAGATAGCTTATATGATAGTTAGAGTGTGTTTGATTATTTGTTAAAGTATATTTGTTCTAGCATCATTATTGATTAGAGCCATGTATTTGAGTTTTATTCAAATATGAACTTAAATGCATGATTAAAATTACTTTGTTTGATCTATTTACTCAAAGCATCAATGTGCAAGCCTATAAAATATTTTGCAGCAACTGCTAATATGTTCGCTTTGGGCAATGGACTTGTTAAGTTCTACGTGCTAAACTTTGTTGGTTGGTTTGAACAGATCCAATTTCAATTGGGTGTTACAGATTTGGACCTAGCAATAGTTATGGATGACAAGGCTGCAACCATTACTGAGGACAATACGGACGATGAAAGGTTTCTTTATGAGGCATGGGAAAGGTCCAATAGAACTAAGTTTGAACTTGATGCGGATGTCGATTGTTGACAATGTCAAGCCATCAATTCTCAAAATGGATAATGCAAAGGAGTTCATGTTTAAGATTAAAGAACTTTCCCAGTCGGATATTACTGTAAATCCATTGTGGGGTGCCTTATGAGTGAGCTGACAACTAAAATATTTGATTAGTCCCAGCCCATTCATAATTATGTGACAAGCATGGCAAATCTTGCCACAAAGCTAAAGTCCATGGGCATGGACGTGAGTGAATCTTTTTTGGTTTAATTTATAATGAACTCATCTTCTTCCGAGTTTGGCCAGTTCCATGTGAACTACAACACCATTAAAGAAAAATAAAACATTCAAGAAATTAAGACCATGTTGGTTCAGAAGGAAGGGAGATTGAAGATATTGAAGGATTACTCCGTTCATCTCTCGATTCAAAATGAAGCCAACAGTAGCAAAGGCAAACTAGAGAAGAAGGGCAAGAAGAAGAATAAAACTCCACTAGAAGTGGTAAGATCCAAATCCGTAAAGATCTAAAATGCCATTTTTGTAAGAAATCTAGTCATTTCAAGAAAGGTTGCTAGAAAAAAAAGGCATGGTTGGAAAAGAAAGGTAAATACTATGTTTCTGTATGTATTGAATCAAGCCTTATTGAAATCCCTAATAACACATGGTGGTTGGATTCTGGTGCTCCTACTCATGTTTCATATGTTACATAGGGATTCCTTTTGATCCAAACCACAAATGGAACTGATCAATTTCTGTAAATGCAGAACAGAATGAAGGCACGAATTGAAGGAATTGGGACTTATAGATTGATCCTGGCATGGATACTAGTGTTTCTTTGGATCTCGAATAGTGTCTCTATGTTCCCGATTGTGCTAGAAATTTAGTTTCTGTTGTAAAGTTGAATATGTTAGGTTTTAAATTTATGATTGAAGATAGTATGTTTTTATTGTATAAACATAAGTACTATTATGGTTTTAGTACTTTACTTGATGGTTTATATCGATTCAATCTTAATGTTGCATTTATAAAATCTTTGTTACATGTTGAGCTTATTATTGGTACTAAACATAGTGCACAATTGAAGATAGTATGTTTTCATTATATAAACATAAGTATTATTATGGTTCTAGTACTTTACTTGATGGTTTATGTCGTTTCAATATTAATGTTGCATTTACTGAATCTTTGTTACATGTTGAGCTTATTATTGGTACTAAACATAGTGCACAATTGAAGATAGTATGTTTTCATTATATAAACATAAGTACTATTATGGTTCTAGTACTTTACTTGATAGTTTATATCGTTTTAGTCTTAATGTTGCATTTACCGAATCATTGACATGTTGAGCTTCTTATTAGTACTAAACATAGTGCACATAATGAGCAATCTGCTTTCTTGTGGCATAAAATATTGGGTCATATATCCAAAAAAATGGTCTTGAGGCTAGTGAAAGGTGAAATCTTATCTCAATTAGATTTTCTTGACTGGAATATATGTATAGATTGCATTAAGGGTAAAGAAAGCTCTCATATATCAACGCATCCATCTACAACAAGCAATGAACTCTTATAGTTAGTACACAATGATATTTGTGGCCCTTTTGATTTCGTTTCTGGGGTGGAGAAAAGTATTTCATAATTTTTATTGATGACTTCTCACGTAATTGTTATTTGTATCTACTGCATGAAAAGTCTCAAGCAGCGAGCATGTTAGAGGTGTTTGTAAATGAAGTTGAAAAGTAGTTAGATAAAAAAGTTCAAGTGGTGAAATCTGAAAGGTGGTGAATATATTGGAAAGTTTGATGAAAGTGGATAATGTCTAGGTTCTTTTGCTAAGTTCCTTGAAAGCCAAGGCATATGTGCACAGTATAAATGGCCTAAAACATCTCATCAAAATGGGGTGGCTGGGAGGTAAATCATACTCTTATGGATATGGTTAGGAGTATGTTGAGTTATAGTAATGTGTCCTTATCTTTGCGGATGCATGCATTAAGAACTGTTATATATCTGCTTAGTCGGGTTCCTAGCAAATCAGCTCCTAGGACTCCTTATGAACTGTGGACAGAAAGGAAAACTAGTTTAAGATATCTTCATGTTTGGGGTTGCCTGGGGAGAGTGAGGATCTGCAATCCACATGAAAAGATGCTCGATGCAAGGACTATTAGTGGTTTTTCATTGGCTATCCAAAAAAAGTCAAAAAGGTTCAGATTTTATTGTCCTAACCATAGTACACAAATAGTTGAGTCTAGTAATGCTCGGTTCATTGAGAATGATGAAATCAGTGGGACTGATGAGCCATGGAAAATGGACATTATAGAAATTCAATTCACCAATTCTGCTAGTATTGTTGTACAATGGTTACATAGCACTACGGAAGAAACATCTAATGAACCAGCTAATGATATGCAAGTCACAAATGAAACAGAAATACCACATGAAAAGATATTGGCATTGTGAAGATCTGAAAGGTAGAAAAGATCAGCTTTTTAAATGATTATGTGGTTTATTCACTTGAACATGAGTGTGCCCTAAGTATTGAGAATGATCCCGTCTCATTTAAAGAATTCGTGAATGCTATGATTCTGAAAAATGGATTGATGCCATTCTTTGACAAATTTTTGAAATAAAATTCATCAGAAAAGTCCCATATGACAAGAGAATAATATATATATATATATATATATAGACACACACACTGTTGAAAATAGTCAAAACCCAAAATTGGTCAAAACTCGGATTTAAACTAGGCTTGCTCAAAATCAGACTCAGACTAGGATTGATCAAGTCAGATTCGAACTGGGTCTGGTCGAAATCATATTTGGACTGGGTCTAGTCAAAATCAAACTCGGACTAGGTCTGGTTGAGTCAGGTCTTGGTCGGATTCGAATCAGACTCGGGTCTAGTCGAATTCGACCCAGATTGGGCCTGGTCGCACCGACATTCAACCCGAGCTCGAACATGATAAGGATAAGCACTAATATTATCTTTTAATTATTTAAATAACAATGTTTATCTACTTTTCAAATTCAAATCTCCCAAAAATCTCTGGTTGTTGGATGGTTGTAACCAACTCAGAGCCTCTATAAATGGAGAGGGGGTGTTAACCTTTTTGTGTGTGGATGGTGAACTGAAGACAGACCAGAAGACGACGTGAAGGCCAGAAAACAAAGGCAAGATGAAGAGGAGGCCACTCTGTTCGACCAGAAGCAACTGAAGAAGATCATGGTGCAAGGTGATAGAAAGAAGTACAGCAAGGTGAGTGCTTTCTAGGAGCAACTTGGTGCCCACCTTGCCCGTGTTGCTATTCCCGAAGAGGACTGGTCACTTGGCGCGATTGATCTCATTGATAGGACTTGTCAATATCCCTACATAGTGACACTGCCATATGATTTGTTCCCTGAAGAATGGGTGTGTCAGAATGGAAAGATCAAACACTTATTGAGACTTGCCATCATGAGAGAATTCTGGAGGCGCCATTCAACCAAGCGAACAAGAATGCCCGGTCCGATGGCTTCTTTCACCCCTGAAGTTAAGGTAACTGGTTAGGAGTCATGCTTCCATGTTTCTAATGAAGCTGGCCCATCCAATATTGATAACAGGTTCGCGGTGTTGTCGAATGAAGTTCTCACTCCCAGTGTTGACAAGTTACAACGACAACTCCAACAATTGCAAACACAAATGAAGAGTTTACAGGAGCGGTTGCGAGGTCGTGACATGCCTGACTCCTCCTCTTAGCTTATAAGGAGTTCAAGACATGACGCCTCAAGACGTCAACCTCAGCACATGCACCAGACTTGGGCGCTTCATCAAAGGCCTTCACCTACATCAACTTATTGGCCTAGACAAGCACCACTACCACCTTGTTGGAACCAGTGGTCTCATTGGCAAGAGCAGTCATCACATGTCCATCAACAATGGTGTGTGCGGACTTCTCCACCTGCATCGACTTCATCTCGGCCAGGCAAGGATCCTTTGCAGGCACCTACTTCGCCTAAAAAGCAAGTCGACTTGTCATCTCAAGCAAGGCGCACTTGGATGCCTCCTTCTCATGCTCCTCCACTTCTTCCAACACCACCTGGCCCAGGGTCCCTCAGGTTCATACGATCAACCAATGCAAGCGTGATCGACGTAGGAGGAACTGTCGCATATTGCGCCATGAGTTGGAGGATCTTGTGCTGAAAAATGTACAAGTTCATATCTGGCCCAATGGCAGCATCTGTCCTAATGATGAGAACATCATGTTCCACATCTCTCCATCGCTAGAACATAGTCAAAGGTATAATTATCTTCTTGACCGTCTAGCCCCAAGGAGACATCATGATCAAATGACTAAAGATCTTTTAGGAAAACAAAAGGGGAAGGTATCGTCTCTATCATCTTCGTTACCCTTTGCAGGAATCCCCGAGTGAAGGCAGCTGCGATCGGTCATTCTCTACTAGGGAGCTGTACATGTTTAGGCCCCTTCAACTGCTTCAAGACAAGAAATAGAGCCTGTAAATGACATCTTTATGAAGGAAGCACCACCAGAAGTTGTGATGATCCCTCCTTAGAAGGCTACAGAAGCTCTTGCACCAATGACTAAGGTGTCAAATACCCAAGTCATTGAAGACGATGTGATGATTTGTGGGATTGTGACATCTCAACCCGAGGATGATTCAGACTCTGACTGGAGGCTACCTCCTGTTACTCAAGAGTTCTCGTACCCTTCGGATGAGGAGATTGTCCCAAACTCAAAACTTGTGGCATCTTACCTCGCTTAGAAGGTGTCCGTTCTTGGTCCAAGTCTGCCGAAGCACAAGAAGATCAAGACACATCAACAAAAGAGGTAATGACAAAAGCTCCTTGCCTTCTCGTCACCTCTGGAAAAGATATTGACAAGGGGCAATCTTCCCGCCAGTATGTTGACATCGTGCCCCATCTTCCAGAAGATCCTACACAATTACAGGAGGTTGCAAGCCGACAAGGCATGGAGACCCACTTGAGGGCAAGGGCACGTCAAAGAACCATGAGCCCTACAACTGAAGCATCACAAGACGATGTCGAATTTGAGGCTGAAAGAGGGTCTTCTGACTCTGAGTCAACCTCTTTGCAATGACTCCCTTGTTCGCCACACTATTCTGATCTTGCTTCTTCCATTGCTTCTGATGAAGAACATTATCTTAGAATTGGTGTTGGTGATAAAAACACCGTGCCATTTAACATGGCAACAGGTCAAGGCGGTCCAAGTGATGAAGCCAACGCTAATGATGATCAAGGAGTAGATGTTGATCCCTCTACGTTTGATCCTTTTGTGCGCAGCGCTTTTGAAGAGCGAGACCACGAATAAAAGATGTTTGGAGAATTGGGAGTGAAGTTCAATCGTTTGGTTGAAGCCCTGACAAATTCTGGTCATGGAGCAATACCATCAAATTCACCCCAACCATTTGTTGATCCTCAAGTGGCAGAGTTGGAGGCTGCTACACAATCCCGCCCTGCAGGCAGTGTTGAGCAACACACTACAGCAGCAGGCACTCCACCTCTCTTTTCAACCATTCTCACCATTGCTGCAAATGCTGCACCAACACCTACTGCGTTGAAGGATTGTCATAGCTATGTGGAAGATTTGATAAACCGAAGATTGAAGCAGATTATAGCTGAGAAAGCTCCTCAAACTCCTAAGAGTGAGCTCGAGAAGCCTTATGAAGCATGGTATGATTTAGTGCCTTTCCCGTCCAGATGGCCTCCGCCTAAGTTCTATCAATTTGATGGAATTGGCGATGCGATGGAGCACTTAGCCTACTTTGAAGTGGCTTGTATAGACACTACTGACAATCCATCACTTCTTCTAAGGCAGTTCTTAGGGTCATTAACTGGCTCTGCTTTTCCATTGGTACAGTCGTCTTCTGATTGGATCTGTCCGCGATTGGATAGGCATGACAAACCTCTTCAAGACACACTTCGTAACCATGTAGAAGGACATCTCAACTTTGGAGTTGTCTCAAGTCAAGCAAAAGCGTGATGAGATCGATGATTACTTGATTCGCTTCCATGACAAATATGTGCGTCTCACCAGGGAAATGCATCAAGAAGAGGCCATTCACATGTGTGTCCATGGGATGCAACAGCATTGGTCCCTTGAAGTTTCAAGGCGTGAGCCAAGACTTTCACTACTTTGGGTGCAGCAATAACTGCAACCAAATTGAGGTCTGAGAAGTCTCCGCAGATTATGGAACTCTACAAGAATGCTGGCTATGCTGATAATTCAAGAAGATTTAACTCGGCAGCCAAACCTTCTAGCACCGGAGTCAAGGCCAAGGCGCCGATTGAATCTCACAATACTGTGCATGCGCCTGCTGCACATTATAATGTTCCAATGTTGGGTTCAAGGCGTGAACCCACACCAAGACTGCAGCGCCCGACTGCTTAAGAGTTGTTGAAGAAGTAGTACATCTTCCGCCGAGAGCTGGTGAAGACTTTCTTTGATCAGCTGATGGTGCAACAGGCCTTGATTCTTTCCAAGCCAAGAAAACTTGATCAAGTTGGGATGACAAAAAATCCTTTGTATTTCCCGTACCGTAGCTATGTTGGGCATACAATTAAAGATTGTTTTGCCTTCAAGAAGTGGCTTCAAAGGGCGATTGATGAGAAGCGGCTTGCTTTAGAGCCCTAAGCCATCAATCCTGACTATCGTACCGCAAACTTCAAAACAGTTTGTGAACGTCCTTCATCCATTTAAGAAGATAATGAAGACGAAGGCTTGTGGTTACCACTTGAGCAAGTAGAGCACCAGGTAGCCAATCAGTGGCCGATTCTAATTCTTTCCCAACAGGGAGGAAGACCGTGGGAGACAATGGAGCGAAGACGCCCACAGTGCAAACTTCAGGAGCGTACTTAGGATCATGCTTCCACCTCAATGATCAAGTCACAAGCAAGGCAGAGACAACCCGACCTGAGTCATCGATGTATGCCACGAAGATTTGTCCCTCTGCCAAAAGGAGACGAATCTTTTGCTCGACCGAGCTGCACTCTTCCTACTTTGGCATAGTTCTTACCTTAAGGCTGGGGGCAACCTATGCACTAGTAGGAGCAATTGATGCTGAAGTATCTTCACCTTCTCCAAGTACCGCCTCATGCAATGTGATCCTTGTCAGTTGCAACTCTAATGCATCTGATTCAGAGGAGATATTCATAGCACAAAAGCGTGAAGTACTTCGTACTGATGTTTCACCTACAAGAGATTAAGTAGAAGATGTCCTACCCACAGAAGATCTAGTTAAAGAAGTTAATATGAATCTGTGAGGAGGCAAGGCAAGGCCTGTCCTGAACCTCAAATCTCGGCAGTACAAAGAAGACAAAGAGAAGGCCCTACTCAACAAGACTGCCAATTTACCAAGTGGCACTCCAGATGTTTGTGCTACTGAAGAAGAAAAGCAAGCATAGCAGGCAATTGTCTAGAACATCATTGCACATCTGAAGTGCATTCCTGCACTCTTGAGTGTGTATGATGCTTTAATATTGGTGCCCGATTTCTGGCAGGCCCTTATTAAAGCACTACAAACTCTTGAGTTATAGGAAGTGACAATGGGGAAGCACTATCTTCTTTGCAACTTTGCCGACACAAATGAGATTACACTTTCTGGAGAAGACAAGGTCATAGAGAATGGTGATCACAACTGTCCTCTCTATGTGGAAGGGAACATCGGAAATGACTACCACTGATGAGTCTTGGTTGATCCAGGATCTTTGATAAACATCCTTCTAATTCAAAGTTTAACTCATGCAGGTTTCTCATTCGAAGACTTGGAGCCCATAGATGTGATGATATGCTGTTTCGACAATCGAGGAAGGGCAGACATGGGGGCAATTACTTTGAAGCTCCACATGTCAACTTTCAGTTTCAAGGTGCGGTTCTTCGTCATCAAAGTGAACACCTACTCCGCACTGTTGGGAAGACCCTGGATACACAAGTATCGAGTAGTTTCATCAACTCTGCATCAATGCTTTAAGTACATAGACGGCAATGGAGAATAGTAGAGGATAGTTTCCAACACCAACCCATACACCTTCCAAGAGTCGCATCTCGTAGATGTGAAATATTATTTTCCAAGTGAAATTCTTGGGAAGCAGCAAGGAAGATCGACGCTAGCTATAGATGCTTTGATCATGCTGAGTTCAACCCTTTCTACACAAGTGAAGTTTCTCATTGCACCATCCCTACCT
This sequence comes from Pharus latifolius, assembly GCA_019359835.1. Lineage (NCBI taxonomy): Eukaryota > Viridiplantae > Streptophyta > Magnoliopsida > Poales > Poaceae > Pharus > Pharus latifolius. The sequence goes on from CM033323.1 coordinate 75,394,720, forward strand.
GCCAGAAAGAGAGAGTTTGCAAAGTGCGCCTATAGGGGTAGGGATTCTAGTTGTGAAAAATCATTCGCAACTGTCCCTTACTTATATGACCCTTCAACCCAGTGGGAAATTCTACTACATCTGCCCGGCGGAAGTAAGACTTTGTTGCTCCGTTATCATTTAAGGCGGGAACTACTTCTTCTTCTGCACCTATGTTGCTAAGGTCAAGAATGGAAGCATCACCAATACTCCTTATCTCAAGTTTAAAGAGGCCGGCCCGACTCCTACTTCTTCACCTTCTATTTGTTTAATTAACAAAAACAGTACATGTGCTCAAGTAAATTACAAGTCAATCGTGGCCTAGGATGAGTCCTTATCTCCTTTCATCTTTGATGCATGTGGGAAGCCGGGAGCACAAATGGTTTTCATGCAAAAGCGAGGACTAGTCAAAAAGAGAATAAAGCAATTTGAAACGGCAGCGACGAGTGCTACTTTCAAGCAGTCTCCATTGCGCCATACATCTGTAACAACACCATTGGAAGTCTGGCATGTACTGGACCCAAATGGTTGTGCTTCACCCACCATATTCTATAAATTCCAAAGGAGGCGATTCCATAATTAACAGCCCAGTCCTCTGACTGACTTTGAAGCAACTCTGATTGCCACGAAGGCTGAGCCCTGAATGGCCAATCTACTCAAAAGGGTTGGAGTGAAGCTAGAAAGAAATCAAAGGTTGTCGCCTCCACGTGCAATCTATGAAGAATGGTGGGAGCAATCAGAAAAGCTCATCCGGAAGGGGCACAAGTCTCGTGACCTCCGCCCAAAGTGTGACTTGTGTTATGCCAAATCTGATGATGAAGATGATGATGCACAAAGAGTAACATGTCATGCCATAGTGACTGACATCAGCTCACAAAGGTATCATGAATTTGAATTTTCATGTTCCAATGAAGACGATGTCAACCAGTACTACCAGACTCTTCAACAATCTCAGTCCTTTGGAATTACTGCAAATCAATGTCATTGGAATGGAGATGAATAACATCTCTTGACTAGGATACATGAAGCAATGCCAGCTGAACATGCAGAAGTACTAGATGCTGCTTCTGCACCTCAACAACTTGAAGATGGAGGGCAACTCACTGTTGATGAGCTCGTGAAGATCAACTTGGGAAGTGAGGAGGCCGCGTCCCACCTTTATCAGCGCAACCCTCATGCCTGAAGAATGCGAAAGTTACCAAAGCTTCCTGATGGAGTATAGGGATTTCTTCGCTTAGTCTTATAAAGAGATGTCGGGGCTTGACCCTCGTGTCGCCACACACAAGTTGGTGATTGATCAATAATTTCGCCCTGTGAAGCAACAACCACGATGTTTCTGTCCAGAGTGAAAAGAGCAAATTGTCGTTGAGATGGATAAGCTAATCATAGATGGCTTCATCAAGAAAGTGCAATACCCACGTTGGCTGGCTAATATTATCCCGGTGTGGAAGAAGAATGGGTAGGTACGTGTTTGTGTTGATTTCAGGGATTTGAACTGAGCTTGTCCAAAAGATGATTTCCCCTTGCCTATCATAGAGATCATCATTGATGCCACTATGGGCTACGATGCTCTCTCCTTCATGGATGTATCATCAGGCTACAACCAGCTCAAGATGGATGAGCATGATGCTATCGACACCGCCTTCCGTACGTCAAAAGGAAATTTCTATTATACGGTGATGCCCTTTGGGTTGAAGAATGCCAGTGCCACTTATCAGCGAGCCATGACATTCATCTTTGATGAATGAATTCATCATTCAGTAGAATGTTATGTTGATGACTTAGTGGTGAAGATTCGGAAGCATGAACATCATCAAGATGACCTCCGCATTGTCTTTGAAAGGCTGTGCAAGCACCAATTGAAGATGAATCCCCTCAAGTGTGCATTTGTTGTCCAGTCTGGTGTTTTTCTGGGATTTATTGTGTGCCACTGTGGCATCGAGATTGACCCAAAGAAGATTAAGGCAATTCTACAGATGCCCCCGCTACAGAACCTGAAGGAGTTGAAGTCACTTTAAGGCCAGCTCGCCTATATATGATGCTTTATTTCTAACCTTTCAGGTTGCATCCAACCTTTCACCAGATTGATGAAAAAGGGAGTAGAATTTGAGTAGGACGAATAGTGTTAAGATGCTTTTAACAACATTAAAGAATACTTGTTCAATCCGTCCATCTTATCATCACTGATCAAGGGGCGTCCCCTCTTCCTTTATGTAGTTGCACAGTGTAACTCATTAGGCGCATTTCTTGCCCAGCATGATGATGAAGGAAAGGAGGTGACAGTCTATTATTTGAGCCGCACCATAGCAGGTGTCGAGCAAATTATTCACCCATTGAAAAATTGTGTTTGGCCCTTACCTTTGCTTTGAAGAATCTACGGCATTATATGTTATCACATCAGATTCATCTCATTGCAAGAGCAGATCCAGGGAAATACATATTGAGTCAGTCGGCTCTTATGGGCGACTCAGGAAATGGGCCTTACTAAAGATGGAATATAATATCACTTATGTCCCGCAAAGGACAGTTAAGGTTCAAGCCTTAGCTGATTTTCTCGTAGCACATCTTGTGTCGGACTATTCTCCTTTGGTCATCGACTTGTCTGACGAAGAAGTCTTCACCTCCAACATGATGGAATGGGAGTTGTACTTCAATGGTACCTCCCGAACTGAATTAGACCTTGATGGTATGCCAAGAAGGCGAGCCGGGGCAGGTCTCGTGTTTAAGACACCAGAAAGTGGGATGATACATCATTCTTTCTCTCTCCTGAAGGAAGAATATTCAAATAATGAAGTTGAGTATAAAACACTTATCTTCTACCTGTTATTGCCTCTTTCTATGGATATTCATCATCTCCATGCATTTTGGTGATTCCTAGCTCATTGTGCACCAAGTCAACGACATTTATGAAGTACGGAAGCCTAAATTGGTGCCATACCATGAAGCGGCACGAAGGCTTATGAAGAGATTTGAGTACATTGAAGTTTCTCATGTGCCACGAAGTCAGAATGCATCAATCGATGTGTTGGCAAAACTTGCTACGGTACTTTCTCTTCTAGATGGGGAGTCCACGCAAGTCATCATTGAAAAAAGGTGGTTGCTTCCTACGATTTTGGAGCTCATCTCAAAAGAAGTTGAAGTTGACATTGTTGTCACTTCTGATATTGAAGAGAAAGATTGGCGTAAACCCTTCCTTGATTATTTCAATCATGGCACTCTACCAGATGACCTTGTGAAGAGGCGCCAGCTGCAACGACGACTCCCAACATACACATACAAAGTGGGGGTTCTATACCGGCGGTCTTTTGATCAAATGCTGCTTCGATGTCTTTCCCGAGGAGAAGCTAACAAAGTTCTATAGGAAGTTCACCATGGAGTTTGTGGTGGCCATCAAAGTGGACCAAAAATGTACTACAACATTACACTTTCTCGTTACTATTGGCCCAACATCATGGTTGATTGCCTCAAGGTGGCCAAGTCTTGCCATAATTGTCAAGTACATGGTGATGTCAAGCATCGACCACCGGTTCCTTTTCACCCCACTGTCCATTCATGGCGGTTCGATGCCTAGGACATCGATGTCATTGGCCCTATTGAGCCTCCTTCATCGAAGGGACATCATTTCATTTTGAACGGCAGCTGATTATTTCTCTAGGTGCGCGGAAGAAATCCCATTATGAGAAGTGAAGTCTGACAACATCATCAACTTTCTGGAGTGCAATATCCTTTACTGCTTCAGGATACCTCATCGCATCCTCTCTGACAATGGAAAAACTTTCAAGTCACAAAAGATCTATAATTTTGCAGCAAAGTAGAAGATCCAGTGGAATTATTCTACCGGATATTATCCTCAAGCCAATGGATTGATTGAAGCCTTAAACAAAACATTGGGCAAGATCTTGAAGAAGACGGTCGAAAGATACCGAGGAGACTGGCATGATCATTTTTTGAGGCGTTATGGGCTTATCGCGTCACGGTGCGCACTCCAACACAAGCAACACCCTATTCCTTAGTGTTTGGGAGTGAAGCTGTGTTACCATTAGGGGTTGAGATTCCCTTGTTAAGAATCGCTCTTCAAGAAGAACTCACATGATGACCAAATTTGGTTTCGTTATCAAGACCTGGATACTTTGGAGGAAGATCATCTTCATGGACTTCAAGACATCGAGCTGTACCATCAAAACATGGTATGGGCATATGACAAGCTTGTCAAGCCATGTGTCTTCAGGAAAGAAGAACTTGTACTTGTTCTTCGACGCCCCATGTGGTCACAAGTAAGGTCGAAGACAAGTTTGAGCTTAAATGGGAAGGACCATACAGCATCGAGCAGGCATATGATGGTGGTGCGTACACTACTACAGAAGTGCATTCCACTAACCCTTATTTTCTAACGGTTGTAAGCAATCTAGGAAAAATCCGATAGAATAGGACGACAGCGGCGGAAAACCATCATTTTACTATCGGTTACACACTAATCCAACGTTAGTGAAATGCAAATACTTTTTACTATCGGTCATTACTGTACAAACCGATATAATATATTAAATAGTACTATCGGTTTTCCTTTTGTAACTGATAGTAAAATTGCGAACTTTATACTATCGGTTATTACTGTACAAACCGATATAATATATTCAATAGTACTATCGGTTTTCCATTTTTAACTGATAGTGAAATAACTGATTTTTTACTATCGGTTATTACTGTACCAACCGATATAATATATTACAATAGTACTATCGATTTTTCGTTCGTAACAGATAGTAAAATTACTCACTTTATACTATCGGTTCGTACTGTATTAACCGATATAATATATTGAATAGTACTATCGGTTTTTCTCGGGTAACTGATAGTGAAATTACTGACTTTTTACTATCGGTTATTATTGTACTAACCGATACAATATATGAAATATTACTATCGGTCCAACAACACAAACCGATAGTAAAATGACTTCATATACACTAATGGTTATGACAGTGGGGATCTTATTTTACTATCGGTTAGTGTTGTTGAACCGATAGTAAAATTGGACAACTTAATTAGGTCGACCCCTGCTTTGCGCTCTACATGTTGGAATCATTTCAGCCGCGCACAACTCCAAGCTAGAGTGATCTGGAGAAGCTAGCTGAGAGGTTGATCATATTTCCATCCCCCTCGGTATTGTCATCTTCTCATCACCTCTCTCTCTCTCGATCACTCTTTCACACTCTCCCTCTCTCTCTCTACTTGCAATTCATTAAACTAGATACATGTATCTCCAAGCGAGCTAGAAGGCTGTGTTGGCTAGCTAGCTATAGCTTGCTGAATTTAAGCAGCTAGCTAGCTGCCTCTTCCAATTAATGCATGCATCAAGTTAATTAGGGTTTCATATATACAAATCCATTTAATGTAATTAAACAGCTCATGTACACACATATGGCCTAGCTAATTATGTTTCATTCATATATGCATGCCCTGAGTCATTAATTATTTATTTGAATTTGTCAATTTTGTGAAATAATTGTAGATGGACCGAGAATATTGGATGTATGGAATAAAACGTACTACTGTTGAGTATTTGGAGGGTGTGAATGGATTTATTAAATTTGCTGAGCAAGAGAAGGCGAAGAAGGGAGAGAAAGATATGCATTGTCCTTGTATAGATTGTATGAACTTAAAAAGGTTCGGCAACTCTGATCAGATTAGGAGTCATTTGATTCGTCGTGGTTTTAACGCACGCTATACCCGTTGGATATGGCATGGTGAAGATCTTGAGGAAACGAGCACTACCGCTACCACTCAGCAGCACCCGGAAGTGGATTGCAGTAATGATGATCATGATCAAAACATTGATAATGTTCATTCGGAAGTCCATGTAGATGACGACAATTTAGATGAAATGTTACGTGATGTAGAAGAGGACTACAGCGAAAACGATTTAGCTAAATTTCAGAAATTAATTGTTGATTCTGAGAAGCCTTTGTTCCCCGGATGTGAAACATTTACAAAGTTGTCTTCTGTGTTGAGATTATATAACTTGAAGGCAAGCAACGGTTGGAGCGATAAGAGTTTCACGGCGCTATTGGATCTGTTAGCGGACATGCTTCCAGAGGGAAATGAGTTGCCAAGATCGGTTTACCAGGCCAAAAAACTATTGTGTCCGTTGGGAATGGAAATCGAAAGAATACATGCATGCCCAAATGATTGTGTTCTGTACCGTAATGAGTACGAGGATTTGCATGTTTGTCCAAGATGCGGTGCATCGCGGTATAAGCATGGGGACAGAATTTATCACAATGGATGTGATGAGGTAAAGAAAGGGCCTCCGGCCAAAACTGTGTGGTATTTGCCTGTGATTCCCAGATTGAAACGGCTGTTTGCAAATCCGAAAGATGCGAAGTACTTGCGTTGGCATGTTGAAGGTCGGAAACAAGACGGAAAACTAAGACATCCAGCTGATTCCATTCAATGGAGAAACATTAACAGAACATTCGGTGAGTTTGGCGGCGAAGTGAGGAATATAAGGTTTGGGCTGAGTACGGATGGTATGAATCCACACGGAAATATGAGCAGTCGACATAGCACTTGGCCGGTTCTTTTATGCATCTACAATCTTCCTCCTTGGTTATGTATGAAGCGTAAGTACATCATGATGTCGTTACTAATTTCAGGACCCAGACAACCCGGGAATGATATTGACGTGTTTCTATCACCGTTAGTCGAGGACTTACAAAAATTGTGGAGCGAAGGGGTGCGGGTGTGGGATGCACATAAGCGAGAGAATTTCATGTTGCGGGCCATGATATTTTGTACCATAAATGATTTCCCGGCCTATGGAAATTTGTCGGGGTATAGTACGAAAGGAGTCAAGGCTTGTCCTATTTGCCTGGATGAAACTGAAAGCATGTGGTTATCGAACTGCAGAAAAACTGTGTACATGGGTCACCGCAGATTCCTTCCGATGCATCACGCCTACCGTAAGAAGAGGAAGTCATTCAATGGGAAGCCTGAGAAAGGATCAGCCCCAGTGTTTGTGACTGGTAAGGAGCTTTACTTGCGCGTGAAGGACATCAAAGTTGAGTTCGGTAAATGTTCTAAACCTCCAGGAAAAAATGTTTGGAAGAAGAGATCGATTCTTTGGGATCTGCCATATTGGGAGCACTTACAAGTTCGACATTGCATTGATGTCATGCACGTAGAGAAAAATGTTTGTGACAGTTTGATTGGTTTGTTGTTGAACATTCCAGGAAAGACGAAAGATGGCATCAACGTTCGCCGTGACATGCTCGACCTGGGCATAAGGACTGAGCTTGCACCGTTGGAGAAGGGAAAGCGGACATACCTCCCCCCGGCCTACTATACTTTGTCAAAAAGAGAAAAAACAGAACTCTGTCAGTGCCTACATGGTGTCAAAGTTCTATGCGGGTATTCTGCGAACTTGAAAAAACTTGTGTCCATGAAAGACTTGAAACTGGTTGGTATGAAGTCCCATGATTGTCATGTACTGATGTCACAAATGCTTCCCATTGCTATCAGAGGCATTCTCCCAGTCAAAGTCAGAGAGACAATTACAAAGCTATGTTATTTCTTCAACACAATATCTGGCAAGGTACGTAAGCGTGTACTCCTAGCAAGTTAATTAGCTCCATTCGTGGAACTTGTCAGATTTTTTGGATCTGAATATTTGCTGCAACTGTGTCCTTGCAGGTAATTGATATGGATGGATTGGACGATTTGCAACACGATGTGACTACCACTCTTTGTCAGCTGGAGATGTATTTCCCTCCATCCTTTTTTGATGTTATGGTCCATCTAATTGTTCACCTTGTCAGAGAAATTAAGTTTTGTGGACCCGTGTTCCTGCGCTACATGTATCCATTTGAGAGATTTATGGGTATCTTGAAGGGATATGTAAGGAATCGACATCGGCCTGAGGGCAGTATTATTGAAGGTTATGCCGCCGAGGAGGTGATCGAATTTTGCACCAACTATATGGCCGGGGTTGACCCAATTGGCGTTCCTACGTCTCGGCATGAGGGCAGGCTTCAGGGCATTGGAACGATTGGATTTAAAGCAGTCGTCCCCTCTAGTGATCTGTATGCAAAAGCCCATTTTTGGGTCTTACAGCACATGACGGGGGTGGAGCCATACATACACGAGCACAACGAAATGTTACGGAAACAGAATCCCTCGAAGCCAGAGATTTGGGTCACCAGAGAACATAATAGGAAGTTTGCTGGGTGGATCGAAAATAGAGTCCTGCAAGCTTCTGAGGGCGATGTAGATGAAGATGTTACATGGTTGGCCAGAGGGCCTAGATTTACTGTAGGGACTTGGCAGGGGTATGACATCAACGGCTATTCATTTTACACAAAAACTCAGGACGAGAAGAGTGCTATGCAATGTAGTGGAGTGACACTACTTGCTATTTCGGAGGATGCCAGGGCAGTAAGAGCACTCGACTCATATTACGGTGTTATTGAGGAAATATGGGAGCTCGATTATGTATTACTTAAGATTCCTCTGTTTCGATGCCAATGGGTCGAAATCCCTCGAGGTGTTAAAGTCGACAATTATGGGTTTACTCTAGTCGATCTCAGTAGAGTCGCACACAAAGATGATCCATTTATACTTGCTGAGCAAGCCACACAGGTGTTCTACATCGTTGACCCGGCCAACCCAAAGTTGCACGTTGTCCTTCACAGTAAGAGACGTATTGTTAGGGTTGAAGACGTTGTGGATGAAGAAGAGTACGATCAGTTCGACGAACTACCTCCATTTTTAGATGGAATCCTTCAATCTGTCCCTACCGAAGATATTGACGAAACAAGTTACCTGCGAGATGACCACGAAGAAGGATTATGGGTGGACAACCATTCTTGAGTAATTTGCAATATGTAAGTGACGTATATTACTTGGATCGAAGAATGTTCAAATCAATTTTCAAAAATTCTTTGGGAAAACATACGTGATGCATTGAGAATCATTTCTGCAAATTTTCATTTCAATTAGAGTATATACTTGATTTGAGCAATAATTGATTCTTTTCACAAATATATATGAAAACTGCAAATTTTCATTCCATGATTGGTCTTTACTGTTATTTTATTTCAAAATTATTGCAAGCCATTTGCATGGGGTTTCAGGTGTCTTTACAAGTGCAAAATGATGTAGTGAGACCCATCTGTATTTGTTCTCAGGAAATACCTTTAGATCAATTTAACAGTATTATACTATCGGTTTCAACCTCCAAACCGATATGAAATTAACATATACTATCGGTTTATTTTCATAACCGATAGTAAATACAATACAAAATGATGTACTGAGATCCTCTGTAATTCTTCTAAGGGAAATCCTTTAGGGTCAATAGCATTGTATTTTACTATCGGTTATAACTGTGAAACCGATATGAAATTAAACTATACTATCGGTTTATCGTTCACAACCGATAGTGATTTACACTGTGTTATGATCCCCTGTTCTTAGTTTACTATCGGTTTACTGTTCACAACCGATAGTGATTTACACTGTGTTATGATCCCCTGTACTTAGTTTACTATCGGTTTACTGTTCACAACCGATAGTGATTTACACTGTGTTACGAAAACCCTAACTTACATGTTTTTACTATCGGTTTTGTGGTGATGAACCGATAGTAAATATTCATTTATTAGGTTATAACCTGCACGATTTTCCCTCCAGTGCAACTGATCACATTCCAAATCGAAAAATACTCGCGCGGAAAACCCTAGAATCGCCGACGTTCGCTTCTTCGCTCCTCTGCGCCACTGGTTCTCCACCGCCTCCGGCATTGCATTGCGCCACCGCCTCCGGCATTGCATTGCGCCACCGCCTCCGGCCACTCCACGATCCACTGTAAGTGTTCTTGACCAAATCGCTCGCGTGTATTGCTTAATTTTGTATGCAATGGTTCATATCCCGTTCCATGGATTACAAATAGAAACCTAGAGTAAAATTCATGAACTACAAACTTGATAGCTATGAGAATGACAGAATTGATGAAAAGCATAGCAATTTGTCATACAGTGTAGTTCACTATCGGTTTCTTACTCAGAACCGATAGTAAATACCATAAACTGATTTTTCTGTTAATTATATCCCATTTCTAATTTTCATCTGAAATTTTGGTTCATTTATATTTTAACATACCTTATGTTCCTGCTGAGCAATTACTTTATGTTCCTGCTGAGCAATTCTGGAAATTTTTTCTAATTCAGACTTGATTACTATCGGTTTGACTTGGAAAACCGATAGTAAATAGTAGTGCCATCATAGTTTGCACAGCTAATATGAATTTTCTGTGAATTACTTCCCATTTTCTAATTTTCATCTCAAATTTAGGTTCATTTATTTTTTAACATACCTTATGTTCCTGCTGAGCAATTACTTTATGTTCCTGCTGAGCAATTTTTGAAATTTTTCCTAATGCTGACTTGATTACTATCGGTTTGACTTGGAAAACCGATAGTAAATAGTAGTGCCATCATAGTTTGCACAGCTAATATGAATTTTCTGTGAATGACTTCCCATTTTCTAATTTTCATCTCAAATTTAGGTTCATTTATTTTTTAACATACCTTATGTTCCTGCTGAGCAATTACTTTATATTCCTGCTGAGCAATATTTGAAATTTTTCCTAATGCTGACTTGATTACTATCGGTTTGACTTGGAAAACCGATAGTAAATAGTAGTGCCATCATAGTTTGCACAGCTAATATGAATTTTCTGTGAATTACTTCCTATTTTCTAATTTTCATCTCAAATTTAGGTTCATTTATTTTTTAACATACCTTATGTTCCTGCTGAGCAATTACTTTATGTTCCTGCTGAGCAATTTTGGAAATTTTTCCTAATGCTGACTGGATTACTATCGGTTTGACTTGGAAAACCGATAGTAAATAGTAGTGCCATCATAGTTTGCACAGCTAATTTGAATTTTCTGTGAATTACTTCCCATTTTCTAATTTTCATCTCAAATTTAGGTTCATTTAAATTTTAACAGACTTTATTTTCCAGCAGAGAGATTAGCATAGTTTGCACTGCTAATCTTTTAAATTTTCCTGAATATAGACCTTAGTACTATCGGTTTTCCTTTTAAAACCGATAGGAAATATAGTATTTGTTAGTTTGCACTGCTCATCTGAATATTCTGTGAATTACTTTGTCATGTACCTTTCTTCATATCAATTGGATGGTTTGTTTATGGTATTTTAGGTAAAGCCATGTCGGCATCTTCCTCGGCTGATACTAGTGATTCGGCGAGGGCGAATGTAGATGGCGCTGCCTCGTCCCAGCGCAAGAGGAAGGCGCGAGGCGCGACGATGTTGGGTCGTTTGGCCAAACGCGCGGATCTTTCCTGTGAGTTCAACCAGTTCGGTTGACCGATCGGGAAGAACGCCGGGCACTATGCTGCCTATGTTGGCTTGTTGGCGAAGGAAAGGGTGAAGATCACCGTCCAGAGCTGGAAGGACGTCAAGGCCGACGAGAGGGATAGGCTGTGGGCGGAAGTGAAGGTAAAATTAATCAAAATCACTGAACTCTTGAGTAATCACATTCCCTTGGTTTATCCTAGAGATTAGGTAAATCCTACTTATATGCACCATTTGAAACAGGCCAAGTGGAACATCCCGGACGATGGTCCCAAGATAGCTTGCTTGAAGGACATGAACAACACGTGGAAAACCTTCAAGAGCGTCCTCGTCAGTACCTTCCCCGCTAAAGGCGAATCTCCATGCGAGAAGTACCCCTTCATAACGGAGGAGGTATGGGAGCAATTCGCCCAACAGAAGGGGACTCCTGAGTTCAAGGTATGAATGGTTGCTTTGCTTGGTGACACCATTGTATGCAGTAAGCAGTGGTGCATTAATTTTCTTGTTTCTGGTACGAAGGCCCTCAGCGAGAAGAACAGGGCAATCCAGAGGAGGAACGACCACCCACACCGGCTCGGTTCTCGCGGCTATGCGGGGAAGGAGGAGCAGCGGAAGAAGGGTGAAGACGACGCGTCGCATTTCGTCGACTCCCCTGACCTACCACTCTCCGAGATCCGCGATCAGCGATGCAAGCGCTGGTGGCTGGCCAGAGGGACCGTGTCGGCCACAGGGACTGTGGCGTTCCCAAACCCCAGGGACGTCGAGGTCGTGCAGCGACTCGTAAGTTGGCTAACTATGATCACTAGTGTGCGTACAACTTTGTATATATTTCTTCCTCACAATGGAGAGCTTTCAATGTAACAGATCTCTTGCTCGAAGGAGGCGACCGAGGGATTGTTCAGTCCCCATAGGGAGAACGACATCCTTACCCGGGCTCTAGGGAACAAGGAGCATCCAGGGCGGACGCGAACCGTGGGGGCTGTGGTGCCATGGAAGGAAGGCTTCTCGGACCCCGGGCAAAAGGCGAAGAAGCCTGGCAGCTGGAAGGAAAGGGAAGTGGAGCTATCTCAGAAGATACGGGCAGATGTGACTGCACAATTCACGGACATGTTCGCTCAAAAGAACGAGAAATATGAACGCCTAAGCCGAGTTGTGCAGTCCAAGGGTTTAGATCCAGCTGCCGAGGTCGACGCTGCCAGGCCGAGTAGTGTTGGCTCGAAGGTTCACGTGGATCCGGTGGACCTGATCGAGGTATTGCAACTCTTGAGCTATATATGCAGTTCGGCTGATGCCACTCCCGTTACGTTAGAATTGTTTCGCTAACCTGTTATAATTGTTGCAAATTGCAGAAGCCGGAGAGCTGTACCCTATTGATCAACATAGGCGACAAACCTGTTGCGGTTGCAAACGGGGTTGTATACCAGTCTTGGGAGGATGTCCGGATCCACTGCGTACCTCTGGAGCCTGGATTCGCAAAGGTACAGGTGGACATGGCCCTCCCGGGCTACAGCTCTTTTCCGTTGCCCGTCCCAACGGACGAAATGCGGACAATTGGCGAGGCATTGGGCTCGTACATACAGTGGCCCAAGAAGGGTGTTAGACTACAGGAGGTAAACCCTAGCCATTCTAGCTTACAACTCAGTTAATATACTTAATTTTCAAAATCTAATTTAAGCGTTTGTACTTAAAGTGGACGATGGATACCAGCACACTTCCTGAGGACACCAGCCCCGCCACAACGCATGAGCGAACTCCTTTGGCCCCTATGCCTCCTCCGACGGCCTCAAACCCTTCGCCATCAAATGAGGCCGACGGCACCACACCCCAACCTTCGAAGGTATACACTCGCTCCCCGCCCAAAGGCAAGGGCAAGGCCAAAGGCAAGGCCAAACAAAGCCAGCCGGGTACGTTCAAGAACGGGTCCCCACTCGTGTCGGAGTACCTTCTGCGCAATATGGATCAAATAACCAGAAGTCTCCACGAGTGGTACCTGACCCGGTCTAGGCGCCACATCAACTTCTTGGTTCACTTCAGGCCAGCCCATTTTCACCGTGAGCCCGGGAGCATATCGGTGGCCCACGAGGATTTGTTCGACCTCCTCAACTGGCGGGAGCTTGATATGTCCATCATACGGACTGGAGTCCTGTGAGTGTGCTGTTGTCTGAAGTTATCACAGTTCGTTTCATAAATCTAATCACTTTTTGTATGCACTACTTACTAATGTCTACTTTGCATCCAGGTGCATGTATAGGCTGGCGTCGATGAGGGCATGTGACAAGGTGGGTTTCCTCGACCCAGAGAAAATAAGCCTCACGATGCTAGAGCACGACCAAGCACATGCGGAGGAATACATATCAAGGGCACTACTAGCGCAGCAGGACCAAGAGTTCATCCTTGCGCCGTACCACCAAAGGTTAGTGCATTTCCTACTAATTTAACTCATTCTTGTATGTTACGCCTAACATATGTATGAAACGGTTCGCTTATATATGCAATGTAGGGGCCACTGGGTCCTCGCCGTCATTTGCCCATGGATGAATGAGGTCTATTACCTCGATTCGATGAGCGACAAGGTGGCGCATGTTTTCACCCTCACATGGCACATAGACGCGTAAGTAACATAGTTGTCTTAAATTTTTCTCTGACTAGCTAATTAATGATAAGATATTAATCGACAATGCTAAATTAAATACAGGGCTTTCAAAAATTATGCTAGTGCTGGAGGGAGGCATGACGCGTCGAAGGGCACAACAATTTCTTGGAAAGAATATGAGGTAATTAATACGGATGGAAGTACTCATGATGAGTCTTTTAATTTAAGCTTAATTAGTTCTTTCGAGTTAATGTGGGTTTATGTCTTTGCATATGCAATTTTTCCAGTGCCATCAGCAGCCACAATCGTGGGAATGTGGCTTCTATGTCATGAGATTCATGTATGACCTGATCAGGAGAAACTTTGCCCAATTCCCTAAGGTAACTATTTTTCCTGACTCAAAGTCGAACTTTAATTAGATGTGACGTACGATCCTAACTTCATACACGCATATATGCAGAGCACCATGTTGAAAGAGCAATATGAGTTGCCTCAATTGAAGGAGCTGCGAACAATTTGGGCTCAATATGTCATGGAAGAAGTGGCTATCAACGATCGATAGTAACTGACTTGTGTTGATTGTTGTATTTGTGAATATATATTGAATGTGTTGATTCATTGATTTGTGAATATATGTGAATATATGTGAATAGATTCATTGATGTATTTGTGAATAAACTCGATCAATATGTGCATAAATTCAGTCTGTCCAATGCATGTGTATATTACTGTATTAGTGTATTTGTGAACAAATTCAATATGTGAATATTGGTGAATATTTGTAAATATTGGTGTATTTGTGAATGATCCAATGTATCTCTGTATTGCTGTATGTATATTGCTGTATGTATCTCTGTATTGCTGTATGTATATTTGTAAATATTTAGTACTAACCGTGCCACTACATAACCGATAGGAAAAACTAATATTACTATCGGTTATATACTACAACCGATAGAATAAAGTTTCCAGTACTAACTGTGTCCACACAATACTATCGGTTCATATTTAGAAACCGATAGAATACAGTTTCCTGTACTAAAAGAGTCTACAAAATACTATCGGTTATATAATATAACCGATAGAATAAATTTTCCAGTACTGACTGTGTCCACACAATACTATCGGTTTATATATAACAACCGATAGAATAAAGTTTCCAGTACTAAATGTGTCGACAAAATACTATCGGTTTATATAAGAGCCGATAGAAAATAATGTTTAGATTACTATCGGTTTAGATCCTAGCCGATACAAAAGGCCTAAACAATACTATCAGTTTATATAAGAGCCGATAGAAAAAAATGTTTAGATTACTATCGGTTTAGATCCTAGCCGATACAAAAGGCCTAAACAATACTATCGGTTTTTATACGAGCCGATAGAAAAAACTTATACAATACTATCGGTTTAAAACCGAGCCGATAGAAGAAATAGTCGATAGCGATTAGTGAACGTTGGGATTGTAGATGTTTTACTAACGGTTTTTGAACCGATAGAAGTGTGCTGCCCTCTACTATCGTGCCGACCACTATCGGTAAGAGAACCGATAGTAGAGTGGATTTTTAACCGATAGTGAAAAGCATTTCTGTAGTAGTGGTACCAACTCATTGATCCACAGGGAAACTGCCCAATGCCTCTTATTAGTGGTAGGTTCCTAAAGAAATACTTTGCTGATTGTGCTCATAGCACGATCTCCTCACCCCTTCTTTTCTTTCTTTCAAACCTTCTCTTTTGATTAAGTTCTTTTTGTGTTAAAATTTTTTTCAAAAATGTTTTCTTTTACGGGTGTCAATACCCAACAATGAAAGGTTTTCTCTGATTACGTCAAGCCAATCGCCTCGGGTTTTGCGGCTGAAGGATTCATGTACTAAGCAAAGGATGAATCAACTTGACTTTATTTGCAGCGGAATGACCTCCACACAAAGAACATAGCAAGTGTAAAGTATGTGTAACCAAGGGCAGTGGATGCTAATTCTTGTCGTATCTGAAGCAACCAGTTCACCATGTACTTTGCTATCCAATGGCTCATTTCAGATCCATGGAGACATCAAGCCCCTGGAGAAACTATAAGATGAAGAGCAGGAAAAGGGCCACTTGACTCCGCACACGTCATAGTTCAATGTGCAACCACTTTCTACTCCAGTGAAGCGTCAACAAGGGCCTTTTAAAAAAGAAGCCTGCAGGGATTATTTAGTCACTACAAGATGTGGATTGGCTACTTTTGAAATTTCAAGCAAAGAAGCACCAATCAAAATTTCAAAGTAAAGAAGCAACCCTCAATGGCCAATACCCAAAGAAACTTCCAAGAAATCTCAAGGAGTACGTTCAAGAAATCCTACAACAAATCAATGAAGAAAACCATCCACCATCCTTGGTAAAAGTAAGGCAAAAATTCTAGCAATCCTTTCACCCTACAAACCTTCCAAATATTCAAGTTAAACCAGTCATACCTATGACTCCCGATTCGATGAAGTCAGTGCAAGGTGTTTGAAGTCTTGGTGTTATCTAGCAGAAGAGAAAGACTTGAAGAGGTTCCCACGGCCTTTGGTGACTTTTATTGAAGCATTATGCTACCTACACATCATCACGAGCAATTGAAGTTGTAAATGAAGTTTATCATGGACATTCAATGTCTTCATAACAGTGAATCCTTCAGAGGCTCAATTTTGGGATGATATCCATGGCTTCATGTTTAAGTGAAAGCCGATATTTCAAAATAAAAGTTGTTCTATTCCTTGTTTTGAGGGGTTTTCCCCAAATATTTTAAAGAAAGATTCTTTTTTTCCTTTCTTTAATCATTTCAAAACAAGTTATTTTTGGGACAGTTTTCTTAACATTTTAAAGAAAGATGTCTCTTTTCTTTTCTTTAATGATCATTTCCAAAACATAATCATTTTATAATGTGAGGATTTTACCCCAATACTTCAAAGAAAGATGTTTTATTCCTTTCTTTGATGTTCTCTTATTTCTTGGAGTGTTTGTGCCCTAACATTTTAAAGAAAGATGTGTCTCTCTTTCGTTGATATCCTTTATTTTGGGAAGGTTTTGCCCCAACATTTTAAAAGAAAGATGTTTTTCCCTTTCTTGAATGCTCTTGATCTTGGGAAGCTTCTAACCCTAATTACTTAAAGAAAGACATGTTAATCCTTTTTTAATGCCATTTATGATGGGAAGGATTTACCCCAACACTTCAAATAAAGAGATTCTTTTTCTTTCTTTGATATGCAAGTTGACATCACCAAAGTTAGGTCTAAAGATGGCTACATAACGCCTTGACCAAAAAATTTTTGTAATGTGACCATTAATGGGAGCAGTGAAGTATGCCAGTGCGATTTAGGTGGATCTATGAAACCCTTCAACTTTGCTGGTTGGCTCCGTGGTTGCAAGACAGATGCAGTAAAGTTGATAAAATGCCTTAGTTTGTGGCATGTTCTTTCACCATGACATAGGAAGACTAATGGCAGTTAATCATTTTGATGAAGCTGTCAATTTCTCTTGCCAATTGGCTCCGTGGCAGCTAGACGGATGTAGCAGAGTTTCATATCTTTAATTGTTGCATGGCTTCACAGATGATTAAAGATACACATGTTTAAACATAAGTGTTGAGTATTGTTTTCTCAGTTTATGTTTCCCTTTTTATATATTTGAGGAGAATCATGATTAAGTCATGGCCTCCAATGATTGTTTCTTTTCAGGATACATGCTTTTGTAGCGTTAAAAAAAAATATAAGTAAAGGATGCATGGACAGCATGGATAAAAAAAATGATGAACTAATCTTTATTGAAGGGATTGCTTAGATTACATAAAAGGGTGCATGCCTAATGCCCCAAAGAAACAAAGTGACTAAAAACCCCCAAAAAAGAGGGGGGGGGGGGAGTCATCTCTCTCTTCGAAAAAATATCCTCTTCTTGTCTCTTTGCTGAAGGCCACTTCATCATCATGAGCAAAGGCCACAACTCCACCTCTGGTCGCTGGCGAACAGCATCTTTGACCACTTCATCATCCACCACGACCACATTGCACCATGCTATCGCAAGCAAAAAGTAAAAAGCATCTGTAAGTAATTACCTTCAGGTATCGTCAAGCTTTACTGTTTGCTTTGATGACAAATTGCATATGGATAAAGTTCTGATATAGATACGAAAAAGAGCCTGGGAAGTTTGTATTGGCTGATTGGATTCGGTTTGAAACTCTAGAGATTATTAATTCTTATCCAAATTGAAAATAGAGTCCTGGTCGAATCTGGCTTAGGGTCACAAGAACTAGAACTAGATTCCTGGTTGAACTCGGATTTAAGGACCCACGACCAGAAGCCGATTCCTAGTCGAACTCGAATTTAAAGTCTCATGACCAGAAGCCGATTCCTGGTCGAATTCAGATCTAGGGTCTCATGACTAGAAAATGAATACTGGTTGTATTTTGATTTAGAGCTGATTTCAGAGTCGATTTTGGTTTTGCCAAGTTAAGTTTGAGTTGCTTTGCACACGAACTTAACTCGGTGAGGGACATTTGTTTGATAAATTTTTGTAATAAAATTCATCAGAAAAGTCCCATATGAACAGGAAATACACACACACACACTGTTGAAAATAGTCAAAACCTGGTCAAAACACAAAATCGGTCAAAACTCGGATTTAAACTAGGCCTGGTCAAAATCAGACTCAGACTAGGACTGGTCGAGTCAGATTCGGACTGGGTCTGGTCGAAATCAGACTCAAACTAGGTCAGGTTGAGTCAGGTCTTGTTCGGATTCGAATCAGACTCAGGTCTGGTCGAATTAGACCCGGATTGGGCCTGGTTGCACCGACATTCAACCCGAGCTTGAACAGGATAAGCACTAAGATTATCTTTTAATTATTCAAATAACAATGTTTATCTCGTTTTCAAATTCAAATCCCCCAAAAATCTCTAGTTGTTGGATGGTTGCAACCAACCTAGAGCCTCTATAAATAGAGAGTGGGTACTAACCTTTTTGTCTGTGGACAATGAACTGAAGACAAACTAGAAGACGACGTGCAGGCTAGGCAACAAAGGCAAGACAAAAAGGAGGCCTCTCTATTCAACCAGAAGTAACTGAAGAAGATCATGGGTGAGTTTTGCTTCTTTGCATAGTATATATCATGTTCTGATGCACTTAGATCAAACGATCAGAAGTCACCACTTCGATCAATCGATTAGAGGTTTCCACTTCGATCAAAAGACCAAAAGTTACTCGGATGCAATTAGATCAAACGATCAGAAGTTGCCACTTCGATCAATCAATCAGAGGTCTCCACTTCGATCAAAAGATCAAAAGTTGCTTGGATGCAATTAGATCAAACAATCATAAGTCGTCACTTCGATCAATCAATTAGAGGTTTCCACTTCGATCAAAAGATCAAAAGTTTCTCAGATGCAATTTGATCAATCGATTAGAAGTTGCCACCTCAATCAATTGGTCAGAGATCTCCACTTCGATCAAAAGATCAAAAGTTGCTCGGATGCATTTAGATCATTTGATCAGCAGATAAATTTGACCAGAAGATCAATTTGATCAAAGGTCAATGCGACCAAGAGATCAATTCGACCAAAAGATCAATTCGATCAAAGGTCAATTCAACTAGGAGATCAATTCGACCAAAATATCAATTTGATCAAAGGTCAATTCGATCAAGAGGCCAATTCGATTAGAGGTCAATTCAATCAGAAGATCAATTGGATCATGATCAGAAGGCTGCATTCAACCAATTGTGCTGATTCGACTAGAGGCCTCCAAGTTTCCATTTGACCAAGGAAAAGTTCTGTTCAAAGAAATTTCAATTTGTCCCACAGGAGAAGATCGATGATAACTTCTCATCCAGACGTCGGATCGATCTCAAATTTTTATGGTGAATAGAAGACTTGAAGTGAAGCATGTTCACCATATTTCAAGTCAATCAAAGGTCCCCAAAATGCACTTGGATCAGTGCTAAGTTACAGCCCGATTTGCGGGAGAAGATCGATGATAACTTCTCATCCAGAAGTCTGATCGACTCCAAAATTTTATCCAAGGAAGAAGGTTTAATGTGAAGCAAATCTTCCAGGTTTCACCTCGATCCGAAGTCAAGAAGATCATCAGAAGACCATTGCAAACTACTCTGTCTCGCTGAATTCGAGCTTGACGTACAAGCAAATGGGTCTTTAAGACCAAACGTGATTCAAAAGGCAACAATGAAAAATATAAGACCAAATTTGTTGCCAAAGGTTATACTCAAAAAGATGGTGTTCACTATAAGGAGACTTCTCTCCTGTTTTAAAGAAAGACTCTCTCCAAATTATTATGGCTTTAGTGGCACATATATGATCTAGAGTTTCACCAGATGGATGTAAAAACAACCTTTTTGAATGAGGATTTAGAAGAAGAAATTTATATAGACCAACCAGAAGTTCCTAGTCTTGGGAAAGGAAAATTTGGTGTGTAAATTAAAAAGGTCAATATATGGGTTGAAACAAGCTTTCAGGCAATGGTATATCAAGTTTAATAACAAATTTGTAGAAAATATTGTTGATGGGTGTATCTACATGAAGGTCAGTTGGAGCAAGTTCGTTTTCTTGGTGCTATATGTTGATGATATTCTACTTACTACTAATGATAAGTTTTTGTTGCATGATGTAAAGAAATTTCTGTCTAATAATTTTGAAATGAAAGATATGGGTGAGGCATCCTATGTAATTGGAATAAAAATATTCTATGATAGAACACAAAGATTGTTAGAATTATCTTAGAAAAGTTATATTAATAAAGCATTGGAGAGATTTAGGATGAAAAATGCTTCATGGGAATTGTCTCAATTCAGAAAGGAGACAAGTTTGGTGCAACACAATGTCCAAAGAATGATTTGGAACGGAATGAAATGGAATCTATTTCATATGCATCGATTGTTGGGAGCTTAATGTACACTTCAATGTGTACTTGACCAAATATCAACTTCGTAGTTGGGATGTTAGGTCTATATCAAAGAAATCCCTGCATGGATCGCTGGAAAACTCCAAAAAAAGTCCTTCGGGGACTATATGCTCACAAACAAGAGATCAAATTATTTTTAAGTTTTCACGTACTCAGATTTGAATTTTGTTAGACTCACATAAATCTACATTTGGCTACATGTTTCTATTGGCTGGAGGGGTAGTTTCATGGAAGAGTGGAAAATAATCTATAATTGCTACTTCTACCATGGAGGTTGAATTTATGGCATGCTTTGAGGCCACTATTCACGCATTATGGTTGTGGAATTTTGGGTCTTCATATTATTGATAGTATAGAAAAACCATTGAGAATCTATTGTGATAATGTCGTTGTAGTGTTCTTTTCCAAGAATGATAGGTACTTAAAGAGTACAAAACATAAGGATTTAAAGTACTTGTCAGTTAAAGAGGAAGTGCAAAAACATAAAATGTCAATCATGCATATTGATATAAATTTGATGATAGCGGATCCACTAACTAAGGGGTTGCTGCCCAAGACTTTTAATGATCATTTCGATAGGATGGGCATTATAGACAAGTCCTTATTAGCATCATATATATAAATGTATGTACATATAGTTATATTTCTCGTATTGTTTGATACTTATGAATTCAATTGTAGAATTGTTTTTGCGCATTTATTTGTTATTCATATTATGGTGTGTACAACTATAATTATGATGAGATAACAATAAAAGATATTTTGGGTTGATTGTGATACATGGAAGGAACCGTGCCGTTTATTGACCTGGAACCGCCATAATCTTATCATCTCAATTTAGTTAAATGTTGACTTGATTGATTCAATGTATATTGTGCACTTAAAGGTTTATTATTGAATTATCAAGTTATTACAAGGGCCAATTGGGAGAATAATGTTAAATTATTTTTATGTGGCCCATGTAATTTATCATATTGAATCATCAAATCATTATATAGACCAAGTAGGAGATTGTAATATTATTTTATAATTTAAAGTGGTCTATATAATTGTTGGACTAATTATTATATAAATAGTCTAGTGTGATAGTTGCTAGACTCAAAATATTAGAATAATGAGTTTAGAATCCCTCTTCTCTCTTTATATAAAGAAATGAATATATGTATGATATGGTGCTTATATGTGAAAATGTGTTTATGTATAAACATTCTTATGATTTTAAGAGTTGTCATACAACCATTAAATTGACATAATAAAAGAAAAAGTGTCTAATATGAACAATCATATGAAGATATCTTTTCAAAAGAACATCAAGCATTATAAATAGTATAACACTATTTTTCATTTGACATACGCAAAGACATTCTTTAGTTCTCTCACCATCAAAGAGAACTTAAAGGCAAAAGTTTGAGAAAAGAAGCAAGTTGTTTGGTGAAGGTCAAAACTATCAAGAATAGAGCATTATGGATCAAAGTACATAAATTTTATCTATTGAGGTTGAATTATAGTGCAAACTGTTTTAGAATTAAAGTTTCCACTTTTAGTTGCTACCATGCCGCCCTCTACCACTGCGCGCTTACACTGTTGCTGCATCGCACTACTGTGCTCTCTTATGCTGTTGCCGAACTGTACCGCTGTGTTAGCTTCCACTGTTGCCGTGCTACCCTGCCGCGTCAGAGTCAAAGACCTTGCCATGGGAGTAGGGGTGTAAAACGGTCGGATTCGGATCGGATATTGGTTAAACCATATCCTATACCATATTTTTTAATCGGATATGAATACGGATTTGAATTTTCTCAGATTTGAATACGATTCGGATGTTAGTCGGATACGAATTCGAATCGGATTTTCTTTAATTCGGTATGAATTCATACGCTATTCGGATTTCCTTGTTACAATATAGTCAAAATATATGTAAGGATTAGGTCACTTTCATAAATTTCTAGAACCTATTGAACTGGTAGTGCATGACTAGACATTCTTGGCAGTCATGTGCTGATATGCTTGCATTTTGCTTTAGGCTAAATCCTTACATCTAGACTCTGGTATCCAGATATGTATTGAACTGGTCAAATTATAAAACATATGCTTGGCATCCATGTGCAGATGTGCTGATAGCCTGATATGCATTCTAGAACCTATTGAACTGGTTCAAAGTATCATCCTCAACTCCTTATGTCAACAATTACATGAATTACCATCTCATAGATCTCATATATCCAGTATCCAGATCCAATTCATTATAATTCAATCAAAATTGAAGAACAGAGGAAGAGTGAAAGGAATTGAACCTCTGCTTGCTTGCTGGTGAAGTGAGGATGAAGCTTCGGTCGAGGAAGGTGGAGATGGCCGCCCGTGAAACAACTTGTCGGACTTGGGGAAGAGGTGCTGTTGCCGGGGTTGATGCAGGTAGCCACAGGAGCTACAGGATCTTGGACTTGGCCTCGGGCGCACAGGCAGTGGTGTCTCCAATTTGGGGCTGTGATCCTCAAATTAGTGTTTGGACGAGGGGGCCCGTAGAACGGTGGCATAGAAGGCGGAGAGGAGCTCAGGGAGCAAGAGGCGGCTAAGATGGTAGCTCGCTGGCGTGGAGCTTTGGGAGCAGGAGGCAGCGCGGGCCGTGGAAGAAGAGAGTGATGCAGCCGAACAAAATGCACAACGGCGTTGGCAAAGAAAGAGTGACGCTGACGGCGAGGACTTGCTCGATCTCACCGGTGCGGCGTTGTAGGAGAGCGGTGGCACGGGGGAGGCCGTGTGAGCCGCGGCGGAGCTACGTGGCGGAGGTCGCGTGAGGCTGTGCGGCGGAGCAGCACGGCGGAGGTCCCGTAACGCAACACGGCGGAGGCTGTGTGAGGTGCAGCGAATCTATGTGGTGGAGGCTGTGTTAGGAGCGGTAGATCTGCGCAGTGGAGTTGGAAAAATTACGGTTAGGTTGAGCTCGGTTGCAGTGGGGAAGTTGGCTGAGTGGGGTAGGCAGTGGACCTGCCCAACTCTCTATCGAATTTTTCGGATGATCTGGATATCTGCATCCGTTTTATATATATAACCTTACCGAATCTAGATCCTAATCCGACTAACAAAAACTAATATATCTGAATCCGAATTTGGATTATTTGCCGGATGCTAATTTTTTTTGCCAAATAGCTATTTTATCGAATTCGGTAAACAGATATCCGCGAATATCTGCATCCTGTTTACACCCCTACATGGGAGTTGGGATACAGAGAGAGAAAGGAGAGGTGATGGAAGAGAGAGAAGAAAGGATTAAATAATACAATCACTGGCATATGACCCCAACATGTCAGTGACTATAACTAAACAATTTTTTAATGTTTAGTTGTGCGATTTAACAGCTAAGTAATGGTAGGAATGTTGTTAAACAAAAAATACTCGTGGAAGGACGGTATTCTAAAATTATTTTCGACGGATATATGAGAATTGAGATAACTTTAAGGGGTTTTATAAATTTTTTTCTTAAATAAATATGTATCAACAACCCTAAAATTAAAATCCCAAAAAAAATAGTACTCCTTAAAAAAATAAATATTTTCTTATGTATGGATTGAAATCTCGATTGATCTCCTCTATTTTTTGTGTGTATTTAATTAAAATATTTGTGTCAGTGTAAGGTAATGAGGTAGATGAGGATTAAAATTAAGAGCGAAGTGAAATAAAGTGGGATGTGTCAGATATTTCGATTAGTTTGATTTGTGAGATTTTTTTTATTAATAACCCACATCAAATAATCAATTACAAAAATGACCCACAGTTCAAAAATTTTACAGAAATGGACCACTATGTCAGCCTGTCGAGTCTTGAGCACTCGACAAGCAACCTGTCGTGTGGAACCAGCTTGTCAAGTGCTCAGGACTCGATAAGCGGATTCAAACCCAAAATGTAGGGGGTGAGAGAATAGTGTCCTAACCAGTTGGGCTAGGAGATATTTGTTAACTTCTCCTCAGTCATATAGTTTTGAGTTGGGTTTGTATTGGGTCACATTGAGGAGAGAATAACTAGTATTTAACATGTTTTTGATTTGCCACTTGAGTTATATTGTCCTAATTAGCTAGGCTAGGAGAGATTTCTAAAAATTGTTGGCATTGCACAGAGTAATACTTTACTTACTTCACTCGACCAGAGACAAAGGAAAAATAATTTTGAACCCAAAACCAGGGGGTGAGAGAGTAGTGTCCTAACTAGCTAGGTTAGGAGAGGTTTCTGAAAATTGTTGGTATTACACAGAGTAATACTTGACTTAATCATTGATTGCTTAAATGCAAACAACACATATTACATTATTGTATATTTGGGTAATAAGTGTCTTATGATTGTATAAAAATATATTTTTAATATAAAAAGTTGGTGAATTTTGGTTTTTTCTGTCATTTTTTGAATTTTATTTCTTCTCATAAATATTTTTTTTTCATGATTTATAGGAGTACTATACAAATTTTTTGAGAATTTTTCATGATAATTTTGTGCCTTAACAGCTGTGGTAATTCAGGTAGCACCTAATTGGAAATATGCACTAACAGTTTAAGAGTTTAGGGTTAGGGTTTAAGGTTTAGGGGTTAGGGTTAGTGATATGCACACGCCTGGCCTTAAGATGCATACATGTAGTTTGGTCCCGATCTTCCGTCGTAGGAGAAATCTATGGATAAATGCGAGTTGTGACCTTGACGAAGGGATGGCTAATCACGATCAAACACGCGACCAGAAACCTCACAATCCCTAAACCACTCCTCAATTGGTTATCAACCGAGCAAAGTTTGGTTGACTTGTTCACGATGAACAACTCAAGAAAATCAATAAAGAAAAGCAAGAGCAACAGCGGAAGAATAACACTCAATAATCTGAATTACAGTTGAACATTGAGACTCTGAATTGTACAAGTCGGCAAATGCACGAGCATACAATCTGTATATCAACAAAGTCTACCTAAAACTAAGATCATGCCTTCTCTTTTATAGAGAATGGTGTCTACAAAGATATAAGGTTTAAAACCAGAATTCTAAACTAATTCAAAACAGAATAGAATCCTAACAAACTATAAAAGAAAATCCGGAGATAATTTTCATGGATCCAAACAGGACTCTTCCCCCTCATGCACTTTTCATTGTTTCGGGTCTCCTAGTTGCATACGATGTCGGAATTCGATGATTCTTGATGCATTAGAAATCTCTTTCAAATATCTTTCCAACAAGTACACACACGACTGTCTTGGATATCTATGCTAAAATTGGCACTTGGTTGAAGTCGCTAGACAATCAAGCTTGATCGGCTGACTTGATGGTCCTCAGTTGCGACCATGGGTCCTCAGCTATGGTCGGCTGTGGCCATGTGCCTTTCTGACCAAACACAGAGTTCTTCTGATCAATGAAGTGAAGGGATCGTTGGTCGAAGTTGCCAGAAAAGTGTTCATTCTTTCTTGGCTAAGAGCTGAATCAACAACTTCATCGAGAACTCTCTCACATGTAACAACAAGTAAAGAACAATCATTAGGCAATATCATTTGTTCTATAATTAAATAATTAATTTGCCCAAGAAACGAATTTACCTGATGTTCAAGGCGACGCGCATGCGCTCTTGTTAATACTTGTGAGTGTGTGGTCGTGATGTCCTCATCATACTCCCCTTCTTGAAAAAGAGTTGTCCTCGACTCTTGCCCATCGTTCTCACCCAAGTATGGAGATAAATCAGCAACATTGAATGTATCACTTACTCCATAGTCCTCAGGTAGCTCCAATTGGTAAGCATTAGCATTGATCTTGGAAAGAATCTTGAATGGACCATCACCTCGTGACATTAGTTTGGACTTGTGCTGTTCTGGAAAACGATCATGATGCAAATGCAACCAAACTAGATCTCCTTCTTTGAGCAAAACTTCCCTTCGGCCTTTATCTGCATGTTTCTTATATTGAAGTTGCATCTTCGCAATATTTGCTTTGGTCGTCTCATGTATCTTACGAATCATTGCAGCGCGCTGTTCGGCATCAAGATTACCTCTTTCGGAAGGCGGTAGAGGTAACAAATCAATTGGTGCTGTAGGTTTAAATCCATAGACGACCTCGAATGGACAAAACTTGGTAGTAGAGTGCACAATACGGTTTGTATGCGAATTCAATGTGTGGTAAACACTCCTCCCAAAAGCTTCAAATTTTGCTTCAGAACAGCCTGTAGCATGGTATCAAGTGTTCGATTGACGACCTCGGTCTGGCCATCAGTCTGGGGATGACAAGTCATTGAAAACAAGAGCTTTGTTCCAAGCTTTTGCCAAAGCGTCCTCCAAAAGTGACTCAAAAATTTGGTATCTCGATCATAAACAATTGTCTTCAGCACTCCATGGAGACGAACGACCTCACTGAAAAACAAATCAGCAATGTGGGTAGCATCATCGCTCTTATGACAAGGTGTAAAATGAGCCATTTTAGAAAACCTATCAACAACAACAAAGATACTATCCCTCCCCTTCTTAGTCCTTGGTAATCCCAACACAAAATCCATAGAAATATCCTCCCAAGGTACTTTCGGAATAGGAAGAGGCATATATAATCCATGTGGGTTTAAGCGGGACTTAGTTGTTTGACAAGTAGTGCATCGCCTTACGTAGCGCTCGACATCTCGCCTCATCTTCGGCCAGTAAAAGTGGGTGGCCAAAACATCTTCGGTTTTGCATATCCCGAAATGTCCCATCAATCCTCCGCCATGAGCCTCCTGTAACAACAAAAGACGAACAGAACCCGCGGGAACACACAGCTTGTTAGCTCTAAACAAATAACCATCATTTAGTACATATCGAGCCCAACAACTTCCTTATTTACAATTAATGTAAATGTCTGTGAAATCCAAATCAGTTGAATATAATTCTTTCAAACTCTCTAACCCAAGAATTTTGCAATCGAGTTGGGACAACAA
This sequence comes from Pharus latifolius, assembly GCA_019359835.1. Classification (NCBI taxonomy): domain Eukaryota; kingdom Viridiplantae; phylum Streptophyta; class Magnoliopsida; order Poales; family Poaceae; genus Pharus; species Pharus latifolius. The sequence goes on from CM033323.1 coordinate 75,422,554, forward strand.
GATGTAATGTCTAGACAAGGCATCAGGCTGAGTCCAACGCCGGCGCCACTGGGCCCTGACAGGTGGGTCCTGCCGCAAAAAATATTAAAAAACCCGCGCGAGGAGAGAGAGAACGCCAGGCGAAGCGGTGCGCTAACGGGCTTTGACAAGTGGTCCCAGCGATGCCACGCGCACGTAACACCCGCGTTGGACCTCGCGTGACGCCCCGGGATTCGGTATGTAGGCCCCACCTCTCTCTCCCGCGTGCGTCCCGTACCCCCGCGCCACCCGCACTGACAAGTGGGCCTATTTACGCGTCACAGCCCACATGTCTGTGGTGGTGTGTGCGGTGCCGTTGTGCGCCACGCGTTTTGTGGGGCCACGCGTTTTGGTGGGGCCCACAAAACACGTGGTGACGCCTGAGTCCCGTGCTTCGTGCATACGCTGCTGTTTGGAGATTGGGTCACTGATTGGTGGACCCGGTTGGTTTTGGGCCTTACCTGTCAGCCGGAGAGGGTAGTTTCAAGCCACAGAAACTAGCCGTTGTGATTTTTTTTTGCTGGTCCCACCTGTTAGCGAGAGGGAAAATAGCCGTTGAATTTATGACCGTTAAAACTAGCCGTTTCAATTTTTTATTCATTTCTGAGCCAAAAAATTCATAAAAAATCACAAAAATTCAAAAAAAATAACCAAAAATTTTAGAAAAAATGTATGCTCCTCTGCCTATATATATGAGCAAATTTCATCTCATTTGCACTCAACACAAGCCCAAACCACACACATTTCATTGTCTTTTTGCTCAAATTTTGTCCAGAAAATTTCCCGATGGCCAACACTCCCCCCGGCGGTTATGTGAATTGGTTTGGCGAGCCCAGTTTAGATGAGGAGAACTCCCAAGCGCCAAACAATCAAAATCCGCCTAGTTTTCAGCCCCCTCCCCCACCATACCCGATGTACTATCCACCATACGCCCCATCCCCTCCATACGGCCAACCATATCCATATGCACATCCGTACGCACAACCCCCGTATGGCCCTTATGGCCAGAATCCTCATTTCGTCGGAGCTCCGACCATCTCCGTGGAAATGTCGCCTCCACAAGCACAGGCAAAGAATTCCCGCTCCACGTCTGTATCAGATACCGGCAGTCCGCACAGCACGGCCCCGGACCTAGTCGAGGGCGAAGACGATGCTAACAAAGGCGAACAAACCGCTGCACGGCGACATACACGATTGAATTGGTCACAACCGGACGACATGTGACTTGTGAGTATTCATCTAAATATTATATATTGCTATCGTAGATTTTTGCTCGCCGGTTTTATCTTACTTTAGTTTTTCAAATTTTGAATTTTTCGTCCACCAGGTCAGTGCATGGTTGAATAACTCCCTTGACCCGGTCGACGGGAATAACCAAAAATTCGACATGTATTGGTCGAAGGTCGCTGAGGCATACAACGCAAGCAGTTCGCCCGATCGAAGACGGGACGTCAGGCACTGCAGATTATTGGCAAAAGAGCAATAAGAAAATTGTTCACGTCAATGGCATCTATTGCAGGTTGAGGGATGCCTACGCCAGTGGCCGTTCGGACGACCAATTGATGTCTCGAGCACCGGACATGTACAGGCAGGAGGTGGGTCATCCCTTCATCTTGGAGCACTGGTGGAGTGCCGTACGGGGTCAACCGAAGTGGTGCCGAAGCTACATTGACTCTTCCAAAAGATCTCGCCTCAACGAAGAAGGTGCCCACACGTCATCATCAAACAACGGCGATGACCATGTCGAGCTTCCACGACCGGAAGGGCCGGACACAGCAAAGGCGAAGCGGAAAGGTAAGACCAAAATGAGTGAAACATCCTCGGCGTACGGGAGACCCTACAGCGCATCGGCAAAGCCAACACCGACCTCGATAGGGTGGCTGAAAAAGCCATTGCTGCAGCCGAAAATTTGCAAAGAGATGGCCATAAGCAAGGAAAAAGCCACATTTATGAAGTCATTGATGAAACTGATTATGGGGGATACATCCAATTTCTCGGATGCCCGTAAGGCGGCGCATGCGGCCGCTTTAGAGTACGTCAACGACATGATTAAGGAAATGAAGAATAAATAGTAGCTCACACGATGTACTTTTCATTTGTAAAATTGTACTCGCACCATTAATTAATTGAAGTCATTTTGGATTTACCTGTTGGAACTGTGGCATGTGCTCGATACTTTTGGAATGTAGCCGTTAGAACTGACACATCTGCTGGGTGCTTTTGGAATGTAGCCATTGGAACTGTGGCATGTGCTGGATGCTTTTGGAGTGTAGCCGTTGGAACCGACGCATGTGATGGATGCCTTTGCATTTAGCCGTTGGAGGCGACGCACATGATTGATTTGCTTCTCCCCCTATATATCGGAACCCCTCGAGCCCTCATCTTCAGAACTTAGTAATGTCATCTTCACAACCGAGGCCTCTCTTCTTCGACCACCAAGAGATCTTGCCTAGTCCCAAAAAATGTCGTCTAGCTCAAGCACAAGTAGTGTCGAGGACGAAGCCATCAACCAAGTCGAAGAGTTCGTGGTGGAGTTTGTGACGGTCCAAACCCTCCACCGTCGTGTTCTTGACGACCTTCAAGCCAGCATGGACGATGGTACCTCGCACCGCCGTCGAGGAGGTAGTAGAAGATACATCGATAGAGATCACGAAGGCGGTCATGATCGTCTTGTCGTGGACTACTTCGCTGACATTCCGGTCTACCTCGGGTACTTGTTCCGCAGACTATTCCGAATGGGGAGACCTCTCTTTCTGCGAATCGTCGAAGCTCTTGGGGAGTGGTCTCCGTACTTCAATGAGAGGAGAGATGCCATCCATCTAAAGGGGCTATCTCCCTTGCAGAAGTGCACGGCGGCATTGCGCATGTTGTGCTACGGCTCCTCCGTCGATGCCGTCGATGAGTATGTACGCATTGGAAAGTCGACGGCTATTGAGTGCCTGGAGCGTTTCGTCAAAGGAATCATTGATTTCTTCGCGGAGGAATATCTTTGTCAACCTACTGTCGATGACCTCCGGTGTCTGCTCCAACAAGGAGAGAACCGAGGTTTCCTAGGGATGCTGGGAAGCATCGATTGCATGCACTAGGAATGGCGCAATTGCCCAGTTGCATGGAGGGGCCAATTCACCCGTGGTGATCAAGGAGTCCCTACAATAATACTTGAAGCGGTCACGTCCAAAGACCTGTGGATATGGCATGCTTTCTTTGGTGTCGCCGGATCCAACAACGACATCAACGTGCTGAACCAATCCCCCCTTTTCACGGATGTGTTGCATGGCCAAGCTCCTGCTGTTCAATACTTTGTTAATGGGACAGAGTACAATATGGGGTACTACTTGGCCGACGGTATTTACCCCGAATGGGCTGTCTTCGTTAAGACCATACCCTTGCCACAAACAGACAAACAACGGCTGTTCGCACAGCATCAAGAGGGGGCGAGAAAGGATGTGGAGCGAGCCTTTGGGGTCTTGCAGAGTCGATTTGCTATTGTCCACGGGCCCGGTCGATTTTGGCGACGATCAACTCTTTCCAATATTATGAAAGCGTGTGTCATCCTCCACAACATGATAATCGAGGATGAGCGGCACTCTCATGACCCGACCGATGGGTCGTACGATAGCCAAGGGACATCTACTGTAACACCGCCTACTCTCCACGAGAGTGCTCCGCCAATTTTCGAACATATGCTAGCTCAAAACGATGCGATCTATGCTCACCCAACGCATCTACAACTGAAACGGGATCTTATTGACCACATTTGGCAGCGTTTCGGGGGTGACGGTACCGACGAGTAGTAGTTTGTGCGGAGTCTTGTTTAAAATGTATTCGAAATTTAATTAGTATGTGTCTTGTTTATTTCCATCTGTTCCATTTATTACATAAAAAATTTAAAATTTTTTTAATGTTATTTATAATTTTTGTCTTTTATTTTGTTGTGTTCGAATTATCCGAATTTCATTTTAGCGATTTTATAATCTTTAATACATATTATATACGCGGGCCCCGCACGAAGCGCCTCTCAAAGCGCCTTTGCATTGGAGTAGGAGGCACTAGTGAAGGCGCCCGCGATGTGCTGGTGCATTGGAGAGGGGGGTGCTTCGGGTGGTGCTTCGCACACGTGGCACAGAATATGCTGGAGAATATTCTGTTGAAGCGTCTCGCGAAGCGCCTTTGCACTGGACTCAGCCTCAGCAACCAAATTATCTTTACCTTTCTTATATTTGACAACATATGGAAAGGATTCAATAAATTCAATCCACTTAGCATGTCTACGATTCAACTTACTTTGGCTATGAATGTGCTTCAATGCTTCATGATCTGAATGTATGACAAATTCTTTCGGCCAGAGGTAATGTTGCCATGCTTCTAATACTCTAACCCATGCATACAATTCCTTGTCGTAAGTTGAGTAGTTTAAAATTGGACCACTAAGCTTCTCACTAAAATACGCAATGGGTTTTCTATCTTGCATGAGAACACCATCACTTCCAATACCACTAGAATCACATTCTATTTCAAAAGTTTTATTAAAATCAGGAAGTTGTAGAAGTGGTGCATTGGTCAACTTATCTTTCAATGTGTTGAAAGCGTCCTCTTGCGCATGTTCCCACTTGAAAGGCATGTTCTTCTTGGTCAACATATTGGGTGGGGTGGAGATCGTACTGAAATCTTGTACAAACCGGCGGTAGAAACTAGCAAGTCTGTGATAACTCCGCACTTGTGTGACTGTTGTAGGTGTAGGTCATGCTCGAATTGCTTGAACCTTTTGTTCATCCACCTCAATGCCATGTGCAGTCACAACAAAACCAAGAAACATGACTTATCAAGGTTAGCAAACAAACGTGCCTCTCTCAAGACAGCAAAAACTTGGCGTAAATGCCCCAAATGATCATCGAAAGTCTTGCTGTAGATCAAGATGTCATCAAAGTAAACCACCACGAAGTGTCCGATAAAAACATGCAACACTTCGTTCATTAAGCGTATAAACGTACTAGGTGCATTAGTAAGACCAAATGGCATGACCAACCATTCATATAATCCAAATTTAGTCTTAAAAACACTTTTCCATTCGTCACCTAGTTTCATTCTAATTTGGTGGTATCCACTACGCAAATCGACTTTAGAAAAGATGGTCGAACCACTCAATTTGTCAAGCATATCATCTAACCGAGGAATCGGATGATGATAACAAACAGTGATATTGTTAATAGCTTGACAATCTATACACATCCTCCATGGCCCATCCTTTTTAGGTACAAGTAAAACAGAAACAGCACAAAGACTTAAGCTTTCGCGTACGTACCCTTTTTCGAGCAGGTCTTGTACCTGGCACTGAATTTCTTTGGTCTCTTCTGGATTGGTGCGATATGGAGGTCGATTGGGCAAGGGTGCCTGTGGGACCCTCCTTTGAGGAATCCCATGGCAACCGCCCAGGTGGATTGCGCACAGAAAGGTACATTACAAGCTCACAACAACAGGATTCACTTTAAGCAATAAAGCTGGTAAATAAAACAAGTACAAGGTCACAAGGACCACTATTACAATATCATAATGCCAAGGGTGGCACTAATTAAAGTTGATACAAAAGTAGAGAGTTTTTCAAAATCAAGAATCGGTATTAAAGTACCGAACACAGAAAAACAACACAAAAAGCAACTACAATGGTCTTCACTTTCATCTGCAGCGGCTCTGGAAGGGCTTCCTCCACATCGTACTCAACTTGGCTCATGACCCTCCTAGAAACTCAAATCATCTGGAAAGGCTCTTTCCTCTTCTTGGTGTTCACAGTTAAAGGGATCGGGATTCTCGAATCCTTTCTTCTGAATTGTTTGCAAAGGCAAGGGTGAGCATGTTTTTACACAATGCTCAGCAAGTCTCGTTACAAAAATGTAGGTATATAGATGAGGAGTGATCAAGAAAAGGGGGTTTTGGTTTTATATATATAAGAATAGAGTAGATTTTCACTCTAAAATTATAAAGAAAAGCTTTTAGTTTCCAAGAGCAATACTTTGAAATCTTAAGTTATACTTTAGAAGTTGTTATGTGATGGTCTCCCATGAGTCATCACTTTTATTAACCCATATTATGAAAACATTCCAAATATTTACTTGTGCCATAACCCATGGATAACATCCACTACGAAAAGACTCCTGAACCTGGGAGTACAGAGTATCTGATACTTCTTTTACACTTTGCAAAGGTGTACCTCTTTTTAAATCCACTTCTTCACTCGGCTTTCAAGTCGGGCCAACTCCATGCGACTTATACGCATGTGACAAGGCCGAGATCACACAACGCTTTTGCAGTTCAGTATTAACAGTATCCCCGCCCGATAAATAGACAATTAAGTCTCAAGTACCGTTGTGGGTCCTCCCCACTGCCTTATTTGCTAGCCTTAGTCATTGTCCACGCAAGACACATGACTTTTCAAGATTACAACCGCGCACGGCTTAATCTAGGTCTAGGGCGCCTTCCTTCTTTCCACCTTTTTCTCTCATACTTTTTCTGAACTCACATCACTCATGGCCGAACTGCGGCCCACCAGTTTCCACGCGAGAAACCAGATCGACAAACCATGCAGGGAACTGCTAATACCAAAAAGCTACTAAGTTGTGCCTGTCCCATACCAGGCAAGTGGTTGGTACGTTTACAATTCGCATAGAGACACAGCACAAGGTTCTCTTCCTTATGAATCAATAGTGAGGAGCCATCCACATTCCCTGGTGCGCACCGCACCCTCTCCATACAAACCAATCCTCACTATCAATACTTAATTTACATTTTCTTTCATAAAAGGGGTTTCAAAGTCATTTCTCACATATTAGCCATTTCACACTCAACATGTACATTTAACTAAGAGTAGAGTTTAAGCATAGCATCCTAGGGTGACAAGGGTGCATGGGTATTCAATCACAAAAGGGGGTTTCCACATAAGACTTGGGTCATATCTATTCACATGTTTCTAAACATAGTTTTATCAAATAATCAGCATGCATATATCTTGAAAACAGTTAATCTACTTTATATCAAAATACTAGGTGAGACATGATCAAGGGGTTGAGACTTGCCTTGCACTGCTGGGTTTAATTACTCGGACGAAACCTCGAAGACTTCTTCTGCTCCTTCAACTTCAGGCACTCGGCGGACACAAGCAATACAATACATACACTACATAAGCATACATAAAATAGTTGCAATAGAAAATAATAAGTAAATATATCATGTATGCAAGGGAAAAGATCTGGACAAGTTCACTTGGGTGCTGGTCGAAGAGATGGGCTCAAAAGAAGTTGAATGTCAAAGGCTGACATTCAGTCCACGGCTAGACATAGCCATAAGTTGGTCTTAGGTAGGTTTTCTGGAGAAGTGGCAGAAGATAAAGATGTAGAACACAACTCCAGGAATCTAGGGGACAAAGTGGCATTTCCATTGCTCAACTAGAAGGGGTCAAACAAGGCTAATGCTAGTGGCTGACATTCACTGACATAGTGCAGACATTGCCAAAAACTAGGGCAAAGCATAACTTTTGATCCAGGACTCCAATTGATGCACAACTTTGTCTGGGAGTTAGGCCTTGATAACAGGAACAAGATACTTAACAGAATCAAGGGCTGAAAGTGGCCGGAGGGTGGCCAAATCCGGCGATGAACTGCGGTGGCGACACGGCACAGACACAGTTCTGGACAAAAGCTTGACAAGGGCATATTTTCCAATCTAGGTAGATCCAGATGTCGAGCTAGTGGAAAAAAATGCTCAGGAAGGTAAGGCAAAGCTAAGGGACAAAGTTTCAAGAGCTAGATCGGCGGGGGAAGAATTCTGGCGACCGGTGCTGGAGAAGACGACACTGGAGATTGGGGGTCTTCGATTCAGAGACTTTGAACTCGATTGCTTGCTCTGGGAGGTAGGCGAGATCAAAATGAGGTTTTTGGTGAAAGTAATTTGGCTGGAGTGGCTCATCGGCGACGAACAGCGAAGTTGAAACCTTCGGCTGCCTGAGACAAAGACGAACCACGATGACAGAGAACAGGAGTGGATTGAACTTGAAATTGATTGAGGGGAAATACTCCTGGGGTGGTGCTGATTGATCCGCAGAAAGGAATTGAACAGAGATTAAGCGTGCGAGCTCGTCGGCGTTGTCACCGGACTTGGAGAAGACGGTGAACGACGAACTAGCTCCACACAGCAATGCAGGTTAAGAGCTCTGGGCTACACCATCTAGGGGTTACAGGGAAGGTGTAGGAGACTTCAGTTTGGGGAGAGTTGCAGCGAGGCTCGCCGGCGACGTGCGACGCCCACGGTGGCGCGCGAAAATCAGGAAAACGCACGGCACTGCATCAATTTGAAAACCGGCTGAATAGGCTTGCTAAGAAATGGCTAAAGATCATTTGATTCTACTGGAATGGGTGGTGAAAAGCACTGGAGTGAGTTTAATTTCTGGAACAGGGGTTTTCTGGTTTTCCGACGATCACCGGCGATGGAGTTCGTCGGGATGCAATTAACTGGTATGACACAGAGAGGGAGAAGAGGGGAAGTCACTGCTGCAGCTGAATTGGAAGGAGAAGCCACGGTTTGCTCTGGCGACGGTGGCCTCAAAGATAGCTTGCCGGGGAAGAAGAAGAGAGCGGCGAAGTTGCTGGAAAAATGGCTAAGTCCTGAGGTGAGGATTGAACACAGCACAGGGGGGTTTTAAATAGGTCCTGGGGCGGAGCTCGCGAGGGGAAAACCGACAGCAAAGCTTGCGCCGGGGAGAAGCTTGTTGGGCACAGGCGCAACAACGGCGACGACGACATGATGTGCACTCAGGCGGTGTAGTAGCTTTGCTGACCTTGTCGGGTGCATTGGAACTTCACTTGGGACGGCGCAAATGCGGAGGCAGCAGCACAGCTCCGGCAACGACACGTAACTGCATGCAATTGCCACGGCAACGGGTGTGCGCGCGCGAAGACGGTGCTTTGGAGCGCGGGCGTTTAACCGCTAGACTTGGCGAGGGTTTTGGTCACTGGCACGTGCGCGCGGGGTGGCTCAACTGACCACGAGCACGGGCGACCGGAAAAGATGGCCGGCGGCGAGTTCTGCAGCAAGGCAAAGATGAACGGTGCGCTGGTCAAACGGCACAGAAGCTCTGGTCGAAAAGGGCTGAAAAAGAATAGCTCGGGCTGATTTGCAATTTTGAAACTTGCTCCAGGGATTGATCTGCGAGGAAAAGTTTGAATTGGAATTGGGCTTGATTGTAAATCTGGAGATCTGGAGCGCTGATTTGAAATCTGATTTCAGGAATGAGTTGCATAAAGTTATTAGAACTCATCCAGCCAAAGTTTAGTAAGATCGGGCAAGATCTGAAGGGTTTCGACAAAAATGGGGAAAACTACTTTAGGGTAAAACAGAGTAATTAGGGTTTCAAAAACGGCAAGGGTCGAAACTCAGGTTTAGGACAGGATTTGGAAATTTTTCCAGAAGGGAAAAATGTTCAGAATAGTGAATGGGAGATATTCACTGAATCAAATCAAAGTTTGGAGGTGGTTTGAGACTTTTAGTCTTTTTGGGGCTTCTGACAAATCTGAAAAGGGCTGATTTGTGAAAAAGATCTGAACGAAAGAGTTTGATTGCCAACCTTTTTGGGGTAAGATACTGGCACAACTAGGATCTCATTCTGATATGGAGAGAGACGAGGCAGGCCAGGATTTGGGAAAAATCGGGGTGTTACAGTGCCCCTAGAATGAGGTCGATTTGATGCTCTATCCCTCGGAATGGTGGCAGCCCTGTAGGTATCTCGTTTGGAAAAATGTCCTCAAATTCCTACAGTAAAGAAACAACTGAAATGGGCAAAGTAGAGGGTAAAGCATTAGTAGAAAAGAGAGCATCTTTGCACATAAGCACAAAGCACTCTTGGGGATGGGTTTCAGGCTCTCGCATCTCACGTTTGGTGGCTAACAGAACCTGTCCCTTAAGCTGAACCTCTCTTTTCTTTTCACTCTTTTCTTTCTTTTCTCTCAATTTGGTTTGGTGGCTCTCACTCCCCGATTTGTGACTCTCACTCATCTCTCTTTCTTTTCTCTCACGCTTAGCCCTATCTAAATCATCATTGAGAATTTCATCCGGAGACATTGGTACCAGCGAAACATTCTTGTTGTTGTGCACAAAAGAGTACTTATTGGAATGCCCATGATGTGTACTATCCTTGTCATATTTCCATGGTCGTCCAAATAGTAATGCACAAGCTTGCATCGGTACCACATCACAGTCCACAAAGTCAGAATAGGAACCTACAGAAAAGTGGACACGTACCATTGCGGTCACCTTCAACTTGCGACAAGAATTGGACCATTGAATGTAGTATGGCTGCAGGTGTGTTCGTGTGGTCAAGCCAAGCTTGGTGACCATCTCTGAACTGGCGATGTTGTTGCAGCTTCCTCCATCAATGATGACCTTGCATGAGCGCTTCATGATCACAAACTTTGATTGAAATAAATTGTGGCGCTGCCCCTACTCCGCCTTTTCCATCTGTGAGTTAACACGACGGACAATAAGGCTAGTATGACCAGCATTAAAAGTGATCTCCTCTGTGTCAGAGCCCAACATGTCATGTTGCTCCTCATGGTCGGATTCTTCTTCGACCTCACTGGCCGATGTGTACTCTCCATCATCCTGGACGATACGTGCACACTGATTTGGGCAATCACGCATGTAATGCCCCTTCCCTTTGAATTTGAAGCACTCTATCTCCCTTGTTCATCCTGTAGAAGCGACCGATAATGAACTTTTGGTGGGGACAACAGTGGTCTTCTTCGAATCGGCAACCTTGGATGTTGAAGTAGTAGGGCGGCTCACGGATTGCACTCGACTAGTGGAGGTAGTAGCTCCGCCCGCGGGTGTTGCACTCTTTTGCTGTGACGTAGTGCTCTTCCAAGGCGTGGTCGCACTAGGGTAGCTTCGACTAGTTTTGTTGTAGCTTGATCGTTTCCCTTGTACTTGACGCTCAGCTTTGCATGCGTAATGAAACAGCTGATCCAAAGAGGTGTAACTTTGAAAATCAAGGATGTCTTGTATCTCACGATTCAATCCACCCAAGAATCTGGCCATCTTTGCATTCTCCTCCTCCTGCACATTAGCACGAAGCATGCCCACTTGCAGCTCTTGATAGTAATCTTCCACAAATTTGCTACCTTGGGTCAATCTCTGAATTATATTAAGCAAATCTCTCTCAAAATAAGTGGGTACGAATCTAGACCTCATCAAGCGCTTTAGGTCATACCAAGTGTAAGGAGCTCTATCTCTTTGGCGGACTTGACTCCACAAAATAGAAGCATAATCAACAAACTCATTGGTGGCGGCACGTACTCGACGATCTTCTGGATACAGATGACAACTGAATTTTTGTTCGACGAGCAATTCCCAATAGAGATATGCTTCTGGATTAAACTTCCCATCAAAGCTAGGGACAGTAAACTTGATCTTTCCCAAAGCATCATCCCTTCTGTCTTCCTGGCGGTGACATGCATATGCTCCCATGCCTTGATGGTTTCGTGCAAGTCGTTGTTGATCAGGATCCAAAACGACTTCCTCATTATCAGCCACCACTAGTACAGAAATGCAATCTACTAACCCCTATCTTCTAACGGTTATTAACGATTTAGAAGAAAATCGTTAGAACAGGTGTTGCGCAGTTGACAAAGGTATGATGTAGGTATTTTTACTAATGGTTGCTATGAAAGTTTCCGTTAGAAAAAATGGTATGGTTTTTTCTAACGGTATAGAATATATACCATTAGAAGAGGTACACAAATACTAACGGTAGTATTTTGCGTACCGTTAGAAGAAACCAAATGGTTTTTCTAACGGTATAAAATATATATACCGTTAGAAAAGATTACTTTTTCTAATGGTTCATTACTAATAAACCGTTAGAAAAAGTGATTTTTTTCTAATGGTACTTTAGTAATGAACCGTTAGAAAAAGATCACTTTTTCTAACGGTTCATTACTAACGTACCGTTAGAAAAAGTGATCTCTTCTAACGGTTCATTACTAAAGTACCGTTAGAAGAAGAGATCACTTTTTCTGACGGTATCTAACGGTTCATTACTAAAGTACCATCAGAAAAAGTGATCTCTTCTAACGTTCATTACTAAAGTACTGTTAGAAGAGATCACTTTTTCTAACGGTACTTTAGTAATAAACCATTAGAAAAAGTGATCTCTTCTAACAGTTCATTACTAAAGTATCGTTAGGAGAGGTACACAAGTACTAACGGTAGTATTTTGCGTACCGTTAGAAGAATCCGAATGGTTTTTTTCTAACGGTTCATAATATATTAACCATTAGAAGAAAAGAGTGCTAAAAGAAAACGATGATTTAATAAATAGCCTCTGTTGTCAAAAAATAAATAGCCTCCAAACCCTAGATCTACCATCACACTTCGCTCTCTCTGTTTCCTCTTCTCCCTCTCCCCACTTCGCTGCCTCCCTTGCCACCCGTCACCGCTCTCCCTTTTTCCTCCTCCTTCCTTCTTCTTCTTCAACCTTAATTGCTCACGCTGCCCCCCAAATCCACTCCTACGCTCGGGTTGATCCCGCACATGCCTCTGTCCCGCGCCGCCACCTCCGCCCCACGTGCACTGTCGCCTAGATCCGTGTCACCTGGGTTGCAATGTTGGTGGAGTGGCAAGAGCTAGGCGTGGATTGATTAGCTACGGATTTAGACTTTTTTCCTCTTTTGATTGATTAGGTAGTGTCTGGTCATTTTGGTTGGGTTTTTCCCTTTTTTCCATCTCCTGAATCCTATCTTATGATGTGGATAGTAGAGATTAAGTTGGTGGCTTTGTGGTGCAGGAGTCGTGACTTGGGGGTGGTTTTGCTCCAAGGAGTCCGCTAGTGTCTCGTCGTGTACTATTTGGTATTATTTTTTTCTGTTGTTTAATTAGGAATTTGATGAGATTATTCTTAGCAATATTTTGGTGTGATTGAGTGGTGTAGGAGCAGAATTTGTGACTGGATTCGTGGGAGTATTTTGTCTAGGGTTCTTCTGTTCATCACCGGCTTCGTCGGTAATAGTGTCACTTCGCTTCCCCAAATTGGTCTTCTGTTAAGTAGATATTCTCCCCATTTATGTGAGATAATGTTTTTGAAATTTTCTGCTGTTCTTGCGATGCAGGAGTAGCGAATTCGTGCGTGGAATCTCCAACCGCTGTCACCGCTTGCCCGTCATCACCAATAGCCCGATGCCACTGATCCTATTGCAGTATAACGCTAACAATTTTGGCTTGTCGCAGTTTCTACTTGCCAGAACGATATAGTTGTTCTAGCTTGTCATATATGTACTTATTTTTTATTCTAAAAATATTCAGTTTTAGTTAACATTAGGGTAGTTATTAGTACATTAAATTGACTTCATCTTAATTCTGTTTGTATCATTAGTGCCAGGATCATTGATGTGGCGTGCAAGGAACGTATTAGTAGGATCTGCTCTTGGTGCTGGAATTTGTTTTCCCCTTGGTATAAGATTATCTCACATCTTGTCAATTTTCAGTCAATAGAGTACTATGTTGGCACTAAAATTTTCCAGGGGATCATGCATCCTTGTTCAATTGCATGCATATATCACTTGTTTGTTTATGGAGTTGCTAACACAATCTTAAGAGATTGCCTAATGTGTTTCCTGATGTTAATATATGTGAGATCTTGTAAACGGTTTTTGTGCAGTAACTTTGTTATCATGAGTTATTAATAACCATATCATTGGTAGAGTTTATTGCCATCACCATGGTATAATGAACATATGTGGGAATAGACAATATTAATGCAAGCTGATGTTTAAAGAGCAGTCTTTATTTGAACGCAATCCTCGCCAGGTAAAAAATATATGATAAATAATTTCCAATCGACAGTCTTACTTTCCTAATCCTCTATGTATATGGAACTTAGTAATGTATAGTTGTATGTAAGGTTGAAGGATTTGTTAAAGATGCTGATGGAACCAAAGTAGCAAATCTGATCAGAAAGTGGGATGAGAGCATGTATTGCATCATTAGTAACGATGCCTCCAAAGTAACCTCGCGTGGTTCAGGTCAGCATGCCGGTGCCACTTTGTTGTGGGAGAAAAATGAGCCTCCAACCATTCCCACTTGATATATCTTGTGGTCATTCGCAATAACTTTAAATGAGTTGACACCAGAGCTCTAGGTAGATTTGGCATGTTCAGCTCATTATCTTTCCTTTTTCTAGCCCTGATCCTAAATCACTATCTTATATCACTTGTTAAGGAGAAGTTTCCACCAACAGATTCAAGACTCAGGCCAGATTAGCGTCATCTAGAGAATGGGGAGTATGAGAAGGTCAATGCTGAGAAACTACGGCTGGAGAGAAGGCAACGGATGGTACTACCCTCTTTCTTCAGATAGTCCTATATGTTCTTGATAGCTATCCATTCCATATTTCCATTCCCTGATTCACTACTTGTACATTGGATAATGCAATCACGCATGAGGCATATGGTTTATTCTTTATATAACATTCTATGGCCTATGAGATCGTCCATGCATTTAATGTAGTGAACTATATTAAAGGACTAGTTTCATTCAAAATGTTTCGCGAGGCATTCAAAATTTCTTGCCCCCTGATTTGAGCCATCAGCGAGTCAATCGAACGAATCTGAAGAGGTATCCCCAATGGTAGGGAATGCAATTTCCTTCGCAAGGAAGGCTTGCTCCTACAAGAGGGTTTTTTCTGTAATGGTTATTACCTTTTTATAGTATGCTATATGTAATATATAATTATGTGGTAACCTCCACACAAGAGTTGTATTTTTAACAAATTGAAATGGTTAATAGGCTCTATTTTGATTGAACAGAACAGGAACCTTGGACAGTGCTGTGTTATGACTAGTGTGTCAATTTGCTAAACTGAAAAGAATCCATGTGTGCTCATGTTTTGCTGTTGTGCTTATTGGTTTCCCCTTTTGGTTTGCAGCTGGCAAATGCTTCACCAGACCTAGGCCTCTTCAACAGGCCTAGGCTCATATCGGAACATGTTAGATGACAAAATGGCCTCGCCTCAACTTTATGCATGCTGGGAGCTAAAAGAGCACCACTGTGTTCAACTTTTTGTTTATTTATTTTACCAAAGCATGACTTGGACCAAGGCAAGCTAGATGATTTGGTCCTAGGCTTCATGTAAGACTGCATCATCTTTGAAGCCACTCAATTCTGCGAGTCTGTTGAAAGACCGTTCAAGATCCAAAGAAGTACAATTATGTAAATTATTTGATCATGTTAATTGCACAGGAATATCGCATGGGTAGGTAAGTTGTAGGCCAAATGAAAACATCCTAATGCTAGGCTATGACATGTTCTTTTGGTTCTCGCCATTTTATAATATTAGTGCTATCCTACTGTAGTGTAGGTATCATTACTGTTTTGTTCTCCATGATGTAAATGCTGCCCGATTGTAATGACTGTCTTTCCACTACATGATGATGCCCTTGAATATTTGATGCGTGCTGTGGCTGATGGTACAAGTAAAATGCAATGAAATTCATGCATTTGAATAGCTGTCATGAAGGCTGTAGTGTCTTAAAACAACTTATTCTAACGGTTCTTTAGTAAGGAACTGTTAGAAAAGAGTGCTCTTTTCTAACAGTTGCTCTTTTCTAACGGTTTATTATTAAAAAACCGTTAGAAAAGATCACATTTTCTAACAGTTCATTACTAATAAACCGTTAGAAAAAGTGATCTTTTCTAACGGTACTTTAGTAATGAACCGTTAGAAAATTTCTAATGGTTCATTACTAAAATACTGTTCAAAAGATCACTTTTTCTAACGGTTATTTACCGTTAGAATAGTTCTTGTCTTGTTCTATCGTGCCTATTACTAACGGTACAAAAACCGTAAGTAGAAGTGTGTTTGTACCGTTAGAAGAAAGCTTTTCTGTACTAGTGCACATAATTATCATATCTCTCTTCATTGGCGGCTTCCTGGAACGCAGCGTTCAAGTTCACCCTTGGAGGAAGTGGAACGGCAGCCGCATCATGATTATTGGCTTCGACTGAACCTTAAGGGAATCGAGGTGGTGGATGTTGTCGTGGCGGCGTCCACTCAACTTGCTCAAGTCAAACATCTATTCTATCAAGACGATTCTCCAAGCCGGTCAAATGCGGTACTATTTGCTCGTGTAGCATCCGCTCAAAGTGACCCAACATGGCTTAAGATCGCGGAGACAATGGGAGCACTGGTGGTCGATCCACGCTCTCCAGAACATCAGCATCACTATCATGCAACGAACCACGTGAACCCTTCGATCCTGCCATGGTTAGTGAAAACAAGAAACACAAAAATTTCCTACCAACTATTGAATGTATGTGGCACTCTCAACCTCACCAACCTTACCAACCGAAGCTCTTACCACTCTTAATGTTTGCGACCAGCTAGGTCATGATAACCAAAAAAGGAGATAATTACAGCGATTGCAATGTGAGGTATGCGCGGACCAATGGTGAATATGTGTATCAAAGGAAAGCAATCAGTTATCTCAGAAATTGCGAAATTGAATAATGGTTCACACGAGTACTAGTCCTAATTGCTGATCAAACAATGAAAGGCTTGGCTTCTAACAAGAGGCTATAGTACTTCACAAGATTTTTCTTTTTTTTGCTTTGACTGAATACTCTTTTTTTTTTAAACTCTCTTGCCTCCTTTTGGTATGTTTGTTTTAGGATTCACGGCAAGATGCAAACTATTAAACTCAGTAGCAAAGACTCAATCTAAGTTGGATTTTCAGCCAACAAGATTAAGACCAACAACTGGACACGTCTCAACAGAACGAAAACTCAATTAAGCAAACTGAACATAACAGATTGAAAGCATCAACGGGCTATGAAACTCTTTGTTTTTGTCTGGCAATTTTCTGGACTCTAGTTAAATAAAATCAAACTACTAAACTAGGGATAAATGAATTCCTGCCAGCAATGTGAGCTCTGATACCAACTGATATGCACACGCCTCGCCTTAAGATGCATGCATGTAGTTTAGTCCCGATCTTCCATCGTAGGAGAAATCCATGGATAAATGCGAGTTGTGACCTTGACGAAGGGATGGCTAACCACGATCAAACACGCGACCAGAAACCTCACAATACCTAAACCACTCCTCAATTGATTATCAACCGAGCAAAGCTTGGTTGACCTGTTCACGATGAACAACTCAAGAAAATCAATAAAGAAAAGCAAGAGCAACAGCGGAAGGATAACACTCAATAATCTGAATTACGAGTTGAACATTGAGACTCTGAATTGTATAAGTCGGCAAATGCACGAGCATACAATCTGTATATCAACAAAGTCTACCTAAAACTAAGACCATGCCTTCTCTTTAATAGAGGATGGTGTCTACAAAGATAGAAGGTTTAAAACCAGAATTCTAAACTAATTCAAAATAGAATAGAATCCTAACAAACTATAAAAGAAAATCCAGAGCTAATTTTTAAGGATCCGAACAGGACTCTTCCCCCTCGTGCACTTGTCATTGTTTTGGGTCTCCTGGTTGCATACAATGTCAGAATTCAATGATTCTTAATGCGTTGGAAAGCTCTTTTGAATATCTTTATAACAAGTACTCGCACGACTATCTTGGATATATATATATATATATGCTGAAATTGGTGCTTGGTTGAAGTCGTTGGGCAATCAAGCTTGATCGACTGACTGGATGGTCCTCAGGTATGGTTGGCTGCGGCCATGTGCCTTTCTAACCGAACACAAAGTTCTTCTGATCAATGAAGTCGAAGGGATCATTGGTCAAAGTTGTCAGAAAAGTGTTCATTCTTTCTTGGCTAAGAGTTGGATCAACAACTTCATCGAGAACTCCCTCACATGTAACAACAAGCAAAGAACAATCATTAGGCAATATCATTTGTTTTGTAATTAAATAATTAATTTGTCCAATAAACGAATTCACCTGATGTTCAAGGCGACGCACATGCGCTTGTGTTAATACTTGTGAGTGTGTAGTCGTGATGTCCTCATCAGTTAGGGTTAGGGTTTAGGGTGAGGCCGAGGTATATTTAGTGAGAAATATATTATTGAAAATGGATAAAGTACATGAGTAAGCGAGCAACACTGAAGGAAATTAAGCATGGAAATCATCTAGAAGGGCCAACGATGGAGAAAGCTACAAGGAGGCTTTGGTTTCAGCTTGAAAGTACGATTAGCTTTGCGACGGCGCTCCAATCTTTGTTCCTCCGTAAGTCGGTTTGGTGCGAAACACCATTCGTCCTCACAATTAATACGGGTCGATCTCATTCGGACCCCAGTTCTCTACGAGGCCGAAGCTCCTGCAGAAACTTTATGCGTTCCTTGGCTTCCTCTGACATCTCGATATCAATCTACTGAACAAAGCTGCACTTACGCTCATAAATCTGAGGAGCACATGTGATAAATCAATAGGTCAAATAGTGTACAAGAGAACGATAAGAATAATATAGCACTCACATCAGTTCGCCAAGGGTACTTCGACATAGTGCAACCGTAGGACCTCATCCGGAGTGACCGTTCATCGATGGACATGTGCACCATGCACATCTTGTTACAGTGGCAATGCAGTGGAAGCTCATATAGCTCCATATCCTCATCCTTGGTCACTCCGGAGGACGAACCAGAAGCAGCCATAAGATCACACAAGGAGTAATTACCTGTGAGTGTTATGAGGAAGTAGATAGGTTAAGTGCGAAAATGAGGGGGGATACACTTCGTATTTGTAGGCTGGAGGCAAGGACTTATAGAACGGTGGAGAGATGTTTTTCTTTGGGCACGAGGTTCTATGACAGAAAGGTGAAAAGATGGAAAAGTTGAGGTGACAACTCAAGCTGTTTTCTGTCTTGAGAAGTTGTAAAGTCGAGAAAATGGAAAAGACAACTCATTTGTGCAAGTTTTTTTGATGCAATGCTTAAAAGATGGAAAAGTTGACTTGAAAACTCGAGCAGGCTGTTGTCACAGAAAGCTGCAAGGTCAACTGTTTTATAATTTGTACCAGATTTTGGTAATATTCCGACATTCATATCTTTTAAATTGTAACTTGGATTGATGATTCGTCAACGTGTTACATATCTCAAAACGACCCAGTAAAATTTAATCCAGAAAATAATGCATTTACTGAAATAAATAATATAACATGTCAAAAAAATAAAGGCATCAGTACATGTTCACTATATGTTCAGATGACCCCTCTTATGTCCATGCCTATCTCTCTAAAAAGGTAATGGTAAATACGGATCAGGTGGTACATGCGACTGCCGTCCAGCCGCGGTAGAAGGACCTTGCTGCTCAGTACCTGCATGACCCTGAGATGGCTGTGTCAGTGGAGGGGGATCTTCAAGCTCGCTCGGCATTAACTCATCCGGTTGGTAGTACTGATGCGCATGAGGGTCCTGTATCCCTAGCATGCTCGAGACCCAGTCATGCCTTCTCTTTTATAGAGGATGGTGTTTACAAAGATAGAAGGTTTCAAACCAGAATTCTAAACTAATTTGAAACAAAATAGAATCATAACAAACTATAAAAAGAAAAATCCCGAGCTACTTTCACGGATCCGAACATGACTCTTCCCTCTCGTGCACTTGACATTGTTTCGGGTCTCTTGGTTGCATACGATGTCGGAATTCGATGATTCTTGATGCGTTGGAAAGCTCTTTCGATTAAATTTCCAACAAGTGCTTACATGACCACTACCACAGAAACAGATATCCAGGACGGTACATCACAGACGGTTATGAACTGTTCAATGAAAAACCGTCTACGAATGCCTATCGGGAGAATATGTTCAGTTATCACAGTCGGTTCTGATATCAAAAACAACTGTGATAGTAAACCAGACGGTTCTGAACACAAAATCGTCTGTAATAGTCTACTTATCACAGACGGTTCTAACCTAAAACTCGACTGTGATAGATATAATCGGTTCCCAGCTGAGAACCGTCTGTGATAACTAGAATATCACAGACGGTTCGGAACTCAGAACCGACTGTGATATATACAGTCGGTTGTGAACTAACAACCGACTGTGATAGTGTAGTTATCACAGACGGTTCTGAGGTCTGAACTGACTGAAAAAGTGCTGGCGCTTCGAATTCTCAACTGTGATCATTTCTGTCTCCGATCTTCGCACGCGGCGCCTAGGAGAACACGAAGCATTGCTTTGGAAGTTCTATAAATTGACAGTGGAAAAATTGTCATTTACTTTACAAGTTTTTATAATTCTCAGACTGTTTGACTCCTTAGCTTCTCTGCGCCAATGGCATCCTCGATGGCATCGCCAGCCTCGCCCTCCCCGGTAAGAACTCTCAATCTTTTGGACTTACCCCTGTATTGTTAATCCCTATTCAATACATTCTTGACCTATTGATTTGCACAGGGAAGGGGAGCCGTGAAAGACACTGGCAAATTCAAGGCCGAGCTGAGGGCCCTCCAGGAGGAGCACAAGCTCCTTACGGAGAAGCACACTCGGCTACGGCTTGACCTTGACTATCTCTTCCAGCGCATTCAGCGCATGAAGACGGATGGTGACAATGCTAGGGCGAGGACGAGGCGTCTTCGCGAGGAGAAGAAAGCCGCGGATATGACCATCACTGGCTGCGGTTTGACTATGAAGGATACCATCGCGAAGCTGAGGGAAGTCGCAGGCCTTCTCAACGCGGTAGTAGTTGATCCTAAGAAGGACAACTTGTCGCTGGAGGAGTCCTGCGTCCTGGCTGCAAGTCAAACTGACTTTATTCTAGATGCAGCCAGGGCTAAGACCACTCCTTGACCTAGCATTCTGTATTTTTACTTTTTTTTTGTAAGTGATGAAAAAAATTTATTGAAAACTTTGTTCTTATGTTAACTTTCCAATTTTCCAGCACATTCTTGGACTGCATGCTATCTTCCCTCTTTCTTTATCTTTCTTTAGCTTTTGGCGAACATTCGACCATACAAAGTTATGTGCACTGTGTGCGATCAAGGAATGACTATCGCGATCTTTGGCTTGTGAGGGCAGTCCATCGGAGCCCTTCAAATAATATAGAAACAATATAGAAGTCGCAGGCCCCATGCAAATAATATACAAAGAATATAGAAGTTGGGCTTATTTGGCTGGATGGCATTGTGGCATGCCAAACGCCTCGAGTTATATATCAACGTACTTTGAATATCACAAACGGTTCTGAGGTAAAAAAACGTCTGTGATAGTCACATTACAGACGGTTTTTATGTAAGGCCCGACTGTGATAGTCCCAACAGTGTCCGCCGCCTCGAATTCTCAACTTCCTTCAATATCACAGACTGTTTTTAACTCCAAACCGTCTGTGATAGTAACATTACAGATGGTTTTATGTAAAGACCGACTGTGATAATCCCAATAGTGATCGACGCTTCAAATTATCAACTTCTTTCAAATTCTCAGCGGTTCAACTGGAAGCAAAACTCCAGGGAGGGAACAAGTATTTGTAGAAGTCGAACAATTCAATATTCCACAGGCATATTAAAGACAGTTCGGACATCAGAACCGTCTGTAATATTAAAGCAAACAGTTTTGATCTCCCAACCGTCTGTGATAGTCCCAACAGTGCCTACACATCGAATTCTCTACATGCAATTGTTGATAACCGCACATAATAACTACGCAAATGAAGAGACTTATTTATTTACTTCAAATTTAATTTGCATCGAATTATGTAATCTGACGCTTCAACTTCCTAAGTGGGCACTACTGTTTTGTCGTGTTCTAGTTTATCTCCCGAGAAGTTATGATGACGGTATTGATCTTGAAAATAAGTAGTGCGCTCCACTTCAAATTCTCAACAGTGTGTTAATATATTTTCCGTTTCTGATGTTTGCGCGGCGCACTAGCCTGGGAACACGAAGCGTCGACTTGGAAATTGTTTTTCATTAATGATGAAAAAATTAACTAAAAATTTGTTCTTATGTAAATTTTACAATTTTCCCGCACGTTCTTGGAGAAAGAGAAGTGGAGCGGTTCGTCTGGAAGCAAAACTCCAGCGAGGGAACAAGTATTTGTAGAAGTCGAACAGTTCAATATTCCAGGCATAGTAAAGACGGTTCGGACATCAGAATCGTGTGTAATAGTCATATTACAGACAGTTTGGATATGAGAACCGTCTGTAATATTAAAGCAGACGGTTTGATATCCCAACCGTCTGTGATAGTCCCAACAGTGCCCACGCATCGAATTCTCTACATGCAATTGTTGATAACCGCACATAATAACTGCGCAGATGAAGAGACTTAATTATTTACTTCAAATTTAATTTGCATCGAATTATGTAGTCTGACTCTTCAACTTCCTTTGCCATGTTGTAGTTTATCTCCTAAGAAGTTATCATGAATTTATTGACCTTGAAAACCAGTAGTGCACTTTTTAAAACTCGAGGCACCCGCGCATATGAACCGTCACCTTCTGGTTCTATAAATAGCGAGGCTCCGAAATCCCTATCTTTATTCCCTCCTCAACTCCCACCTTGATGGCGAGCCGAGATTCCAATGATGTTATTGAAATTGAGAGTGATGAGGAAGAGATAAGGAATGAACTCGATTAAGATCTTCAGAAAGTAAGTTCTCTCTGAAACTCTAATGCAGATCTTTCTTTTATGACTTGATTACCTTGAAACATATGCATTTCGAAATCCACAGGTGCCTGAGGAAATGCTCCCTCCAAAGAAGAGACTTAGAAATGATGAAAGATCCTCCAGTGGAGCTGCAGCGAAGACTCTAGAGGGTGCTGAGGCCTGTGTTGCCACATTGCCCCTTGCAACCCCTCCAGTTGCATCGACTCCACCTTTGGAGATCCACAACAATCCTTCCAATATCCCCTCTTCAACACCTTTGGATCATCAGCTTTCTCGGGTAAGTCGCACACTTCTACGTCCAAATCCACTCCGAAGCTTGGCAATCATCTTCACCCTCTCTACTGGTTGTTATGTCTTTCAAAACTAACCCATGCATGTGCAGGAGGAGAAAGCTGCCTTGTGCAGAACTCTCCAAAAAAAAGAGGTGCTGGAGAAGCGTTCTGAGGGGATGTCTTTTGCCATTCTGCACTTGGCAGAGTGCTATGAGTTGCCGCTTCATCTCCACCTTTGGAGATCCACAACAATCCTTCTAATATCCCCTCTTCAAAACCTTTGTTGTATCATCAGCTTTAATTTCTTGGATGATCCTACTGATGCCAAATCCACTCCTTTGCTGAGAGATGATGTAGATAGTCTTAGAGCCATTGGTAGTTCTCCTGGGGCAGCCAGTGTAGATCCTACTGATGCCAATACGTCCCTAGGAGAACTTTGTAAATTACTTTCGGAACAGGTCGACACTAATTTGGTCACTTGTATCCCTTATGTATGCAAAGATTGTAAGAAATAAGAAATTTCTTTTCCTTATATATCTGGCTTTTCGATTGATTATGTAACTGATAATCACCAAATGATGTTCTGTGTGAAAATGTTAACAAGAAAATACTACTGCAATCAAGACGGTTTTTAACTCAAAACCATCTCTGATAGTAACATTACAGACGGTTTAAATTTCAGGACCGACTGTAATAGTCTCAAAATTCTTTGAACATCCACAGACATATATATACAACAAATATGAAAAACAAGATAAAACCAAATAGTCTCAACGTTCATTTTTTTTAAATACTAACATTGAAAATAAGATAGAACCAAATATGAAAAACAAGTGGAACAATTGACCACTAGTCAAACGGTTCAACTGCAAACAATCCAGGATATTATAGACGGTTCGGGCCTTATCGCCGTCTGTGATAGTAGAGTAGAGTATTGATTTTATAATTATCACAGACGGTTCTGAGGTAAAAACCGACTGTGATAGTAAAGCGGACGGTTTTGAGCTCGGAACCGTCTGTGATATTTTAATTATCATAGACGATTCTTAATTAAAAACCGACTGTGATATTAAAGCGGACGATTTTGACCTCATAACCGTCTGTGATATTTCTGTCATACTTCTACACAAAATGCACTGATATTACCGATGGTTTAATAAAGTGAAACCCATCAGTGATATTCTGTTCTTAAAAAATGCACCGATATTACCGACGGTATTATATAGAACCGTCTATATTGAACCTGGTATAAAAGGTCTTTTGGCAGATGTTTTGAGCTAGTCGTACACTCTTGCTCGACATACACTGTCCAGTTCAAAGAGATTTGGGGCAAGGAAGAGCGAAATCTCGAAAGGCCGGGGGAGAATTTGGGGGCAAAAATTTGAGGATCCAAGGTTGGTACTTGCTCCTAAGGCATACACATTACTTGATTTCGTCATCAATATCGATTTCCATTGATTGATCAAATTAGAGTGAGAGGGAGAGGAAGCTACAGTAGCAAATCCTGGTTGTAACTCATTTTTGACCTGTACTGTAGCTATTTAATTGCTTTATGATGTATGTTATCCACGCCCCCAACTAATTACTTGCAGTGCAAGTAGTAGTTAACTATTTATACCGCAAACTCCGCATCAAACAGTAGCTAGCTAGATTTATATAATTTATTGCGTGTCGACCATACATAGAGTATTACTAATTAGCATGTGTATGAATTTTATTAATTGCAGATGGTCCAAGACTGGATGTATAATGACAACCGAGTGGGTGAGGAATACATGAAAGGTGTTTTTTATTTCCAAAAGGTTGCTGAGCAAGACATGGCGAAGAAGGGTTTACCATATATGTACTGTCCTTATGTAGACTGCCAGAATCTTAAGATGTTCACCAACTCATCTCAAATTGTCGCCCACTTGATCCGACGTGGTTTCAAAAAGGGGTACACGTGTTGGGTCCACCATGGAGAAGAGCCAACTGCAGAAACAAGTGCCACTCAGGTTGAGGAACAGGACATGTTGGATCCGAACAACGACTTCGACGAGGATATGCCAGAGGATGACAATTTAGATGACATGTTGCGTGATGTGGAAGGAAATTACAGTGAAATGGAGTTTGGTAAATTCAAGCGCTTGATTGAGGACTCAGAAAAGCCGTTGTTCCCTGGTTGCAAGTCGAAGTACACAAAGTTGGCCTCTGTGCTTGAACTGTTAAAATTGAAGGCAAGTAACAGCTGGACCGATTAAACTATCGCAAACATTCTTCTCTACATGCATGACATCAATGCAATGACGAACCTCTAAATGCTCCTAATACGGTAAGTCCCAAAATATCGATCTCTTCTTCCAAGAGTTCTTCGTGCGGGGTTTCAATTTACGACCCTTTCTAAACACAACGTCTATATCCTTCACCCATGAGTAAACATCTTTCTCTCGCATAGCCTTCGGGCTGAACCATCTTCCTTGTGGCCGTCAAATTCTCTCTTCCTCTTATGATACACATCATTCTTCGGAAGAAACCTACGGTGACGCATGTACACTGTACAGACATGGCAGGGATACGACATCAATGGGTACATGCACATTTTACACGAAAGCTCAAGATCGAAAGAGCACTGTGTAAAATAGTGGAGTGAGCGTAGAAGCTTTCCATGAGGAGTTCACCGAGATAGGCCCAACAAGGGTAGTACGTGGATTGAACTCGTACTATGGGTTCATTGAAGAAATTTGGGAGCTCGATTACGTACTGTTCAAGATTCCCCTGTTTCGATGCCGATGGGTCCAAATCCCATAGGGTGTGAAGGTTGACAGTTACGGTTTCACTTCTGTGGATCTTGATCGAGTTGCTTATAAAGATGAGCCATTCATACTTGCAAATCAAGCCATTCAGGTCATTTATGTCACTAACCCAGCCAATAAGAAGTGGCACATCGTCCTTCATGGCAAGAGAAGGATTGTTGGAGTTGAAAATGTCGTAGACGAGGAGGAATACAATCAATTTGATGAGATTCCTCCATTTGGAGATGGCGTACAGGTCGATACTGAAGACACCGACGAAACCAGTTACGTGCGTATGGATCACCAGGAAGGGTTATACTTTAAAGGTAATCAACCGTACATCCTTATCTCTCTGTTTCCATCAGTATAGCTTATATCTCCTGTAATTCTCGTCTTTGCAGGGCCGCGGCAAGTGGAAAGTTGAGGATAACATGGCTGTGTACGTGGAAATTATCGGTCAAAGTCCCCATTTGTATGTAACATTAACTTGAGCATGCTCCACATTGTATGTTAAATTTATTTGAGTATGCTCCACATTGTAACCAATTTTCAGATCTACGTACACTGTAACCAATTTATAGAGCATTTGGACTACATTTGAAATATCTGAGTGTTCATTTAAAACAAGTTTTTGAGCATTCAGAGTTGAAAGCTACAGATCAGTTTCAAGTTGTAAAACTTACGTTCAATAGAGAGATTATCACAGACGGTTGAATTATCACAGACGGGTATGAATATAGAACCGACTGTGATATTCCCAACAGCGTCTCCGACGCTTCAAGTCTTCACGTGCACGGTCGGTTCTCAAGTCCAAACCGTCTGTGATAATCTCAGTCACAGTCGGTTCTCAACTCAAAACCGTCTGTGATAATCTCTCACTATGTAGATTATCATAGACGGTTTTTATTTGAGAACCAACTATGATAATATTATAACAGACGGTTATGAATATAGAACCGACTGTGATATTCCCAACAGTGTCCGATGCTTCGAGTTCTTAACGTGCACCGTCGGTTCTCAAGTCCAAACCGTCTGTGATAATCTCAGTCAAAGTTGGTTCTCAACTCAAAACCGTCTGTGATAATCTCTCTGGAGATTATCACAGACGGTTCTGATGTGAGAACCGACTGTGATAATATTATCACAGACGGTTGTGAATGTTGGACCGACTGTGATAATCTCTACGCGGTACATAGTTCAAGGCGGGCTTTGTCCCGCTCATTTCCAGACTTCGCAATTGTTTGCCCTAGCTCTCTCCACCCTCGCACCGTCCGTCGCGATCACCTCCATCGCCTCCCACCATCCCCTCCTCTCCGTCCGTCGCAATCACCTGCATCGCCTTTCCACCGTCAGGCACGATCACCTCCATCGCCCTCCCGCCTTCCGACGCAATCACCTCCATCACTCCCCACCGTTTCTGTCATTCTTGGTTAATTATAAGTATATGGGTTTTGTTATAGAATTATTAGTTGCAGATTTACTTAAACTGTTCTCTCTTTCACTTATGTTAGGAACTGATATGTCTGGTGACGAAATGCACCACTCGGGGAGTCAGAGTGACCTCGCTGGCGATGAGACGCCTAGGCCAGAGGTCGCCACGTCCACCGTGACCCAGCCGCAGAAGAGAAAGGGGTGAGGCCGGACGACATGCGCGCGTCTGGACAAGCGGGAAAAAGCAGCACGTCCAGTTCGACGACAATGGTGTGCCGAAAGCTCCGGACAAATGTGTCGGTCAGTACCGCTCACTATGCGGCAAAGTGGCAAGGGAGTGGGTGCCCATCACCACCTCCGACTGGGGTCAAGTGCCCCCAAAGTGCAAGGATGCGCTGTGGGAAGAAATGCAAGCGGCGTTTCACATTCCCGAGGATCGCCACTTCACCATCCGCCAGAGGACACTGATGTCAATAAACAAGGCGTGGAGGAACTTCAAGAGCCACCTTGTCAGGCTCTATGTGAAGGAGTAGAAGACCCCCTTTGATGACTTCCCTTTCGTGACTCCCGAGGCATGGCAGCAGTTCGTCAAGATGAAGGCCAAGCCAGAGTTCCAGGAGCTTAGTGCGAAGGGCCAGGCTAACCAGGCCAAGAATACCCACCCACACAGACTAGGCAGTGGTGGATATGTGGGGAAGAAGGCGTTGTGGAGGAAGTAGGATGAGGAGTCTTCCCAGTCTTCGGCCGGTAGTCCTTATGCGGGCATAACGGACGTGCGCGCCCGCAATTGGTGCCGAGCAAGATCGACGATGACCTCCTCCGGAAGCGTCTCTGTGAATAACCCTGCGGACAGGGAAGTGATCGACTGGCTGGTAAGATTGTCCGATCACGTACTATCCTCGTAACACGCATGCAATGGGTTGTATTGCTAAGTTCTCCTGTTGCAGGTGACACTGAGTGCGCAGGTGGCATCCGGAGAGTTCAACCCGAGGAGGGACAGGGATATCCTCATAGCGGCGCTAGGAAACAAGGAGCATCCAGGCCGCGTGCGCGGCCTCAGTGCCACTGTGCCTTAGAGGCATGGTTTCCCTGATGATGAGGAGGCGGCTAAGAGGAGAAAGAGATCCCACCAAGCCCGCGATGAACGGCTCAAGGAGGAGATGCGATCGGAGTTCGCTGTTCGGGACAAAGCACTCTGCAGCAGTTGCCAGAGATGCGGTCCATGTATGAAGAGCTAAGAAAGGCGACCCAGGGCACCCCCTTCTAGCAGCGGAAGTACCGACCCCCATTCTTGGCCACCGTAGTAGCTGCGCGTCTGCACCGGGGTCTTCGCAGATGGAGCCCTCTCCAAAGTATCCAGTGGACTTTCTATAGGTAATGACCGTTTGTCTATGTTAATTCATTCGAAAGTGAAAAGCGGTGAAATTCAATATGTTAATGCGCACTGTTTATAGGAATCCGCCTCCTGCAAGCTTATGGTGCTGACCGGTCACTTCCCGATCGAGGCTGGCCGTGGGATGGCGCAACCATGCATGGCGGGGGCCACAATCCACGGTGCCCCTCTATGTGAGGGTTTTGCACGGGTCCAGGTGGACAGTGTCTTTGACCATTGTAAGGGTTTTCCGTTGGAGAAGCCGCCGAACGACGAGATTACCACTCTCAGGGATGCGGTGCACACGTTCGTGCAATGGCCCAAGAAAGACATCGTCCTGGATGAGGTAATTCCCCACCAATTTCATAATTTGTACTATAATAATAGCCTTCAGAGTTAGTGTCCTAATACGTAGATTCTTACATCACAGACATCACAGACCGACACACGGCCTACTAGCCAGCCGACCCCTCCGATGACGAAGCTGACTCCGACTAGGAGGCAACCATTCAAGAAGCTGGCTAGTAGGAGAAAAGCAAAGAGCCCGGCGAAGGAGAGCGAGAAGAGTGCGCCAGCTCTCATGCCGTTCGCTCTGGGGATGCCCATGGCCTCCGATACCGCAATTTTGAGCATGGGGTTAGCATGCCAGAGCCTGCATGCATGGTACATGAGGAGGACAAACCAGACTAGGACGCAGCGTCCGACGCATATCATGGTCAAGTACACCATGGCAGAGTTCCATAACGACGTTGGGACCTACCCGGTGACCTTCGAAGACCTGCACAATTTACTGAACAAAGATGCGCTCGACTTGTCAATCCTACGGTCTTGGGTGCTGTAAGTATCCTACTATCCTACGCCTATTCGTGCATATACGGATATATGTCATTTATTAATTGGTTACTTCCGTGCAGCTGCATGACCAGCTATGCCAAATCTAAGGGCATACCTGTTGGTTTCTTGGACCCCCAGATGGTCGCGGAGGTGATGTTTAAGACAGACGCAAACTTCGTTGTCGACTACATCAAAAGAGGGTTGCTTGCTCAGGTCGACAAGGAGTACATACTTGTACCCTACAACCAGAGGTGAGTGCTTTCATCAGTACTTCACCCGTAGATTAGTGTCTCCATGTGTACACCCCCAAACTTAGATTAAATTTTTAATTCTTTACGTGTAACATGTAGCTACCACTGGATCCTGCTGCTACTTATTCTGAAAAGGAACAAGGTGTTCTACCTTGATTCATTGCAGAGGAAAGGGTACTCGTATTGCGGCGCACGAGATGTATTCGAAAGGTGATGATATTCATGTGGACCTGTCTTGCATGCATCTAGATTTACTGTCATCAAATTGTCAATTTCAACTATCCTCAAACTGTCAATTTTGACTATCTACAGGGCTTTCACGAACTACTTTGTCGAGGAAGGGCGACAACACGAACAGCGAGCCGATAAGTTCCAGTGGTTACAATTTTCGGTACAAATTTCAACTGGCATCTGTTTTACTTTATAACTTGTCCCCAGCTAACTCTCGGTCTATAAATTGGTAGTGCCATCAGCAGCCGGACAACAATACATGTGGGTTCTACGTGATGCACCACATGTATGACCTGATCATCACCCCTCACCGCCCAGATTTCCCCGAGGTATACAACTGCTCCCCTCTGTATCGATTTGGCAGAATTTACAACTGCATTGAGCTAATTTTTTTTGTACCAACTCTTGCTATAGGGGGTCGACTTCCCTTCGGAAAGCTTTGACCCTCCGGAGATTGGTATTGTCCGAGCGATGCTCGTTGAGTCTTTCCTTGCGGAGGTCATATCAACCAAGGTTCATATTAGTGCGGCCTTACATTTATTTGTACATCTAACACACTGACTTTAATTGTCGATTACATTTATTTGTTCAATCTCAATTGTACATATTTCTGAGTTCTGTGCTGTATATATGAAATGCTATTGTACATGTTTCTAAGTTGTGTGCATGTATATATGAGACTGTATATATTTGAGTACTGTGCATGTATGAAATTCATGAACTGTATATATGAAATGCTATTTGTACAGTGGACATCGGTGACTGCTAAAATCTCAGATGGTTTATAAGATCAAAACCGTCTGTGCATAATATGCACAGACGGTTTTGATCTTACAAATCATCTAAGATTATAACAGTCACCGATAATGACACTATCACAGATGGTTTTGACCTAAAAACCGTCTGTGATATCACACTATCACTATCACAGATGGTTTTGACCTCAGAACCGTCTGTGATATCACACTATCACAGACGGTTCTAAGATTATAACACTATCACAGATGGTTTTGACCTAAAAACCGTCTGTGATATCTCACTATTACAGACGGTTCTGAGAGTATAAACCGTTTGTGATAAGGAAACAATCACAAACGGTTCCAAGATTACCACCGTCGCTGATAATGACAATATCGCTGATGGTTTTGACCTCAAAGCCGTCTGTGATACTCTAAATACATAGACGATTCTGAAACAACCGTCTGTGATAAGGACACTATCGTAGACAGTTTTGATATCAGAACCATCAGTAATAATGTGAGAATCCCATATGGTTTTGACATCAGAACCGTCTGCAATACTCATATTATTACTGACGGTTCTGAGATCAAAACCGTCTGTGGTAGTATGAGTATCTCAGACGGCTTTGATGTTATAACAGTCTGTGTATTAGGAGTATCACAGACAGTTCTGAAGTTATAACCGTCTCTGATAATATGAGTATCACAAACGGTTCTGAGGTTATAACCGTCTCTGATAATGTGAGTATCGCAGACGGTTATGATTTCATAACCGTCTGTGATAATGTGAGTATCCCAGATAGTTTTAACATCAGAACCGTCTGCGATACTCATATTATTACTGACGGTTCTGAGATCAAAATCGTTTGTGGTAGTATGAGTATCTCAGATGGCTTTGATGTTATAACAGTCTGTGTATTAGGAGTATCACAGACGGTTCTGATGTTATAACAGTCTGTGTAGTATGAGTATCACAGACAATTCTAATGTTATAACAGTCTGTGTAGTATGAGTATCACAGATGGTTTTGATCTTATAACAGTCTGTGAAGGGAAATATCACAGACGGTTCAAAACTGTCTGCGATAGTACATGATTATCACTGACTCAAATATCATTGACGGGTAAGAACCATCTGTGATGACTGTTTTGACCCGACTGTGATAATGAATTCTGTAGTAGTGGACCTATTTGGACATCTGTACTGAAATTGGAGCTTGGTTGAATTTGCTGGACAGTCAAGCTTGATCGGCAAACTGGATGATTCTCGGTTGCGACCATGTGTCTTCAGGCTTGATCGGCTGCGACCATGAGCAGTGTTGCGACCTTGAGCAATGTTGCGACCTTAAGGCTTTCTGATCATGTGCAGAGTTCTTCTGATCAATAAGGTCGACGTAACCATTGGTTGAAGTTGCTAGAAAAGTGTTCATTCTTCCTTGTCTATGAATTGGATTAACAACTTTGTCCAGACCTCCTTCACATGTAACAACAAGCAAAGAGCAATCATTAGGCAATATCATTTGTTCTGTAATTAAATAATTAATTTGCCCAAGAAACGAATTCACCTGCTGTCCAAGGCGATGCGCATGTGCTCGAGTTAAAACATGTGGATGTGTGGTCGCGATGTCCTCATCAAGCCTGATCCCAAATTTCATCAGCCGCAAACTACTCCACCAACACCCTACTTGCATCCTCCCAGGCTTGATGGATGTCGTCCTCATCGTCGGAGTCATTTAAAGCAAGAGTGTGATGTCTCGATGAGCCCCCAATCTGCAAATCTCTGCATCAAGCAGTGTGCATCGATGAGGAACGATGAAGCTGAGACGGCCAACGGACGTACCCGGTACGTCACCTCCCCAAGTCGACAATGTGCTGTGATGACTGGGCCGTGCCGATGAAGTGCTCTGTCGAGCACTACTCAGGCTAGGCCGAGCTGACATTGGGCTAGGTGGCTGGGCCCCTCTCTGGTGTGGAATCGATGCATCTATCTTTCGGCCAAAACTCAAGTCGGAGACGAGTCGCCGTGCTCCGATGTTGATGGAACGTAGGATGCCACGTAGCTCCATCTTAAACTGTCGTTCTCCCCGAGCAAGGCCGGACAGTAGGGAGCGTGTCTACCTCTCGATGGCCACCGCTATGTCAACCTGCACATGCGAAATTACTATAGGAACTCTGGAAAAATAGATAAGATAAGAGACCAACGTAAGGATCCAGCCAACACGAACGTACCGAGTGATGGATCTGGCATGGGAACTCAACATCAAGGCCTGATCGAAGGCTGTCTTGATGTGATAGTTGTGTCGGTGAAGGTGGGGCCGCACGAGCAAGCCACGTATGGGTACGGGACACGTACCACTCAAGATAAGCCTGGTACGTCGCAGGGTCAAATGACCGCTCCTCCACAACAACATCGATCATTGGGTGGTCCTCCCACTTGTCAACTCGTTTGGCATTCTTGCTCTGCCAGTTGTCAGAGTGTTTCCCTTTACGTTTTTGGCTGCAAAAAGTAATAAGATGCACATAAATACAAAGAAATAAAGAAATGTTCAGTACGTAACTGAGATATAGAAAATGTTGCATACATACAGGTGAATATCCCGTGGGAGATGGCGTTGTCGATTTCTTTCCAGGGCGGTATCTGTTGGTGTAGCCCGAACTGGTACATCACCCTCTCCGGAAAATATGGCTCCACTACATGTGAGAGAACCATGTGTCTGCGCATAAGCCAGCCGTCTTGGCCCGCGATGCACTGTGAGGAAATGCCGTGTGGTGCAACATGAGATATGTGCTCAGGTATCTATGGTCTCCATATAACGCGTGCGTCCAACAGGAGATCAAACTCTCCCTGGTACGCTACGTAGCAGAAGTGAATCTGAGACGATGACCACCTAGGGCGACCTCCCAGCCAACGGGCTCCCATGGTGGGTCAATCAATCCAATCCTCGTAGTCCGCTGGCGCACCATACGGATGGATGGGTTGCATGACCATAGCTGCAACAATACAGGGCATGCGGACAACAATGGATGGGTTGCATGACCATAGCTGCAACAATACGCGGCCGACCAACAGGGAAGTGCTTCCATGACCATAGTTGCAATAATACAGGGCATGCGGACAACAATGACCCAGTCAAGGTCCTGCAACATGCCTCGCATAGCCCCCTGTACGTCAGACATAACACTGTCATCGCCCAGTTGTACCGTGGCATGGCCCCTGGGTCCGCATCAACGATACTCTCCACCAGAGAAATGAACCACGTGTACATAGTGTCACCGTGCATCAAAGGGAACAGAATATATAGCAGTGTAACCAGCAAGTAGGCGAAAAGATGTCGCCGAACTACATCACCGAGGGCATCATCGGGGCACTCATGGTAGTGTGTCAAAAATCTATGGGAGACACCACGTTTGGATGCCGGGATCTCATCACCGTGGTTACCGATGTGGAATCGGACGTTCATCTACGCGCGCCAATCTGCGCATGTGGGCCGGGGGATAATGGGATGTCCACTGGCAGGTAAACCAAGCAGCATGGTCACATCCTCCAGCGTGATTGATCCGTTTGAGACCTAGTCTTGATTTTCGCACTAAGCTCACCCAGATTCTAATATGCGGAATAACGGGATCTTACTCGGAAATACCGAAACCCAAAGTAATTGCACAACTCTTTATTTCAAAGAGGGCTTTACACGTCGAACGTTAGACACACTTGTCTACGTTGAAGGAACTATAAGTGTCTAAAACTCAAATAAGTTCTATGACTCTTCGATTGAATTCGATGATCTAAACTAGACCTATTACAAGGTATTTATAGTCCAATCGTATGAGTACGTATCAGACTTAGAGACCTAAACGTATTAGACTCATATAACTAATCCTAAAAAGATAAGCTTAGTCATACACATTCGGATCGGATTACAATTCCAAACAGGGAACGAATTCCTTTTCCTGGTCGCGAACCAATCCATGGTCACGAAACCTTTCCGAACACGGTTAAGGTCGCAAAGCCGTATGCGATCAGGACTTGGTCGCGAATCCGTATGCGATCAGGACTCGGTCGCGAATCTGTATGCGATCAGGACTTGGTCGCGAATCCGTATGCGATCAGGACTTGGAGATCCTCCCGGATCATGACTCCCTTGTTGAGAAGGAGCCAACCCCCGTTGCGACCTCTCGATCAAACTGGAGATGTGGAAATTGGGCTTGTCCATCTTCTTTGGTGTACCACTTTGCCGCACGTGCTCGTTGATCTTTCCGACCGATTCGAAAAGTTTCCTTGGTGCCACTGCGGGTGGTAGTCACCTTCTTTTCCAGAATCACATCTTCACGTAGAGGTTTGTCTCGTTGATAGACCAAGTCTTCAACAGATGGTACTATAGTATCTGGCTCATCATCCAGCATTGAAGGCTCGAAGACTTTGAATCCTTCCCAAGGTCGCAAACCTTTCCAATGTCGCAAACCTTTTCGTAGTCGCAAATCCGTTGCGAACGCGACCTGAGATCCTCCCGGATCATGACTCCCCTGTTGAGAAGGAGCCAATGTTGCATCTAGGCCTTTCATGCCTAACCCTGATGTGTTTTGATGGTTGATGATAATAAGTATTTTTGGACTAACTATGTGTTTGAGTTAGTGTTACAGATTTCAGACAACCGCACAAAAAGCGAGGGCTGGTAATCAAGATGTTGAAGTTCAATTTAAGTTGTTCAAAAGCATAAGAAGACGCAAAAAGAAAATGTTTTTGCTGGACTAAACTGATGCATCGAGGTATGTTGTAGTTCTAGGTTTACCGATCTCAGGGTGCATGAAGA
This sequence comes from Pharus latifolius, assembly GCA_019359835.1. Lineage (NCBI taxonomy): Eukaryota > Viridiplantae > Streptophyta > Magnoliopsida > Poales > Poaceae > Pharus > Pharus latifolius. Next base: position 75,457,885 of record CM033323.1, read on the forward strand.
TCGATCGGTTTAAGGATTTTATTCTTAGTTTAAACCGTACTATAAAGAGGGGACACAAGTTCTCTCTACATCTCCAATCATACCGAGAAAAATCTAGGTCAATGCACGCATATCATTATCTGTGGTTTTTCGACAATTTGTTTTGATGTATTGAATTTTGTCAACAGTTGAGGTTTTTACTTCTTGAGAAAGATCTGAAAAGATCTAATTTTTGTTGCTGTTGTCAAAAATGTTCTTCTCGAAAATATCTTCAAAACAAAACTGAAATCATTTGAATCAGATCTCTGGATTTTGAGTTTTCTCTGTTTTTATCCAGACTGACTGTCAGTCTTTGTAACTGACTGTCAGTATGAATGTCAGTTTGATAAACTGACTAATCTCCAGAGAGTATGTTTTTATTGAGCTGATTTTTGTTGTACTAGACTGACTGTCAGTGTTGATAACTGACTGTCAGTATGAATGTCAGTTAGTGCAAACTGACAAATCTCCAGAGAGCATGTTTTTCTGTCTCAGATTTTTTGTACTAAACTGACTGTCAGTATGAGTATACTGACTGTCAGTGTGGGTTTCGACCACAGAGAGTTTTTTGAGTTGTTTTTAATTAATTCTGTTTTTCTCTGTGAGACTGACTGTCAGTTTGGAACACTGACTGTCAGTTTGGGCAGTAAATTTTTGCTGTTATAAAGTTTTTAGCCGTTGCTTTTCACTGTTGATTTTGTGGACACTGACTGTCAGTCTTTGTAACTGACTGTCAGTTTGGACTGTTTCTTTTTACCGTTTTAGTCCACAACGTTCGAGCTGTTGTGATCCTATTTTTACTCTTTCTGGTGATACACTAGACTGACTGTCAGTTTGTGAGACTGACTGTCAGTCTTAGTTACTATTTTTCAGCTCGAGCGCAAACGGCTCTTTTGACCACGAAGGCTATAAATAGAGGTGTTGAGCTACTGTTTCAACACAAGAAAACACAGCAACACAGCCTTTCTTACTTTCTCACTAGTGCTTCTTCGTTTTACTTAAAACTTGATCTTTTGATCGAGTCGTGAGAGTTTTTAGCCACATCGAGCATATTGTTCTTGCATTCCATTTCTAGATATTTTCTCGGTGTGCATTGGAGGTCTAGAGTAGACCTTGCTTCTTATTACTCTTGGTGAGCGCCCTCACCTAGACGGTTCGAAGGCGTAAATCGCTGATCTCTCCAAATCGGAGATTGTCGGAGAGACGCGATTACTTGTAAAAGGCTTGGTGCTCGCCTTTCCGGAGGGGACAAGGAGCAACCTTAGTAGACAGTGTCCTGTGTGGATACTGAAGCTATACTCAAGGACTGAGTGCTTCAACGAGGACTAGTGGAGACTGGGCGTGTCTCCGATACCTCGGGATATATCGGTTTCAATCTCTTATCCTTTTCTATTACTTATTTTATCTGAATTTTTCATTTGCAAAAACAAATTTTAAAAGTCTCCTATTCACCCCCTCCCCCTCTAGTCGACATCCTGATCCAACACGTGGTATCAGAGCGCGGTCTCTCATTTATAAGCTTCACCGCTTAGAGAGAGGATGTCGTCTACTGATGGCTTTAATCTGGGTCATACTAGCCGTGCGCCTATCTTTGATGGGACTAACTATCCCTACTGGAAAGTGCGTATGTCTGTATTTCTAGAAGCCATGGGATTGGATGTCTGGTTGATTGTTAAAGTTGGTTTTTCTCCTCCGGATGATCCGGAAAGCTATACTGAAGATGATAAGAGAAAACAACATCTGAATGCTCGTGCTTTAAATGCTTTATTTACTGGTTTATCTCTAAATGAATTTAATCGTGTAAGCAATTTGAATACTGCTCACAAAGTTTGGAAAACTTTAGAAGAAATATATGAAGGAACTACTAAAGTAAAAGAGGCTAAACTTTTAATGGTTAGACAAAAGTATGAAACTTTCAAAATGTCTTCTTCTGAAACTGTTGATTCCATGTTTACTAGATTGAATAATATTGTGAATGAACTTAAAGGTCTTGGTGTTATCTTTACTGATCTCGAAATTGTCAGAAAAATGCTTCGAGCTCTCCCAGAAAGCTTTGACACTCTTGTAACAGTTTTGACAAACTCCGATCTTTCTACAACTTCACCTACTGATCTCTATGGAAATTTGATTACCCATGAAATGCACAAAAAGGAGAAGAAGGAACTGAACGAAACCTCTGATACAAAGAAAAAGACGGAGGCTTTCAAAGCAAATTCCAAGGACGGCACAAGTGAAGGTTCCTCCGATGAAGACTTGGCTCTCTTGGTAAGAAACACTCAACGTCTTCTTCGCAGGTTACACAAGAAGGGAGTGAGCATCGACACTCGTCCAAAAGGTTCAAGACCAACAAACTTCAAAGATGTGATATGCTATGAATGTCATGAAAAAGGACATATAGCATCAAGATGTCCGAACAAGAACAAATCTACGGATAAAAAGAAGAAGAACTTCAAGAAGAAGTTTAACACTCCTAAAAGGGCATGCTTTGGCGAATGGATGTCTGGAGGTGAGAATTCCGACTCCGACTCTGATGATGAGAGATGTACAAAGAAATTAGCCGGAATTGCCCTCAAAAATTCATCAAGCTCTCCAGTTTGCCTTATGGCAAAAAGGAATGAAAAGGTAACTTCTTTTGATCCCTCCTATGATGATCTAGTTGAAATGCTAAATGAAATTAATGAGGCCTATGGCAAAACTAAAAGAAAATATAAGACCCTTAAGGAAGAATTTTCAACTCTTTATAATCAACACTCTGAATTAAAGGAATCCTATGAAAATGCTCTTATGAAAGATGTCTCAAATTTGTCTTGTAAAGCTAGCATTGGTACTTCTTGTGATGATATTGATAATTTTCAACTAGATACACCATGCGCTTCAAATGAATCCACTCTCTGTGAAAATATTAAACTTAAATCTCAAGTTAAAAAATTAGAAAAAGGGTTAGAAAACAGCTATAAAGGTAAAATATCTCTTGACCTAATTTTAGGTAGTCAAAGATGCACCTTTAGAAAAGAAGGTCTAGGATATTTTCCTAATAAAGATAAAAAGATAAAAATTAGAACTGTTTTTACAAAAGCATGTAACCTGTTTTGTCATAAATGCCATGAAGTAGGTCATTCACATGATTCATGCCCTCTTATGACATCTGCATATTTTGATGCTTGTTACATGCTAAAACGGTCAAAGAAAGGTTATGCTATTGCAAAATATGTTGGTGCACCAATGATGAACAAAAGAAAAAAATCTATTTGGGTGCCCAAAACTTTGATCGCTAATATTAAAGGACCCAGAAGTGTTTGGGTACCAAAATCAACTTAAATTCTTTTGCAGGTAAACTACAAAAATGGTGGACGTCATTGGGTGCTTGATAGTGGATGTTCCGAGCACATGACCGGAAATGCCAAACTGTTCACCACAATAAAAGACAATTCCGACGAACATCAAAAGATCACCTTTGGAAATAATCGTCAAGGAAGTGTGACAGGTTTGGGTAAAGTTGCCATTTCAAATGATTTAACAATTTCAAATGTTCTTTTGGTTGAATCTTTAAATTTTAATTTTCTTTCAGTTGCACAAATTTGTGATCTTGGTTTCCGCTGTATCTTTTATCCCAATGAAGTTTTGGTTGAAAATTTAAAAGACAATTCTTTGATTTTTAAAGGTTTTCGTCATGAAAATTTATATCTAGTTGATTTCTCTTCAAAAGATGCATCTCTTGCAACATGTCTAGTCTCACAAACATCTAAAGGATGGTTATGGCATCGGAGACTTGCTCATGTTGGAATGCATCAACTTAAAAAACTTTTCAAACGTGATTTGATTATTGGCTTAAAGGATGTGGTCTTTGAAAAGGATAAACCTTGTAGCGCTTGTCAAGCAGGCAAGCAAATAGCTACCACACATCCAACTAAGCGAATACTTTCTACAAGCAAACCTTTGGAACTTTTGCATTTGGATTTATTTGGACCTTCAGAGTTCCAAAGTATTGGGGGAAATAGTTATTGCTTTGTTATTGTTGATGATTTCACTCGTTTTACTTGGGTTTTCTTTATTTTTCAAAAATCTGAAACCCCCGATGTTTTCAAAAGTTTTGCAAAACGTGTTTCTAATGAATTCGAATTATCCATCAAGAAAATCCGTAGTGATCATGGTGGAGAGTTCGTTAATTCAACTTTATTTGATTTTTGCGACTCTCTTGGAATCAAACATGAATTTTCCACATCCTACACTCCACAGCAAAATGGAGTTGTTGAAAGGAAAAATCGAACATTAATAGAGATGGCAAGAACCATGTTATGTGAGTATAATACTCCTATTCGCTTCTGGGCAGAAGCAGTTCACACAGCTTGCTATTCTATTAATCGACTCTATTTGCATCCTCTTTTGAACTTGACACCTTATGAACTTCTTTTTGGAAGAAAACCAAATATTTCATATTTTCGTGTTTTTGGTTGTAAATGTTACATCTTAAGAAAAAGAAACTTTGGTGGAAAATTTCAAAGAAAAGTTGATGAGGGTTTTCTAGTTGGTTATTCTACCACTAGCAAAGCCTATCGTGTTTTTAACAAAACGTCAGGTTGTATTGAGGAATCTTGCGATATTGAGTTTGATGAATCTAATAACTCGCAAGAAGAGCAAGCTGTTCATGACACTTCAGGTGAAATTCAAGAACCTTTGAAAAATCTTACCATTGAAGAAGCTGAGGAAGTTGATGAAGATGGAAGTGAAGACTACAATGAACAACCTGAACCTTCTGTGCAAGCTGAGTCTGCTGCAGAAGAAGCAGCACAAGAAGAAGCGCCAAGCCAGCATAGAACAATTATCAAGGATCACCCTTTGAACCAAGTTCTGGGTGATATTAGTAAGGGTGTTCTAACTCGATCTCGTCTTGCTTCTTTTTGTGAACATCATTCATTTGTTTCTTCTTTAGAACCAACATGTGTTAGTGAAGCTCTAGATGATCCTGACTGGGTAAATGCTATGCATGATGAACTAAATAACTTTACTAGAAATAAAGTCTGGAACTTAGTAGAAAGACCTAAGGATCATAATGTCATTGGAACAAAATGGGTTTTCAGAAATAAGCAAGATGAAAATGGACTAGTAATTAGAAACAAGGCTCGTCTTGTTGCTCAAGGTTTCACTCAAGTCGAAGGTTTAGATTTTAGTGAAACTTTTGCTCCTGTGGCGAGACTTGAAGCAATTAGAATTCTTCTTGCTTATGCTTCTCATTTTAACATTAAACTTTTTCAAATGGATGTTAAAAGTGCTTTTCTAAATGGTGAAATTTCAGAACTTGTATTTGTAGAGCAACCTCCCGGGTTTGAAGATCCAAAATTTCCAAACCATGTTTTTAAACTAACGAAAGCACTGTATGGCCTCAAACAAGCTCCTCGAGCTTGGTATGAACGCCTTAGAGATTTTCTTCTTTCTAAAGGTTTTAAAACTGGAAAGGTTGACACAACTCTGTTCACCAAGAAAATAGATGATGATTTATTTATTTGCCAAATTTATGTGGATGACATAATTTTTGGATCTACTAATGAATATTTTTGTCAAGAATTTGGAGATATGATGTCTAGGGAGTTCGAGATGTCCATGATTGGTGAGCTGAGCTTCTTCCTTGGACTTCAAATCAAGCAACTCAAGAACGGTACGTTCGTGAGTCAAACAAAGTACGTGAAGGACCTGCTCAAGCGCTTTGGGATGGAAGAAGCTAAGGCTATCAAGACCCCCATGGCTACAAATGGACACCTTGACATGGACAGAAATTCAAAATCAGTAGATTCTAAACTCTATAGGTCTATGATTGGTAGTCTTTTATATCTTACAGCATCTAGGCCTGATATCATGTTTAGTGTGTGCTTATGTGCTAGATTTCAGTCAGATCCTAAGGAATGTCATTTAACTGCTCTTAAAAGAATCCTTAGGTATTTAAAATGTTATCCCAGTTTAGGCCTTTGGTACCCTAAAAATGCAAATTTTGAATTAATTGGGTATTCTGATTCTGATTATGCTGGGTGTAAGATTGATCGAAAGAGCACATCTGGTAGTTGTCAGCTGTTGGGGAGATCATTAGTATCATGGTCATCTAGGAAGCAAAACTCAGTTGCTCTCTCAACAGCTGAAGCTGAATACGTGTCTGCAGGTAGTTGTTGTGCTCAATTATTATGGATGAAACAGACATTTTTGGATTATGGAATTAAATTTGATAAAGTGCCACTTCTGTGTGATAATGAAAGTGCCATTAAAATTGCTAATAATCCTGTTCAACATTCTAGAACTAAGCATATTGAAATACGGCACCATTTCATAAGAGATCATGTGGCAAAAGGAGATATTAATCTTAGTCATGTAAGAACAGATCTTCAACTAGCAGATATCTTCACCAAACCACTAGATGAATCCAGGTTTTGCTTTCTTAGAGGTGAACTAAATATTATAGATGTTTCAAATGCTAGTTGATAAAGTGATACGTCTTTTAACTTCATCATACTATTGATTGCTTATCTTGATTAATGAAGTATAATATACATCTATATATATATTATTATTAAAATATTTTCTCCCTTAGAGCTCTCTCCTGGTCGAAGTCATAACTGACAGTCAGTTTTTAGAACTGACAGTCAGTATAGTGTTGTTTCTTGGTCGTAGGATTTTGGTCGTTTTGAAGTCTCACACTGACTGTCAGTATTCAACACTGACTGTCAGTCTCAGCACTTGATTTTATTGAACTGACATTCAGTGTACCACACTGACTGTCAGCTTTTGAAATTAAGTGACTAGACTGACAGTCAGTTTGTGAAACTGACTGTCAGTTTGAGTCCTTAAAACCCTAAACCGAGCTTTTCTTTTTATCTTCTTCGGCCGCCGTTTTCTTTTTTCTTCGCCGTCGCCGTCGCCGTTGCTCCTCCTCCTCGTCGCTGTCGCCGTCGCCGTCGCCGTCGTCATCCTTCTCCCACCGTGAGCTCTCTCTCTCTCCTCTTTCTTCTTCTTCCTCTTCTTTGTTTTTCTTTCTTTCTCTCTTTAATTCCTTCTTTTCCTTCTACTAATCCGCAATTACTTTTCTTTTTTCTGTCCTTGATCTGCTATAGCACTCTATCTTCATCACTCTCTCTCAAATCCCCACAAAAAACCTCGTCATTTCTCCGTTCGCCGGTTCTAGGTTGGAACTGACAGTCAGTCTCTCATACTGACTGTCAGCATCAGGTTCGAACTGACTGTCAGTTCATAAGACTGACTGTCAGTCTGAACCCTGAAAACAGAAACTTTTGTTTTCTCCACCCTTGTTCATCCTTGCATTCCTTTAGCTATCCACTATGTCTGATCAGCCTCATCGCCGCGTTGCTCGACGCAAGACTGTTGCGTCCAGCAGCAGGTCTTCGGGCCAGTCCTCTGGGGCTCGGCGTTCCCCCTCTCCAGAGCGTGTCCCCGTGAACTATTCGCGGTGGAACACTAGTCGGCTTCGGACTCTTCGTCAGCCGAACCCCTATCTATCTCCTCGTCCTTCTGGCACGGATGCCTCGCCACGTACCACCTTCTACACCATCACTCAGTTCGACATGTTTGAGAGCATCTACTCTCACATGCCCTTCTTCATTCATCGTTCTGTCTCTTGGCAGACGATAGTTTCTCGCACTGGCATCGCTTCTCTTTCTGATGCTTTTGCCTCTGTAGGGATCCGAGACTTAGTCTCTGATTCTTCTTTGACCTGGGCAGAGGAGCCCATTAGGCAGTTCTATGCCACCCTCCACATTTCTTCTCAGCGTGACTCACTGACCTTTATGACCGGCCTCCAGGTATACACGGTCACAAAGGAGCAGCTTGAGGCCGCTTTAGGACTGGTTCGTCCTGCTTCAGGGCGCCAGCTCCATACTTTACCTGATCTTGAGCATCGTGAGGTCGCTATGCTCTACTCCGGCGCCTTTCAGGTTCGTCACATTGCTGGCATGCGCCGCGATGTTGACCTGGCGCTGAAGATTCTTCGCCTCACTCTTCTTCCGATTACAGGTGACCGCGCCAGGGTCACCTACATCACTCTCCATGCTCTCATCTCGATCTTTCGAGAGGAGCCCTTCGACATCGCTGATCTCATCATTAGTGAGCTTCAGCACGTTCTTCTCTCTCCTCGTCGTCGCCTGGTGTATGCCCCATACATCATGGCACTACTGCTCCACATTCGAGCAGTAGACACCGCTCTTCCTCGCCCTCATCAGCTTTTGGCCTTCTATCCCCCTGGCCAGGCTGATCGTCGCCTGGGCACTCGTCCTCCAGCTCCTAGTGCTCCCTCCTCAGCCTCTGATGATGATGAGGATTCTGAGGACGCGACTGCAGCTCCAGCTTCTGCCTCTGCTCCTGCCCCTTCTAGCAGCTCCCGCACAGCTTCCTCTCTTGCATCTCTGCAGGTGTCTCTTGACCAGGTCATTCAGACACAGCAGGTGATCCAGAGTACCTTGGCCGCTCAGCAGGAGATCCTTCAGCAGATACTGCAGCGACTTCCAACTCCTGATGCTGCGATGGCATCTGCTTCCCTTGCTCCTCGCAAAAGGGCACGGCCTGCAGTTTCTTCACCAGCATCATCTGCCGGCACCGCTCCAGTTCCAGCAGGACCTGCATCTCCCGCTGTCGTACCTTCCGCGTCTCCTACAGCTTCTGGAGGCACTGAGATTCTAGGAGACTCAGATGACCAGGAGTAGATTAGGTTTAGTTTCTCTTGTTAGGCCTCCCTTTTTGTGCTTGATGCCAAAGGGGGAGAGATGGATGATGTTATGATATTTTGTTATGATATTTTGTTATGATATTTTGTTTAGATGGATGATATGATATGTTTTTGTGGTTCTCTCTTATGGTTCTCTCTTATGCTATGATATGCTCTGATACATCTTGAGGGATGTGCACACTTTCAGGGGGAGATTTTTGCACAAAATCAGGGGGAGTATTAGTTGGTATTAGTTTATTAACTTGTTGTCATCAATCATCAAAAAGGGGGAGATTGTTGCATCTAGGCCTTTCATGCCTAACCCTGATGTGTTTTGATGGTTGATGATAATAAGTATTTTTGGACTAACTATGTGTTTGAGTTAGTGTTACAGATTTCAGACAACCGCACAAAAAGCGAGGGCTGGTAATCAAGATGTTGAAGTTCAATTTAAGTTGTTCAAAAGCATAAGAAGACGCAAAAAGAAAATGTTTTTGCTGGACTAAACTGATGCATCGAGGTATGTTGTAGTTCTAGGTTTACCGATCTCAGGGTGCATGAAGATCGATCGGTTTAAGGATTTTATTCTTAGTTTAAACCGTACTATAAAGAGGGGACACAAGTTCTCTCTACATCTCCAATCATACCGAGAAAAATCTAGGTCAATGCACGCATATCATTATCTGTGGTTTTTCGACAATTTGTTTTGATGTATTGAATTTTGTCAACAGTTGAGGTTTTTACTTCTTGAGAAAGATCTGAAAAGATCTAATTTTTGTTGCTGTTGTCAAAAATGTTCTTCTCGAAAATATCTTCAAAACAAAACTGAAATCATTTGAATCAGATCTCTGGATTTTGAGTTTTCTCTGTTTTTATCCAGACTGACTGTCAGTCTTTGTAACTGACTGTCAGTATGAATGTCAGTTTGATAAACTGACTAATCTCCAGAGAGTATGTTTTTATTGAGCTGATTTTTGTTGTACTAGACTGACTGTCAGTGTTGATAACTGACTGTCAGTATGAATGTCAGTTAGTGCAAACTGACAAATCTCCAGAGAGCATGTTTTTCTGTCTCAGATTTTTTGTACTAAACTGACTGTCAGTATGAGTATACTGACTGTCAGTGTGGGTTTCGACCACAGAGAGTTTTTTGAGTTGTTTTTAATTAATTCTGTTTTTCTCTGTGAGACTGACTGTCAGTTTGGAACACTGACTGTCAGTTTGGGCAGTAAATTTTTGCTGTTATAAAGTTTTTAGCCGTTGCTTTTCACTGTTGATTTTGTGGACACTGACTGTCAGTCTTTGTAACTGACTGTCAGTTTGGACTGTTTCTTTTTACCGTTTTAGTCCACAACGTTCGAGCTGTTGTGATCCTATTTTTACTCTTTCTGGTGATACACTAGACTGACTGTCAGTTTGTGAGACTGACTGTCAGTCTTAGTTACTATTTTTCAGCTCGAGCGCAAACGGCTCTTTTGACCACGAAGGCTATAAATAGAGGTGTTGAGCTACTGTTTCAACACAAGAAAACACAGCAACACAGCCTTTCTTACTTTCTCACTAGTGCTTCTTCGTTTTACTTAAAACTTGATCTTTTGATCGAGTCGTGAGAGTTTTTAGCCACATCGAGCATATTGTTCTTGCATTCCATTTCTAGATATTTTCTCGGTGTGCATTGGAGGTCTAGAGTAGACCTTGCTTCTTATTACTCTTGGTGAGCGCCCTCACCTAGACGGTTCGAAGGCGTAAATCGCTGATCTCTCCAAATCGGAGATTGTCGGAGAGACGCGATTACTTGTAAAAGGCTTGGTGCTCGCCTTTCCGGAGGGGACAAGGAGCAACCTTAGTAGACAGTGTCCTGTGTGGATACTGAAGCTATACTCAAGGACTGAGTGCTTCAACGAGGACTAGTGGAGACTGGGCGTGTCTCCGATACCTCGGGATATATCGGTTTCAATCTCTTATCCTTTTCTATTACTTGTTTTATCTGAATTTTTCATTTGCAAAAACAAATTTTAAAAGTCTCCTATTCACCCCCTCCCCCTCTAGTCGACATCCTGATCCAACAGCCAACACCCGTTGGTGACCAACCGTGATGACGTAGAAAACGACTGGGAGTTTTGGAACGAACACACGAGCAATGCTACAATCGTCAGATCGAATGTATGGATAGGCGCTCATGGAGCTTAGCACCTCCGTCATGGATTGTGGCCTTGGCCACTCGCGGATAGCCTTCCCCTTGTCGAGGTTAATACTATCACCGATCTCGAAGCTAGGATTGCGAATTTTGAATAGTGGCGCCGTAGAGACAAGTTGCATGTCATTTTCAACTAGTCGTTGTGGTGATCGACGATATACCTCTGCGAACAGCACGTTGTTTTCTGCAGGCAAGCTCGCCAAACAACCATCATTTTCCATACTCGATGTATCACAATCCCCTTTGCTAACTGGAAGCATCACGCTCAGCACACACTTTGAGCATGCATTGACAATCCGTTTTGCCTGATTTGCTGTCAACAAGTCCTTGGTGTCGACGTGGTCGTTTTTGCTGATGATAAATTTCGTCCCATCCTTTGTGAGGTCGTAGTCTTGAGCTCTTCGGTGGTAATGGGCGTCACGATGGTACAAGAACGGACTTCCAAAAATCACTTGGCAAATATCGATGGGGATGACATCGCATTGAACCTCGTCGATGTAACGAGCAGATATTGCAAACTTTAGAGTACATTGACTCTTGATCTGCTGATTCACGTCAGAAGTGAACCATCCCAGAGGATACGGTCGAGGATGTTGAGTCGTCTGCAAACCAAGTCGTCGAACCAGCCCGGAGGAGACCAAATTCTTTTGGCTTCCGGGGTCGAAGATGGCTGCGACCACCTTGTGCTTCACCTGTATGTTAACAGTGAACAATTCCTCTGTCGGGTTGTGGTCAATTGATGAACCCGAACCTTTCTCCTTCGGCATTGCCATTAGAGACAAGGTCGTATCTGTAGGATCAAGGATGCCGACTAGAGGGGGGGGTGATTAGGAGGCTTTTAAAATTTCTTTTCAATTAAGCAATTTTAAAGAATAATTGAGAGACCTAAATTATACAATGAGGCTTAAAACAATTCAATCAACTAGTTGCATTCAACCATATGAAATATTTAACAATACATGCAACAATAGTGATATAAGCAATTGTGTCAAGATGAATATAAAGCAAATAAGAATTATGCAATTGACACAATATTTTTACCGAGGTCTCGGAGACTCGCCCGGTCTCCCCTACTCCTCGTTGAAGCGCTCTCTCGGAGCCTCGCTTCTATATCCACGAAGGATATCTCACTAGGGTTGCTCCTTCTCCACACCGGATAGGCGAGCACCACACCTTTCACAATCTTTTGCCGGCCTCTCCGACAAACTTCAATTGGAGAGATCTCGGCTCTCCTCCGGCACCGTCTAGGCGAAGGCGATCGCCAAAAGTAACAAGCCGGATGCGCTTTCACTTGAATCAACCAAGTGCTAGAAGCTCAATGATGCAAATGAGATGCTCAACACTCTAGCACTAGCAATCTAATGGAGATGAAGTGCACTAAACACTCACACAATCTCTCTCAAGCTCTCTCAAATCTACTCAAGATTTGGGCTCAATTCTAGCCTCTAAATGCTATAACACATATGCAACTCAATTGGCTAGGTTTTCAGCTGAAGAATGAAGTCTTTGAGCACCCAAAAATGAAGCCAAACACGAAGTATTTATAGCCTCAACGAAAAACTAGCCGTTTGCAAGAAACCGGGCCAAAAGTTGTACAGGCCGGACATTGTCCGGTCACTTCAGACACTGTCCGGCCAGTACAAAAATTTCAGCCGTTGCAAACGTGTTAGTGACCGTTGGGCGAAATTTGTGAAGGCCGGACGGATACCATTTGTCCGGACAAAACGTCCCGACAGATGGATATGTCTCTGTTAACTCTCGGCTCAAAAAAATTTGTACAGGCCGGACAATGTCCGGTCACTTCAGACACTGTCCGGCCACTTCGGACAGATAGCCCCGGACGGATGCATTTGTCCGGCCACTGCACACTGACAGTAAAACATGCATAACTTTTGATCCAGAGATCCGATTGAGGTGATTTTTGGCTTGTTAGAAAGATAACTCAGAGCTCTACAATTTTGTCAACAGGAGCAAGACCTATAAAGGTCTAGAAACTTCTAGAAAACTCAGAAACTTTCCTATTGTCAAAATGTTCAAGCCAAAATCATCTCAAATGCAATTTTAAAGTATTTGCACATACGGATTTGCCGTTTTCTCGCGGATGTAATTTGTGTCACTTAGCAACGACCACGCCCACACAGGTCTTGACATCCGATCGAAAACATGTGGTCGATAGGGTTTGGTCGAGCGTACGCAAGCGAGTCGAAGACTGGTACGACCAGTCCGAACTCCTACGACCACGCCCAAACCCTAAACAGAAAGCCGCCAAACAAGCGACACGACCACAACCACGTATCAACACTGATACGATCAGAATATGCAAATACGACCACGACCAGCTCTAGATAAATAAACCAATTTAAACAGCTGGCGATCACGACTAAGTGCAGTTTTCAAAACATTTAATCTAATGCACATGAACTACACTTAGACTCACTAGCAATGCAAGATGCTAGTGCAAGATGATATAAATGCATCTGAGCTTCCGCACTAGATAGATTCAAGCTACTAGTTTCCGACCCCTCTTAATAGTACGGTCAAACTAGTAAAAAGAAACCTATCAACCCGGTCTGTCTCCAAACACCGAGACCGGTAAAACCCTAAGAAAACAATCCTTAATCTTGGATTTTACCTTAGGTGAAGTTCGACCTCGTGAAGTTCGACCGCTCGACGCTCGTCATCACAAAGCTCGATCTCGTTAAGCTTGACCACGCGAAACTCGACATCTCGACACCTGTCTTCGCAAAGCTCATCCTCGCTAAGCTTGACCTTGCTCGGGATGTCTCATATTGTCTTCATCCTCTTCACGCCCTTGCTTGTTTTCATCCTGCAATCATTATGAGACTAGAACATATACACTCAATGCGCAAACGATCCATACTACTCAAGTTATGATATCAATCAATATGGATGACTAACATCATGAGCTCTCTCTCAATCATACATAGAGATATCAAATCCAGAACACGGAGTCATCAACCTTTTGCACAGACATGGATAACTAATCATCCTGAGCTCTCCCTCAACATGTGCATCGATATCAAATCCACAACTGAAGTCATCAACCTCAAGATTTAACATATAACATCTTGATCAATCAATTAGCACAAGCTTGATGCAACCACCGAGCTCATCCTCTACATATGCATCAATATCAAACCCGCAATCGAGGAAAACATCCAATTCAGGGTTTACCAATAATCAATTCAATTTACTTGTGCTAAATCAGGATTTATATAAATTGTCATTTAATCATCAAATCTGATATCTTCAGATTAACTTTAATCATCATGGATTTATCCAAAATATCATTAATCATCAAAACCTAGATACTAAGATCTACCTAGATCCAACAGTGTCCGCCTTTTCAACTGAATCCAACTGGATAATTTCCTCTGCGAGTGGAATAGAAGTAACCATAGCTATTCGTGTGCTTGGTTCATTCCTCCTTTTTCTTTCTGGTCGCAGTTCAGGATGAAGTTTATAACACTTCTCTTTTGTGTGCCCAGCAACATGACAATGCTCACAAGTGTTACCCGTATCGTGGGTACCCTCTCCGGAGTTTGTCGTGGTTGAAATCTCCCTCAAGTTCTTATCGTTGCGGGTCTTATTCTTCTTCTCAATCGCCAAAGCAGTCGTACTCGCGGTCGAGATGTCTTGAACTCTGAACAGACTTAGCTCAGTACTGATCGATTTCTGAAGTCCAGATGTGTACTTCCGAAATACCTGAGGATCGGACAGTGAGATGCCGATGACCATTGCTTGTCGCCGAAACTCCGTCGTATAGTCTTGGACAGTCTGGTCGCGCCGTTGATACAATCTGTGCCAACGTTCCCATCTCTCCTCAAGGTAACCCATTGGATAAAATTCTTGTCGCATAAGTCGTTTGAATTGACCCCACGCAAGATCGTCAGCTTCACCACTGGTGACAAGGGCCTTCCACCATATCTTGGCGTGGTCCTTCATCTTCAAAGGTACAAATTTGACCTTTTGACCGCTACTGAACCCTTTCAGGTCAAAGTAGGTCTCAAGCTGATCGATCCAAGAATCCAGCTTCTCGGCATCGATCACCCCATCATATATGGGTATATCAATCTTAGCGTCGACTTTAAAAGATCCGACAGCTAAGGAGGTGTTGGCGAGGTCGTCGGTCTTGTGGTCGCCTTCGTCTTCATCTTCGTCTGCCCTACGCAAGTCTTCACCAATCTTCTCACCCATAACCTTCCCTACTTCAGGAGGTACAATCATGACCTGCTGCTTAATCCAAGCAAGCACGGTTTCCATGTCGGTGGAGAGCTTAGCCACTTTTTCGGCTAGGTTAGCTTGAACGGAGGTATCGTCAGACATTGTCGGAGACGCGGCTGTAGGAACCATCAATTGATCGCCTGGAATTTCGCCGGAAGTTTTGTAACCCTGGCGAGTCTTCACCATCCACAGGATAGGAAAGTCGCTCTGATACCAACTTGATCCGTTTGAGACCTAGTCTTGGTTTTCGCACTAAGCTCACCCAGATTCTAATATGCGGAATAACGGGATCTTACTCGGAAATACCGAAACCCAAAGTAATTGCACAACTCTTTATTTCAAAGAGGGCTTTACACGTCGAACGTTAGACACACTTGTCTACGTTGAAGGAACTATAAGTGTCTAAAACTCAAATAAGTTCTATGACTCTTCGATTGAATTCGATTGAATTCGATGATCTAAACTAGACCTATTACAAGGTATTTATAGTCCAATCGTATGAGTACGTATCAGACTTAGAGACCTAAACGTATTAGACTCATATAACTAATCCTAAAAAGATAAGCTTAGCCATACACATTCGGATCGGATTACAATTCCGAACAGGGAACGAATTCCTTTTCCTGGTCGCGAACCAATCCATGGTCGCGAAACCTTTCCTAACACGGTTAAGGTCGCAAAGCCGTATGCGATCAGGACTTGGTCGCGAATCCGTATGCGATCAGGACTCGGTCGCGAATCCGTATGCGATCAGGACTTGGTCGCGAATCCGTATGCGATCAGGACTTGGAGATCCTCCCGGATCAGTGATCGTCATCTCCCCCAGTGGAAGTGTGGAAAGTGTGGATCTTTGGACACCATCGATCTACCAATGCGGTGATCAACGACCTGTCCAGTGTGATATGCTGACTTATCTATAGCATACAGGCAAACGACAATAAGCCCGCATTCTGAAGGATGGGGATGTAGCCCTCATGGGGAGGCCAGTAGTCCACGAGAGCACGCACTACAAGCAGCTTTAGGTCCTGGCCCTCGGACAATAAGCGGCCGTGATGTTCACGATCATATATGCTGGTCAGTAGCTCTATAAGATCTCTGTCTCTGCTGACCATGTCTGTGAAAATTTTGATCCATTAGTGGAAAAAATGAAGCATTGACATCTCAACTCAACACGAAAATAAAATACAACATGAAGATAGCACACAACATGAAAATAAAATAACATACAACGGAACCATTAAACTATTAAGATATCCACATGACAAAATAAAGTAACATACAGATTCCAATCATCCAGTGGAAATTCGGGTCTAAGTCAGGCGATGATGCTTGAGTTTATTACAAAATTTCGTCGAACACATACAACATAGCTAGGTTAATGGTCCGAGTGCATTCAAACAATCATACCTGCTATGTCTGGGCTGCTTGCAGATCGAGCATTTCCTAGCTCATGAGCTACCCCTTTGTGACTCATCCATGTCGTCATGTATTCGGTGTGTCTTCCGTCGCCCAGGGTTCATTCGCCTAAGATTTACATCTGGGATCCAGGTCATCTCGCCCACAGGGACAACTCTGTAGTCACTGAGCATCATGAAAACTTGCCACATGCCACTCCATGTCTTAGAAAGGTTATCAAGACTGAAGTACTCCGAAAGGTAAGGCGCAGGGCTCACATCAAGCGCCGCACATGAAACAAGGACATGCGAGCAAGGCTTGTGTAGTAGCTTTGGTTTGTTGCATGTGCACTCAGCGACATCCCCAAGAATGACCTCGTGCACCCGTCGAGGCCTAAGTTGGCCGCTCACATTATTCTGCCGGAGGCAGACTTGAATTATTCGGTGAAGCATGTTTATTACTGCCACCTCATGTCTCTGGGTCTTGTCTATGCGAGCAGTCAAATAGGACTGTATAACATCAGGCAAGGTTCTCATGGGATCATCGACTAGCATTTTGGCCGCAACGCTTCTATTGTTGAAGTATTCGGTTGTGCAGTACCATGTCATCTCCACTACAGCAGTCATCGGCAAACACCTTACTCCCTTCAACACATAATTGCACACCTCTGAAAGGTTGGTCGTCATTATCCCATACCTTGCGTCATCTTCATCGTGCAACAAGGACCATTTCTTGATGTCCTTGTCCAGAATCCATTGAGAGAATTTGGTGAAGTTCGCATCGTCGGCCGCATTGGTGGCCCTCCTCGTGGAGTACTTCACAGTCAATGCCTCTAGTTTGTCAAACACAGCTTGGAACTTGCTTGGTTGGTTTTGCAAGCATAACCTCTTGAACAGATCCATGATTTGTTTGCTACGGAAGTGTGTGAAAAGGTTTGCCGTAATGTGCCGCATGCACCAACGGCTGTGCACATCCTCCCACTTGTACGGAGCATCTGGGGCCCCGCGCATTACCTCAATGGTGTGGAGCAACCCTCAGTGTCGGTCCGATATGATGTAGACATTCTCTCGATCGTCGACAACCGCTCGCTTCGCATTGACCAGAAACCACAACCAGCTTTCTGAGTTCTCTGACTCAACGATCGCGTATACCAATAGAAGCAATTGGTCATTACCATCCGCAGCAACAACAATGAAAAGCATGCCCTTGTACTTTCCGGTCAAAAATGTAATATCGACGCATATGACCGGACAATAATAAGCAAATGCCTCGATGCACTGGCGGTATGACCAAAACAATCGACGGAGCACTCGAGTGTTCTGTATGGGGCTACCATCTCGACGTACAGCTGGCTGATCGAAGACATCCATAAATGTGCCTGGGTTGGTCTGAGTGATGTTGCGCAGCAACCGCATTACATTGTTGTAGGCGTGGTCGAATGTGCCGAACATGCCATCAATGGCCTTCTGTTTTGCTCTCCATACCTTTGCATACCGTATAGTGTATCCACACCTATTGGCAACTTGCTTCATAATTTCTCTTGGCATATCGAAATGTTCTCTCACACGGCTGGCTAGATAATGTTACCGACGTACGAGAACGTCAGGTTCCTGTGTCTATCCAATGCCTCCGTAAGCAGGCATGTGTGCGCGGTAACTCTTGTCACCACAAAACCAATGTCATCCTTCGGCTGCATGGCACAAACCTTCCATGAGCAGCTCGGTGTTACACAGGCTACGACATATAGGTTGGGGTTTAACTTCACAACCCTGTATTGCCAGTTAATTGCAAGAGACTAACTCGCCATGGCATTCTTCAGATCTTCTTTGCTTTGAAACTCCTGCTCTACTTGTATGCCACCTCGCTCGAAAGACCATCTGGAACCCTGAATCATTGGCAGCACAGCTTGACTATATGCTGAATGATCGAGCCACTCTGGCGGGGGACCAAGATTATCCTCATCAGAGCCATCGGATGCCTCTGAGTCCGTTGAATCATCTTCGTCGGACACTGATGGAAGACAATCCAATACCTCGCACACATCTACAGGAGTGTGGCAGAATACATTCGACCACTCACTAGTCTCGAATGTTGTAGGACCGGACACGTTGCTTGGCTCACCCTCGACCGCACGCTCGGCTGGTTCTACACATATATCGCGAACTGGCCGAGCAATCCGCCATGGGGGTCTTTCACTCTTTGAACATAAGATCTCCAAGATTTGTCCCCTTATATTTCGCGCAGTATCCAGTATGGCTTGTTATCTACCTCCCTTACTATCAGTCCTTCAATTAGAACCATTTCATCGCAAGGCCTCTTCCCGAATAGATTCCGGATCCATAAATTTAGGTTCAAGAATGAGGTGTTATGTACACTCAGCTCGCCCGTCACATACTGGCAACGGCTCATATCAACCCCGCTTTGTCTCTAGCGAACTAAGCCGTCGCCGTAAAATATGCAAATTTTTTCCGATCTCCATTCCCTGAACACATTCATCCCACGCATAAATAATATGACACTATTATGTCTGACAACCCAAACTCTATGGACCCATTTTTTTTAAGTTCAGCAATCATGCATCCATGTATTTTCATAATTTACGAATACATTCTTTTCTATCCCAAAAATTTCCAACGCCTTCCTACTAGCTCAGATTTGCGTTCAGACTGCACAGATGTGCATTATTCTGTATGTTATACAAATTTGCCTTCAGAGAGCAGATCAAATTCATCTTCCATAGCCCTCAAATCAAACACAGTTCTTCTTTCGAAAACAGTTTTCTAAATTACTTCAATTACCCTATACTTACAACTACATTTTTTAGTTTTATTAATTTCTTTACATATTATTTTTAAGTACAAATTATTTTTATTGCAACAAATGATGCATTGCAAGTTCTTCCGGCTTACACACATACATTAAAAAAACCTAATTTCTAAACATAGAATATGCACATAATTCCTAAAAACATGTACATTAAAAAACATAATTTATAAACACTAAACATGCACATGCACATAATTTCTAAAAACATACACATATATATTTAAAAACCTACTTCCTAAACATACACATGCACATAATTCCTAAAAATATACACATATACATATAATTTCTAAAACATACACATATATATTTAAAAAAAACCTAATTTATAAACATAGAACATGCATGCACATAATTAAAAAAACTTAATTTCATAATTTCTAAAAACATACACACATGCACATAATTTCTAAAAATATACACATATATATTTAAAAAACCTAATTTATAAACATAGAACATGCATGCACATAATTAAAAAAACTAATTTCATAATTTCTAAAAACATACACACATGCACATAATTTCTAAAAACATACACATACAAATTTTAAAAAACCTAATTTATAAACATAGAACATGCATGTACATAATTAAAAAAAGCTTAATTTCATAATTTCTAAAAACACACACACATGCACATAATTTCTAAAAACATACACATACACATTTAAAAAAACTTAAATTATAAACATAGAACATGTATGCACATAATTTAAAAAAAACCAAATTTCATAATTTCTAAAAACATACACATATACATTTAAAAAACCTATTTCCTAAACATATACATGCAAATTCCTAAACATATACATTAAAAAAAAAACCTAATTTCTAAACATAGAACACGTGCACATACATTCTAAAAACATAATACCTACAGTACACACATAAACCCTAGTTCTTCTATACACATAAACATAAACACTAATTATGTGATTAGCAACATACTTAATAGAATTATAATTGCATTTCAAAAAAAATTATCTCCTTTCGAAGAGCTTTCGAAGAACTCAGAATCCTCTACAAATTTTCTTTCTACACCGAAACAATTTAATGGTTGTAATTTACTAGATCTAAACCTAAAACACGGAAGGAAAATGAGAGGGAGAAGAGAGAGCTCTCGGGTGGTTTGGTAAGGAGGAAAATGAAACAAATACACAGGTCAGATGTGACTAGTTTTTGAAGAGGACTAGTACCTTATCGAGTGCTAGACACTGGACAGATGACTAGTTATTATCTTATAGAATAACAAGAAGTTAACAAATATCTCCTAACAGTTATGAAACTAGTGTCTCACCCCCACGTCTATATTTACCTGTGCACTGCAGTACTTCACCGACTAGACACTGCAATCCCCGGTCCCACATCAGCAGCAACGACACTTATTTACATGACACCTTGTCTTCCCCACTGCTACTTCCCACTTCTTGCACAAGCACTGGGACCACATGGACTCGGACTGGAGGAGGTGGTGGTCTCCATGGCCATGGCTGTGGGCGTCGCCCTTCTCTCCTCGGCACCGCAAGGGAGGAGTCGGAGGTTGGGGAAGAGGAGGGCACGTGGCAGTGAAGGTGCTTGCATCCGTCCTGCTCGCCGGCGTCTCGCTGCGGGTCTTCTGCTCCATGTCATCGCCGCCTCCGGCGATCAAGAAAGGTGCGAGCTTTTCTTGCCATCTTAGGTTCTTTCTGTGGAATTGTGCATAGGAATGTTGGGAGATTGAGAGGGTTTGTTTATTGGGCGCGAATTTTGATGCCAGTGTGGTGTTTCTTGACGGGAATGGTCTCATTTTTACTGTTCTTTTTTGGGGTTTAAACTTTAAAGGTTGGAACTTGGAACTTTTTTGGGTTCAGGATGTGGGGAATTTTTGGTGTTTCTTTATCTACTTGTGTCACTTGTTTGCATGAATGGATCAAAAGATGCAAGTTGCAGCATTGCTGTTTCTTGATGAAATTTCCAGGAATTTTGTGTAATTTGTTTGGTAATTTAGAGGAGGTCAAAAGATTGGAGATTTTCATCAGTGGGTTATTTGATGGATGGAGATGGAATGGGGGAATTTGAGTTGATTTTACAGGACAAATCCAAAAGGTAGGACCCTTACTTGAAAAGGGAACAGAAAGTTTGGTGCTTTTGATCTCATGCCAGCACCCCAAAAAAAAATGGCTTCTTTTGTTTCCCCATGTGTGCAGAGGTTGTACCTTTCCTTGAAAAGAAGTCTGAAAGTATTTTTCATATTGGTCCTAAAAAAATTATTTCTATAATTATTTTAAAGTAGAAGGATTGGTTAGAGAATTTACGTGTGGGATCAAATCTCAGATACTATCAATTTGATCTCCCAAAAAAAAAAAAAAAAAAACACTAACACACATGCTGCACATGACTTAAACCTATAATTTGGAGGCATTGAAATTTGAACTCTAGCCTCAATCAAATACCTTGGGTGCCACACAAATTGGGATAGGAGAAATTTCAAAAGAACCATCAATAATTCCTACGAGTCATTTTGTGATTTTATAATCTCCACGCAAATTGCTTCTAGTTCCAAACATCCCCTTGCCGTCAAGTTTAAATTGAAATGATTAAAAAATTCAAAAACAACCATCACTAACATGTGGTAGTAGATGTTGCCTAACTGGCAGTCATGTGTGCCGCGGACTCCACTGGCTGAAGTGGCACACCATTGCCATCGGTTATTGGTAATGTTGCTGCTGCCATTGGCCACCGGTACTGCCACTGCCACCAGTGGCTGCCATCCCCATCAATTACTGTTGTTTTGATTTTTTTTAATAATTTCTGTTTAAACTGGAATAGTGACAACATGGAGAGTGTTTCAAACTGGTCGCTACTTGCAAGTGGATTAAAATCACAAAATGACTTATTGGCGATTATTGAGACTTGTAGGGGGTGCTGGCAAGCATTTCCTTTATTAATTGCACCAGAAGCCTTCTCTATTTGAATTTTGTGTGATTGACTCACTTAACCATACGTGATTGTCTAATTAGACTCATTTAACTAACAGTAAGGATCAGTTTTTTGGTAATTTTTACTAACAAATGATTCTAGACGTCACCTTAGTAGAAGCATGATTATCGGGTGCTGGCTGAATTTACTAGACACAAGCCACACAACATATTTATTGTTATTCAAACAGACAGAATGGCTCAATTAGACAAACATGTTTAGTTAAGGGGCTCAATTGTTCAAAATTTGGGTAAAGGGTATTTGTTGCGTAAAGAACAGTTAGAGAGGCTCAATTGCAGAACTAGAAGGCCCTCTGGTACAGTTTTGCCCTTAGGCTTTTTCTTGAGCTAATTTTTCTGGTTTTTGATTGGCAATGTAAGTACAATTGAGGTGGTTTTGTTGTGAAAAGATGTGCATTTTGGTTTTGTTAGGTGCAAAATTGTATTGTTCATGAAGGATAATCATTCTGTTAAAAACAGAAGAATTTAAATCTTGCCATGCAATGCTATATGTCAAGTTCTTTCATAAAGTGTTTTTGTGAGTGGATAAGATTCTACTTTAGTTAAAAAAAATAGTTAACGGAAAGTGACTTTTTTTTAATCTTCTGTTATTTGCTAATGTTGTGTGGTTTTGGTCTTCATCATGAATGGATTTACATTGTTTGTAATTTGTCGTTCTTTCATTGAGTTCTAAATTAGTGAGCTGTTTTTGTTTTTTTATTTCCTTGTTTAACTCTGGGCTGAAAGTTATCGAATTTTCTGAAATTCAAAACTATGCAACAGAAATTTAGTTTGGGTCTAAAGACTTCGGTGCGTGCTATTTACGTCAGAAATGGAATTGGTAAGGTTTGACGGGTGCACCAACTAATGTAAGTTACGTTTTTTTTTTTTAATTTCAAAATGGGATTGCTATCAAGAGACTATTTTAGGGCTAGGAACAAATAAATTAAATTTCTGAACATGCTTTTGATGGCATTATTGTATGAATTGAACAGTTGAGTTCATTCACCAAACTGCTGAAGCCTTTCGTAATTGTTCCTTAAAAGCATCAATCTATACATGTACCATTTGCTAAAAAGTAATATTGCCTACATTTAGCAGTACAACATTTGAGTCCTCCTCATAGCATGTTGCCCACAGGTTCTCCATCTTCTGACACACCTGTTCATGGGATGCCTAAGGAAATGGAAAACAGTTCTGAAAAAGGTGCACGCACATTTTCATTTCGATGCAGTACGATATATGATTACATGAGTTGTAAAGAGATGTGGTTCTATTTTCACAAGTATGATGGGGACCAACTAGCTATATAGAGTATTTTGATAGAAATGTGTCATCGTTCTATCCATTCATTAGTTCCAAGTTTTGCCAATGTATAATTATTCCCACATTTGTGAACTACCAACAAGTTTTGCCATTACATAATCATGCCCACATTTGTGAGCTACTGACGTTATAGCACATAGGCTACATTCTGTTGCTTTTTTAACTTATGTAGCTATCTATTCTACTGCTTGAAATAAAAAAACATGTCTTAAGGGCAGAAGCATCAAATTGTTAAGGTTTAGAGCCTTGCAAGGGGAAACAACATATGCAAAATGAGATGCTCCTTTCTTTAGTTTTCTTGTTTCTAGCATTTGATTTGACAAACTTCATATGTAGGAAAGTGTAACCTTTTTGATGGGGAATGGGTACCAAATCCCTCTGGCCCTGCCTATACCAATGCAACCTGCCAATTTATTGATGATCACCAGAACTGTATGATGAATGGTAGACCTGACATGGGGTATCTTCATTGGAGGTGGAAACCTTATGGATGCGATCTGCTGCCATTTGATGAAGTGAAATTTCTGGGTGCTATGCGGAACAAAGCTTGGGGCCTAATTGGTGATTCCATTCTTCGGAACCAAGTTCAGTCATTGATTTGCCTTCTATCTAAGGTAGGTGTGTTGCCAACATTACCTGGTTCCTATTTCTTCACTCTGCAGTGTTCATGCTTGCCTTGAAGCTTCATATTGTTCTCTGCATTTTCCCCATGTTTATGTTCGCATATCCTGGAAGTTATGTTTCGTGTTTCGCCTCATGAAGCGATACACTGTATGGAGCAAGGACCCAAGACCCTGAAATATTAGATCTATGTTGCCATAGCTTGTTAATTCCCTGAAGACATTTTGTTTGATAATGGACCCTAAGTGGCAGCTATCTCCAAAGCAAAGGCTTATTGCTGTTTTAGAAGAATCGACACGTACCAAATTGCAATGTGACACATTTCTTCAGTTCCTTCACTCCCTGGAAGTCACTTACTGTTTTCCTCATCTCATGAGCTATAGTGAGACACTATGTTATAATGGATTAGTAAGGGACAAGAGATAAGAATCTAGAAAAGTTTCAAAGGCCTTCCAATGCTTGCATCATACTGTGCAGTTTTCATGAGACTACAAGCAAATCACTCTCCATGAACATTTTGTGCATCTCATCATATGTTAGCCACGGTACCTTAATTAGAAATTTCTGTCTTTCTTGCTTAGGTTATCGCTATTCTTGCTCTTGCCTTAATGTACTTTAGTATGTTAGAATGAAAATTCCCTGATATTCTGTTTAATTAATTGGTTCTTGCAGAAAAAATACTATTAACTTATGGTATCTTTGTATTGGTTTTGTATTTGTAGCTTTACAGTATTGTGATCAGACCTCCTTGCTGTATATTTAGGCAGAAGAACCTGTTGAGGTCTACCATGACAAGGATTTCAAAAACAGGAGATGGCACTTTCAATCCCACAACCTCACTGTATCAATCATCTGGGCTCCCTTTCTCATCAAATCCGAGGTTTTTGAAAATGAGAACGGTGAATCCACATCTGAAATCCAGCTCCATGTTGACATGCTCGACACAACCTGGACAAGTCAGTACGAGAGCTTTGACTATGTTGTCTTGGCTGGTGGACAATGGTTTCTGAAGACTGCAGTTTACAGGGAAAATGATACTATCATAGGTTGTCACCATTGCCGCGACAAGAACCTAGCTGAACTTGGTTTTGAGCACCTGTATCGTAGGACACTCCAAGAGGTTTTCAGCTTCATCACATTGACACACCATAAGCCCGTCGTTTTCTTCAGGACATGGGCGCCTGATCACTTTGAGAACGGCCAGTGGTTCAATGGGGGTGCTTGTACTAGGACAATCCCTTACAAGGAGGGGCAGTATGGCGGAATATACACCGATCATGTTATGAGGGGAATCGAGCTAGAAGAGTTCAAAAAGGCCTTGGTAATAGCAAATGCGTCGCGGAATGTGGGGAAGTTGATGCTTCTGGATACTTACAATCTCTCATCGATGAGACCGGACGGCCACGTGGGATCCTACAGAATGTTCCATCCATTTGCAGAGGGTAACAAGAATGCAGCAGCAGTTCAGAATGATTGCCTCCATTGGTGTGTTCCAGGCCCCATAGATGTCTGGAATGATCTCATTATGAAGCTGGCACTGAGCTGATGAAATCTCTGAATGTATAGATATAATGTGTTCTTGCATGTACTGAATTGTGGGGGTTGGTTCCCGCTGGTAGCCCTATGAAGTAGATGAGTGCATTTTGATATGGTTTTGAATTTTGCATCAGATAGTTCTGACCTTCTGTTTTCATGGTATAAAAAATGGTGTGCGCTAATAGTTGTTCGACTAGAAATTAATGCTCTGCAAGAAATTTGGGCATTTAGTATTTTTTTTCATGGAATGCTTAGAATTGCTTGCCCATCCAAGATTCAGCTGTGGATATAAGTAGATCAGAGGTTTCGGCAGGACAAAGGATCCAAATTAAACTGAACCGGCTCGTCTAACTGTTGCATAAATATTGGAGGTATTTTCAACTGTTGAATTAAATAATAAATTAAATAATAATGGTCATGGTTGATTCTTTGATAAAAAATTAATATTCTTATGCGTTTTAGAATTTTTGAGATATTTAAAACATCTTAGTTGTGTGGTCAGGAATGAAAAATTGTAAATACATGCAATACTTAAATTCCAATACTTCGGAGGAGTTCGTTCCAAGTTAAACAAGTTTATTAAAGACATCACCCCAAGGATCATCATCAGTTCTGCACATATCTGGCATATCTGAATTCACAACAAGGAAAAGAAAAAAAAAAGCTCTCTCAAATTAAACCACATAGCAATATACTCCTACGTATCATACCATATAGTATTGTTTACGTGTATGCATTATGCATGCATGCTTAGCTACATATCAGTGTCCACAAACACGACTGCCAAATCCGCTAATACCAGCGCCCCTTGCCGGCGCTCTGTATCTTCTCCTCGAGCTCGTGGATGCGGCGGTCCTTCCTGGCCATCTCCTCCATCTTCTCCAGGAGCTCCTCGACGTGGAACTGGACGGCGTTCGTCGCGACCTCGAGCTCGAACTCGGCGTCCTCCGCCCGCTTCTCCGTCGAGCGCCGGCGCGCCTCGGCTGCCTCCTTCTCATCGCTGGCCGCGGCCAGGGCGCGCTGCAGCGCCTCCACCCGCTCCAGCAGGCCCCTGATGGCCTCGGCGTCCGACTCCGCCGCCGCCTCGCTCACCATCAGCCTGCCGCGCAGCAGCGCCACCTCCTCCGGCTCCTGCCCTTCCTTTCCGAGCACGGCTTTCAACAACGACGAGAAGCACGCCAACATATCGCCGAGTTACAGTTTTTGTAAGATGACGCGTATACTGTATATTTGTGTGTACGTATAGCTTTCAGCTTCGCATGCACGTGCGTAACTATGTTACAAAACTGGATGGGCCGTATATACAATGTGTGTGTATATAAGGTATGGTACATGTAGAAAGTTGTGTTGATGTATTCTAGTTGTATGCGGTGCCGGAGTGGAGTACGAGAGGGAAACGGGAAAGACAGGTTATGCGTGCCCGACGTGTTGCCCTAATCCGCGCTCGGATTCAGATTCGAATTATTATCATTGTACGTGAGCGTGGATCACTAGATGAAAAGATGGAAGCTCTGGATTAACCATCATTGAAAAATTAAGGGGAACGGTGTTTTTTTTTTAATTTTTGAGTGATGTATTAACCTGACCGATTGGTTTTGCAAACGGATGGAGTAAAACATGTTCAACCTCTTACTGCAGTCTGATTTGGATATGTCGTATTTGAGTTACAATTATATGTGAATGATGGATGAAAAATCCATGCTTTGGATTGATTATCGTGGAAATATTAGAGGATGGTTTTTTTTTTTTTCGTTTTCAATTGATGTCTTAATCTGAATCATTCATTCTATGAACAGATGTGTAAAACAGATACAACCTCTCTACTGGCCGTGGTGCTTTGCGAATGGTGCATAGGAGTACAACAAATCACAAACATTATTGAGAAATTAATGGAACAAAAATGATACAAAGCAAGCACTCCGATGGATCCGAAATCTACTACATGTTGGATCAACTGTAGTTGCACAAGATATCTTTAAATTTCACTATTACAGTGGTGTCAATTCTTTTAAAATTAAGAAAATTTCATCTATATTATTGCAAAATTTTTGAAATTATCATTTTGAAGTTGACAATGTGAGATCGGATTCATATATAAGTAAGACATTCAGTGATAAATATAAATAATTAAATTTTGCAAATTAAAAATTTTAGAGATTTAGAAGTTTTTCTGCAAAGTTCTACAAATATAAGGTGTATTGTGTAAAAACGGTGGGGTTAGTTGAACCCACAGCATATAATGCGGCTCCGTCATTGCTACGACCTTACACGTTAGGCTATCTCCAACAAGTTTAGCTCTTGCTTGGCTCTTAAACAGAATATTGCCTGCTACGTGTGCGAACACCGTCTTAAAACACCAAGCAAACACTAAGCCTTCATCTTTGAATAAAGGCATACCCCCAGTGTGGATCATAGGCGGTACTATCGTGGATATGCCCGGATGATTGTTGTAGTCATAGTTCTCGGCATTGTCGTCGCATTCGTCCTCTATGATCATGTTGTACAAGATGACGCAAGCCTGCATGATCTTCGTGAAGGTTAACTGTTGCCAAAATCATGCCGCACCGTGCACAATAGCAAACTGAGACTGTAGGACTCCGAAAGACCGCTCAACATCTTTTCTCGCTCCTTCTTGGTGTTGCGCAAACAACCGATCTTTCACCGTCTGTGGGAGCGGTATCGTCTTCACAAAGACAGCCCACTCCGGGTATATACCATCGGTGAGATAATACCCCATGTTGTACTGTCGGCAGTTGACAGAGTAATGAACATGAGGAACCCGCCCTTTCAACACATCGGTGAATAAGGGCGATTGGTTTAGTACATTGATGTCATTGTTCGAGCTTGCAACACCAAAAAAACATGCCATATCCAGAGATCATACGAAGCTACCGCTTTAAGTATAATCGTCGGGACTCCATAATCTCCACGGGTGAATTGACCTTTCCATGCTACGGGGCAATTTCTCCATTCCCAGTGCATGCAATCAATGCTTCCCAGCATACCTGGAAAGCCACGAGACTCCTTGTTGCAGTAGGCGGTGGATATCCTCGACGGTGGAGCTGCGAAGATATTGGTCGCCAAATATGTCAATGGCACCTTGTACGAAGTGCTCCAAGAATTGAATCTCCGTGGACTCCCCAATCCGCACGCACTCATCGACGGCATCGGCGGGGCCACCGTACGTGAGCATACGCATTGCTGCGGTGCACTTCTGTAAAGGGGAGAGTCCACGGCGATTAGTGGAATCCCTTCTTTCGGTGAAGTAGGGGGACCACCCACCTAGAGCTTCAACAATGCGGAGAAAGAGAGGTCTTGCACTACTACAGAAATGCAGTCCACTAACCCCTATCTTCTAACGGTTATATGCAATCTGGGAGAAAACTGTTAGTGTACGAGAACTTTAGTGGAGAAGAGATTTTGTACTAACGGTTATAGTCTGGGAAACCATTAGTGAATAGCACGTAACTTTTACTATCGGTTATTAGTATACGAACCGATAGAAGAGAGGTAAGTTCACTAACGGTTGTGTTTTTGAACCGATAGTAAAATTACGTCATTTTTACTATCGGTTATTAGTGTACGAACCGATAGAAGAGATAAAATTTTACTATCGGTTTGTTTATTCAACCGATAGTAAAAGGACATCATATATACTAATGGTTATGACAGTGGGGACCTTTAGAAGAGAGGAACACTAACGGTTGTGTTTTTGAACCGATAGTAAAATTACGTCATTTTTACTATCGGTTATTAGTGTACGAACCGATAGAAGAGATAAATTTTACTATTGGTTTGTTTATTCAACCGATAGTAAAAGAACGTCATATATACTAATGGTTATGACAGTGGGGACCTTTAGAAGAGAGGAAAGTTCACTAACGGTTGTGTTTTTGAACCGATAGTAAAATAGTACAAGACCCCTATAATGGGTTAAACGCGCAGGAGTTTTCCCTCCAGTCCAACCAAACACATTTCCAAATAAGTCTCTACTCCCGTGCGGAAAACCCTAGCCTCCCCGACGTCCCCTTTTTCACTCCTGCACCACCATTGCCACTCGCATTTGGGTTCTCCACCGCCGCCGGCCACTGCATCGCGCCATCGTAGGCCACTCCACGAACTGTAAGTGTTTTTGACCAACCCAATTAGAATTGTTCTAGCTGCTTGTATCAGTTTCTTAAATTGATACTGAACTCGATTAGAACCAGGCAGTCTTTAGGAAAGAGTAATTGAAATGAAATCAGTTTCCTAACTTCATACAAGCATGCAGAGCGCCATGTTGAAAGACTAATACGAGTTGTCTCAGTTGAAGTAGCTGCGACAAATTTGGGCTCAATATGTGATGGATGAAGGCTATCAACGATCGATTGTAAATAACTTGTGTAATATACATTGAATGTGTTAATTGGTGTATGTGTGTACTTGTGTTGGTGTATTTGTGAATAAACTCAATATGTGAATAATTAGATTCAATATGTCCAATGCATATGTATATCTTTGTATTAGTGTATTTGTGAATAAATTCAATCTCTGAATAATTAAATTCAATCTGTCTAATGTGTGTCTCTCTGTATTGTTGTATCTGTTAATGATCCTTTATAATACTATCGGTTCATATCCTACAACTGATAGAAGAAAGTTTCAGTACTAACCATGTCGAGTAACTAACCGATAGGAAAACTATACAGTACTATCGGTTTCCAGTGTAGAACCGTTATAAGAAATCTAACATCACTATCAGTTGAGTTCACTGAGCCGATAGAAGAAATTATCATTCGCGATTAGTGAACGTTGGAATGTAGGTATTTTACTATTGGTTTGCAACGGATAGAGTTGTACAACGTTTCTTCTATCGTGCCGATCACTAGCGGTAAGAGAACCGATAATAGAGGCGATTTTAAACCGATAGTGAAAAGCAATTATGTAGTAGTGTTGCCATCTGAAAACGCCGGCGGAAGATACTGTCGGGGTAGACGGAATATTCGGAGAAGTAGTCCGCAACGAGCCGTTGATGCCCCTCTTCGCGATCTCTCTCAACATATCTCCTATTGCTGCTTCGGCGGCGTCTACGCGATGATGAAGCATCGAGTCGGGCATAAAGACCGGCGATGATACGATTTTCCTTCTCCTCCTCCTCTATGAATTCCACTAAAAAATCCTCAATTTGGTTCATGGCATCCTCTTCAGAGCTATGTGTGCTCGAACTAAAGTTAGATGACATTTTGTGAGTGGCTACTGAAACTGAGTTTCTCAAGAGCTGCGCCGTTTGAGAAGATAGTTGGATTGTGAAGAGAAACTTTGTGGAGGGGGTGAATATATAGACAAAGAGTCCAACGGGTAGTTTGCAACAGCTATATTCCAATGGCTAGTTTGCAACGGTTATATTCAACGGAAATTTTTCCAATGGCTACTTTGCAATGGCTAGTTTCCATGGTTTCATACCAAAGTAAATTTAAATAGAGAATCATATAAAGATTA
This sequence comes from Pharus latifolius, assembly GCA_019359835.1. Lineage (NCBI taxonomy): Eukaryota > Viridiplantae > Streptophyta > Magnoliopsida > Poales > Poaceae > Pharus > Pharus latifolius. The sequence goes on from CM033323.1 coordinate 75,489,185, forward strand.
ATAACGGAGGATACATAGTTTGCTACAAGAGATAATTCAAAAACAAAATAACTAATCGTCGACGCCATGAAGTTTGTCTCTCAGAATCTTCATCCCGGGTCGTACTCCGCCTTTTGTGCATCGTCGTAGATGGATTTGTCGAGAGCCATCATTTTTTAGTACGCCTTATACAAGGCGGACTTTTCCTTCGCCTTCGCCACATCACGCAAGTTATTCGACATACGGACTACGTCCTTCCTCTTGTTAGCCCTATCAGGTTGATTTTGGATGAACGCATCGAGATTTGCTCTCATTGCCGCCGTAGAATCCTGTGAGCCATTGACCTTTCCCTTACCCTTGCGCCTCGCCTTAGCAGCGTCTCGTCCTTCCGGCCGTGTCTCCGCTGGTGGCACATCATCATTGTTGGACGATGAAGTGTAGGTGCCTGCCTCGGACAATCTTCTTCTTTTGTTGGGAGCATCAACATAAATTGCAGACCACTTAGGTTGACCGCGAACCGCCGTCCACCAATGATCCAAGACGAACGGATGACCCATCTACGTCTTGTACATCTCGCGGGCCTGCACCATGAGTTGGTCGTCGGAACAACCGCTGGCATAGACTTCATTCAGTCGGAGCCAAACACTGTTGAATTGAACCACCTTTTTGTTGGTTCGTTGCCAGTGGTCCTTACAGTGTTTGTTCTCCTTTCTCCTACTTGTTGGCACCGTTTCGTTGTATGCCGCTGCTATGTTGGCCCAGTACATGTCGCACTTCCTATTGTTTCCATCAATAGGATCGAGCGAATTGTTCAGCCAAGCGCTAATCTGCATGTAGTAAAAAAAATTGAATATCGAAGTCGAGCATAAATATATTTTCTTCATAGTACTTCTGTATGAAAAATCAGATTATTACCAGTTTTACGTCGTCATCGGTGGACCACGGTAAGTGCTTCGACTTTCAGCCAGCGTCCACAACAGCATTGGTGTGGGTGTCATCGATGACAACTTGGGCCGCCAGATCGGCTGGAGCAGAGTCTGAAGTGCCGTTGTCGGAGACCGACGCAGAGTGCGGTTGAGGTGGGGAAAACTGCGGACATGTCAGTGGCATACCGACAAAATGGAAATTTTGGCTATACTGTGGGGGCGGTGGAATTGCGTGGCCGTGTGGTGGATAGGGACGATAATTTTGGCTGTACTGTGGATACGCTGGCTGGTAAGTCGGTGGATACGGTTGGTAATTTGGTGGACATGGCTGGTAATTCGGTGGCTGCGAAAAACCGGGTTGCTGTTGGGTGTTCAGGCCTTCGGTATTTTCACTGGGAGAATGAGAAGAGGTAAGCCAGTTAACGAAACCGCCTAGTGGATTAGAATCCATGTCGGATTTTTAACAAAATTTGCGAGGATTTCGAATGGGCTTTTTTGTGGATGGATTAGATTTTTGTGTCAAAATAGATCAACAACATGCCCTTTATATAGGAGAGGGCTGCCAAAATTTTCTGTGATTTTCTGGAATTTTTTTGGGACTTTTTACTATTTTTTACGATTTTTTAAGCCTAAAAATATTAAAATAATCACAACCGGCTATTTATAACGGCTAATTTCCAACGGCTGTTTTTTTTTAGGCTGACGGGTGGGCTACGGCAAAAAAGGGCTCAACGGCTATATTTATTGCGCCCACTCACTTACATGCGAGCGCCTGAGGAATTGGTCCCACCTGTCATTTGCTTGAGGTCAAAACGACGCAGTCTACAACGCGTTTAATTTTTTATTTTGACACACCGCTCGAATTTTCCCTTTACTCAATGACGCGTGGGTCCTAAAGAAAGGTGGCCTCACTGGTCAGTGACAACGGCTAACACGCGTGCGCGTCGGTGACGCCAATGAGGCTGGCTCACTCACTCGTTTCACGCGCTGGTGGGGCCCACGTATCTAAAGTCTGCCACGCGTGTACCGAACACACAGTCACTGACATGTGGGCCTTTTTATTTTTTGGACCCACATGTTAGAAATAATTTTGCGCGGGTTGAGCTCGCTGATTTATTCGTCGGTGGGGCCCACAAACCGCGTCTTGAAGTGTCGTGTTCATCTCCAACACCGGTGCCGCGGTCGCCTCGTGCTCGCCCATCGTCCAGCTACGCCCGTAGCGCACGCACGTCACATTGCGCCGAGGAAACGCTGAACCCGCCACCGCCACCGTCGACGCAAGCCAAGTATCGCACTGTCATTGGAGGTAGCCTTACAACAACATCTGGAGGCTGCTGCTTGGTTCCTATCTTGGCGTGGAATAGCTTGGCGTAGGGCCTGATTTAGATATGCTTGGATGTTGCTTCCTTGCATCCTTGCCAGGTAGTGTCGTGCTCACATGGTCATAGGCATGCTTGTTGTGAGAGGACAAACAGTAAAAATATATCTAAAATAAAAGAATGAAAATTATAATTTTGATTGATAGATTAAATTTAAATGATGCAGATCAAGAAAGATAGTATATATTATTAGAAGGTGAAAGAGTGGAAGAATAAATATAGAATATTTTAAAGATCTTTTGAAAATAACAATTGTTTTTAATAGATGGTCACAACCACTTATATCTAATCTAACAACTAATATTACTAGTTCTTATTGTCTTATTTTAAAAGTAATTTTTATCTGATATACTCCCCTATTGTTACACATTCAAAATTGAGCCTCGCATTTTCAAACATGCCCCGGCAACTCACAATATCATCCTCCAGCACTCAAAAACTGAAGATACTAACTGAACAACTCAATTTCGAGCATATCTCCATAAATTGGTTATAACGTTTGATTTTTAACATTGAATTTGGATGACCTTTGTTAATATAGAAAGTTAATTTCCGAGATATCACACCAAATATATCCTAAGCCTTTCAATTTTAAACAAAAAAAATAGTTTTGCTTGTATTAATGCAGAAATCACTATAACTTCTAGTGCAGCCATTTGGATTTCTATCCAAATCAGATCCATTATATTAGTTTCAAAACTATCTCAAACATTATAGACAAAATCATAGTATTATTAACTTAATCACTAAAATTAACCATAATCCACAATCACATACTTACAACACAGTTGATAAATTTCTTGCCACTACCACCATAGCCCTCCCCCATGATCGAAAGTTAGGGAGGGTGAACCTTAAGGGTTTGGTGTGGCCACCTCTTATCTCATGCCTCATTGTTACTATAATGTTACATATGACGCCCCTCCTGTGCAACTCCTGCATGGGCCACTTCAAAACTAAAATATTCTTTTTATTTTTGCATATGAAGACAAACATACATATCTTTTTTCCATTAATTTAGGTACTTTTGATGCATCATCGTAAGACCATATTCATTCAAATTTAAGTGCATTCAACAATTTTTATTGACAACGTTATGGTTAAATATATATATGCTCGTATACTAAATGAATTATATCTTGTAAAATAATGTTTGATGAAATTAAAAAAATATTATTATAATTTATACTTTTGTTTCTTCATATCCTCATATTTAGATAAAAAGAAGATGGGCTTGAGCTTGAGATATCAAGACAAAGAGCATACTTTTTTATATCCCATAAGAAATATGTTGAGTGAGCATGATCTTTTCTGTTTGGTATGTCACATAGGATGCCAACTCAAAATTTTTTTAAGGAGATGTTGGGTGGAGAGTACTTGAAATAATTAAATAAAAAGGAGATCTAACTACCAAAATTGAAAAAAAGAACTACACAGAATATTGAAACAAAAGAGAGACTAATGTCAAAAATTACTCTTAAAAAATCTTTATCTAGTAAGTCTTTGGATAAGTAAATAAGATAAATTAAAAGTTACTTACTTACATTGCAGTGTAACAGGGTCAGGATTACTAAAAAGTACAAAAAAAAAAAAAAACTCTTCAAAAAGAGAAATTGGAAGACTCTTTTTACTCACATCAACACAATTAATACTATTAATTTAATCTTCAAAAATAATCATAACTCATAAACTTACAGTACAATGAGTATCTATTCAATTGATAAAAATCAGAGAGATGTGTGAGCTTTAAGAGTTTGATAAAGTTATCCCATATCATAACTTATCATCATCATTTTATTATGACTATTGTCCTTATCTCTTTCATCGTATTTCCCGAGAATATATACATAGCCCGAAAAGTAACCAAACTTCTCAAATATTCTACACCAACTTTTGACCTGTCAAGGCAATAAGCTGATGCATGCAAAACGACAAGCACAACAAACGAAACTATCGAACTCATCATTTGTTCTAACATGACGATGACGACAGCAATGACGTAAACATCGTTTTGGCTTTTTATAAAATCACTAATCCAGCACGTTAAAAACTCCGATCTCAAGCTCCCAAAACACCCAAACTAATACACAGAACCTGTCCGACGTATTGCCCGAGCCCGCGCCGCATGCAAGAAGCCCAAGAAACGGCGATGGCGCGCCCTCGCGTGGCCCTCCTGTGCAGCCCGTGCATGGGCCACCTCATCCCCTTCGCTGAGCTCGCGCGCCTCCTCGTCGCCGACCATGGCCTCGCCGCGACACTCATCGTCGCCAGGTCCACCTCCTCCCAGTCCATGGCCTATCTCGCCATCGCCGCCGCGATGCCCGACGGCGTCGACCTCGTCGCGCTCCCGGAGCCCCCGCGGGGAGCGCTCCCGCCGCGCCCCACCTTGCTCGCGTGCGCCACGCACGCGGTCACCGCGGGCCTCCCGCGCGTCCGCTCTTTGCTGCTGTCGCTCGCAGCGTCCGCGCCCCTCGCCGCGCTCGTCGTCGACATGCTCGGCGCTCCGGCTCGCGACCTCGCGTCGGAGCTGGGCGTCCCGCTCTACATGTTCTTCACGTCGCCGTGGATGACGCTGTCCCTAATGCTGCACCTCCCGGAGCTCGACGCGTCGCGCGCCGGGGAGTACCGCGACGCGGCGGAGCCTATCCGCCTTCCCGGGTGCGTGCCCATCGGCTCGACCGAGCTGCCGAGCTCGCTGCTCGCTGACCGGAGCAGCGACATGTACGCCGGCCTCCTCCGCCTGGCCAAGCAGATCACCGGAGTTGATGGTTTTCTTGTGAACACGTTCCAGGACTTGGAGCCTGGCATAGGCGACTGTATGGACGGTCTAGGACTGGACCTGCCGGTTCATCAGGTCGGACCGTTGGTCTGGTCCAGACCGGTCAGTCTGGACCGGGACCACGAGTGCTTGCGTTGGCTGGACCGGCAGCCACGTGGATCCGTCGTGTACTTGTCCTTCGGGAGCGGCGGGACGCTGAATCGGCAGCAGACGGCTGAGCTGGCGCTCGGGCTGGAGATGAGCAGGCACAGGTTCATCTGGGCCGCCAAGCGGCCAGATGACAATCAGGCCAGTGGCGCCTTCTTCGGGACCCAGCCGGGTCCGTATGCCACGTTGGACTTTCTGCCCGAGGGCTTCCTCGAGAGGACCAAAGGTGTGGGGCTGGTGACCGATTCGTGGGCCCCGCAAACGGCGATACTAGAGCATGAGTCCGTCGGGTGCTTCGTGACGCACTGTGGGTGGAACTCTGTGTTGGAGAGTGTTGTGAATGGGGTGCCTATGGTGGCTTGGCCGCTCTATGCGGAGCAGACGATGAATGCGGCAATGCTGGAGGTGAGTGCGGGGGTGGCGGCTAGGGTTAGGGTTGCGGGTGATCGGTTGGTGAACAAGGAGAAGGTTGCTAGTGTGATCCAATGTGTGATGGAAGGAGAAGAAGGGCGAACCATGAGAAACCATGTAGGTGAACTTAAGAACAAAGCGATGCACGCTCTTAGCAAGGATGGATGTTCCTCTCGAGTGATAGCACAAGTGGTTAACGAGTGGAAAACAAAACCAAAACCCTAATGGATCTTTGGCTGTGGTGCACGTAGAGGTGTAATTGGATCAGATTCGGATCGGATAGTGATCATATCAAATCCAAATATTATTAATTTTAATCGAATTCGAATACGAATTTGGATATACTTGGATTCAGATAAGAATCATATAGTTATCGAATTCGAATTTGAATCAGATTTTTATTCTATTTGGATCGAATTTCGAATGTTATTTGGATTATATTGCTGTTTTAAGGTTTTAACATCATCTTATTTCTATAATATTGTCAAATAAATTTCAGGTTGAAAGAAATACGTGTGATCCGTTTGAGACCTAACTTTAGTTTTCGCACTACACTCGCCCAGATGCTAATATACGGAATAACGAGATCTTACTCAAAATTACCGAAACCCAAAGGTTGATCGAAAATACAGCTCAAAGTAATTGCACAACTCTTTATTTCAAAGAGAGCTTTACACGTCGAACGTTAGGACGCACTCGCCTACATTGATCAATGAATGTCTAAGACTTAAATAAGTTCTATGACTCTTCGACGGTATTCGATGATCTAAACCCGATTTATTATAAAGTATTTATAGTCCAATCATATGAGTATGTATCATACTTAGACAACTAACTAAACCTAACAGATAAGACTTAGTTATATATATTCGGATAAGAATACAACTCCGACCAGATTTCGAATATTTTCCAAGGTCGTGAACCAATCCATGGTCGTGAAGCCTTTTCGAACTCGATTAAGGTTGCAAAGCCTTATACGGCTCGACCTGAAGATCCTCCCGGATCATGACTCCCTTATTGAGAAGGAGCCAACCCCCGTTGGCGACCATGTGATTAAAACTGGAAATGCGGAAACGGAGCTTGACCATCTTCTCGAGTGTATCACTTTACCGCGCATGCTCGATGGTCTTTCCGACTGATTCGAAAAGTCTCCTTTGTGCCACTGCGGGTGGTAGTCACCTTCTTCTCCAGGATCACATCTTCGTGTAGAGGTTCTTCTCGTTGATAGACCAAATCTTCAACAGATTGTACTATGGTATCTGGCTCATTATCCAACATTGAAGGCTCGAAGAGTTTGAGGTCTTCAACATTGACAACCGAGTAAATATCCATGTACGGAGGTAACTCAAGCTGATAAGCATTATTACCCACTTTTCGTAAATTTGAAAAAGACCATAACAAATGGGTTTAAGTTTCTTACCTTCACCTTTAAGTCTCTCCTTACTCAGTTATAACCATACCATATCACCTTCTTGGAATTGAGTATCAACTCGATGTTGATCATGTCGTGCCTTATACCTGAGTAGAGCTTTCAGCAAGTTATGTTTAACTTCTCGATGGAGCTGTTGAATACCTTCCAGAAACTTTTGTGCTCGATCCTGATCAGATGCTTCCTTGCTATTCTATGCTGAGGTAGATATCACAAACTCCATGTCGAATGGACTCTGTAGTAGAAATCCCAAACAGACCTCAAACGGTGACTTCTCAGTCGAACCATGCACTGCTCGATTAAAAGCAAACTGCAGGTACGGTATGCTTTCATCCCAGGTCTTCGGATGCTTAGAGTTATATCCTCTCAAGAGATGTACGACTGTGCGATTTACCACCTCAGTTTGACCATTAATTTGAGGATGAAAAGCAGTACTCCTCTTTATCTTTGTGTCCATCATCGTCCAAAGTGATCGCCAAAAGTGATTAAGGAACCGGGTATCACGATCAGACACAATAGACGTCGGCAGTCCAAAATGTGTCCAAACGTGCTAAAAAAATACCTGAGCTGCTTCTTCTCCGTGATAGTCTTCCGACAAGGTATGAGAATGATCATTTTGGAGAACCGATCAACGACCACAAAGAGTGAGTTGTTGCCACGTCGGGTCTTAGGTAATCCTCCCAAGAAATCCATGGATATGCTTTCCCATGGTCGCGATGGAACTGGCAAAGGAGTGTACAAACCTAATTTTCGGTTTGCCGGTTTTGAGATGATGTAGAGATCACAGCCTCGAACAAAACTAGCCACATCTTGCTGCATTCACGGCCAGAACACATGTCGGTAAAGATTTTGTAAAGTCTTTGTAACTCCAAAGTGACCAGCAACCTTTGATATATGCACTTCTCACAACCACTGGATTCGAGGTGCTCCACGAGGTATACAAAGTAAATTGCCTTTGTACAAGAGTCCTTATTGACGAACGAACTCTGTAGGTTTCCGTGTTTGAGCTCAATCAATGCTGATCGAAAATCAGGATCTTCACTGTACATGGTGGCATAGTCATCATGACATGAGGGCTCCATCTGCATGAATGCTGATAAGCAGAGGGTCATAACTGGTGGTCGCGACAACATGTCGGCTAGTTTATTATTTACGCCCTTCTTGTACTTAATCACCAAATTGAACTGCTACAGATACGACATCCACTTCATGTGCCACGCTTGCTGTAGTTTGGACTGAGTTTGCAAATATTGCAACGATTAATTGTCGGTGTGGACAATAGTCTTTTTACCCAAGAGGTAACACCGCCAATGTTTTATGGCTTGATGTAGTGCACACAACTCCTTGTCATAGGTCGGGTAATTCTTTTGAGCTCCCTAAAACAACTCGGAGTGATATGCCACTGGTCAACCTTCTTGTATGAGCACTGCGCCCATCGCATAATTTGAGGTATCATTTTCTAGTTCGAATGGTTTCTAGAGATTCGGCAAAGCTAATACAGGCGCCTCGCTGATCTTTCTCTTCTGCAAGAGAAACGTGTCCTCATGTTTTCCTGTCTACTTGAACTTCTGATCGATCCTGGTTAATGCATGCAATGAAGAAGCCACAATCGAGAAGTGTCGAATGAACTTCCAAAGGTATTGGCATGCTCCTACAAAATTATGCACTTTCGTAACTGTTCGCGGTCGCGGCCACTCGCAAATCACTTTTACCTTGTCTAGGTCGATTTGCAACATACCGTTGCCGACCATGAATCCCAGGTAAAGTAGGGTTTGTTGGCCGAATTCGCACTTCTTATGGTTGAGGCGAAATCGATGTTGCCAAAACTGTTCAAACACCTTTTCACCATGATTGAGGTGCTCGTCCCACGAATGACTATAGACTAGTATGTCGTCGAGGTAAATGATCACAAAGTCGTTGATGAACTATCGTAGTACGTCATTCATAAGACGCATGAAAGTTGCCGGGGCGTTGCAGAGGCCAAACGGCATGACCAGCCATTTGAACAGACCTTGTCGCGTTTTGAACACAGTTTTCCACATATCCTCCTCTTGGATGCTAACTTGATGATACCCTAACTTTAGATCTAATTTAGAGAAGACAGCAGCATGCTTTAATTGGTCTAGCAGGTTGTCAATACGAGGAAGGGGGTATCGGTTCTTGATGGTGATATTGTTCAATGCTCGGTAGTTGATGTACATACGCCAAGTCCCATCTTTCTTTGGCACTAACACCACAGGATATCCATAAGGTGAACTACTCGATTGAATGACACTATAATTTAACAACCCACGAAGTTGTCTTTTGATCTCTTCATTCTCCAATACTAAGTTGCGATACATACTCAGATTGGGAAGTGTCGCATCGGACATAAGTTGAATTTTGTGCTCGATTGGACGTTTCAACGGACGACCCTGGCTAGTCTCGAACAGATAACTATATTTCTCCAACAGTCCCGACAAACGACCAGAATCTTCTCGTCACACCAATGATAACGCTGCTCAAGTACTATCACTTTGACCAATGGGTTGAATTATTATAAGCACATATTTGTGACATGCATTGATGATTTGTTTGGCTTGATTTGTGGTAATCAAATTCGAAGTATTGACGTGGACATCTCTACTGATCATGAACTTAACTCCGTCTTTAGTGAGCTCGTACTCTTGCACTCGCCGATGGAATTGAGCGTCTTGATCATATAGATACGGACTCCCAAAGATCACCTAGCAAATATCGATAGGAACAACGTCGCATTGCACCTCATCGATATAACTAGCAGAGATTGCAAACTTTAGCACACACTGACTCGTAATCTGTTGGTTCACGTCGGATGTAAACCAACTCATCGGATACGGTCGCGAGTGTGCTGTTTTCTTCAAACTTAGTCGTCGAACCAGTCCAGCGGAGACCAAATTCTTCTGACTTCTGGGATTGAATATTGCTGTGACCACTTTGTGCTTCACCTGGATGTTGATGGTGAACAAGTCCTCCGTTGGGTGCTTTGTGCTTCACTTGGATGTTGATGGTGAACAAGTCCTCCGTTGGGTGATGGTCGTTCGGTAGATCCCAACCCTTGTCCTTCGGCATTGCCATCAAAGAAAAGGTCGTATCTGCCTCGTCGACCAAATTCACTCAGACAACTTCTTCTGCCGGTGGAGCTGTGGTAGCCGTGGCTGTTCTTTTCCCTGGTCCGTTTTTCTTTGGTCGAAATTCAGGATGAAGCTTGTAGCATTTATCTTTGGTGTGTCCCGTGACTTGGCAATGCTCTCAAAAGGTACCCATGCCCGATTTCGGAGCATTCTTCTTCAGACTCGACTTTCTTTTTGTCGAGGTTGCACTCTCCTTTGTGCCTTTGTCACTACGGGAACAGTTCTTTTTCTCGATCTCCATAGTAGTTGTGCTCATGGTTGCGATGTCTTGGACGCCGAACAGACTTAATTCAGCACTGATCGATTTCTGAAGTCCAGATGTATATTTCTGAAATACCTGAGGATCAGACAGCGAGATGCCAATGACCATTGCTTGTCTCCGGAACTCCGTCGTATGGTCGAGCCGTTAGTACAATCAGTGCCAATGATCCCATCTCTCCTCAAGGTAACCCATCGGGTAGAATTCTTGTCGCAGGAGCCATTTAAATTGACCCCACGCAAGGTCGTCAACTTTACCATTGGCGACAAGGGCCTTCCACCATGTCTTGGCGTGCTCCTTCATCTTCAAAGGAGCGAACTTCACCTTTTGAGCGCTACTAAACCCTTTTAGGTCAAAGTAGGTCTCAACCTTGTCGATCCAAGAATCCAGCTTCTCGGCATCGATCACCGCATCATATATGGGTATGTCAATCTTAGCGTCGACCTTGAAAGATCCAACGGCTAAGGAGGTGTTGGCGAGGTCGTCGACCTTATGGTCGTCTTCTTTCTTGTTGTCTAGCCTGCGCAAGTTTTCGCCAGTCTTCACACCCATAACCTTCCCTGCTTCAGGAGGTACGATCATGGCTTGCTGCTTAATCCAAGCAAGCACGGGTTCCATGTCGGTGGAGAGTTTAGCCACTTGATCGGCTAGGTTAGCTTGAACGGAGGTTCTTTCAGAAATTGTCGGAGATGCGACTGTAGGTACCGTTGATTGTTCGCCTGGAGTTTCGTCGAAAGTTTTGTAACCATGGAGAGTCTTCACCATCCACAGGACAGGATAGTTGCTCTGATACCAACTTGATTTGTTTGAGGCCTAACCTTGGTTTTCGCACTAGACTCACCCAGATGCTAATATACAGAACAACGAGATCTTACTCAGAATTACCGAAACCCAAAGGTTGATCGAAAATACAGCTCAAAGTAATTACACAACTCTTTTTTTTCAAAGAGGGCTTTACACGTCAAACGTTAGAACGCACTCGCCTACGTCGATCAATGAACTATAAGTGTCTAAGAATTAAATAAGTTCTATGACTCTTCGATGGTATTCGATGATCTAAACCGGACTTATTACAAAGTATTTATAGTCCAATCGTATGAATACGTATCAAACTCAGACAACTAACTAAACCTAACAGATAAGACTTAGTTATATATATTCGGATCAGAATACAACTCCGATCAAAGTTCAAATCATTTCCAAGGTCGCGAACCAATCCATGGTCGCAAAGCCTTTTCGAACTCGATTAAGGTCGCAAAGCCTTATACGACTCGATCTGAAGATCCTCCTGGATCAATGTAGGAGACATCAGTTAATATAGCATATTACTAATTCACATGATACTACTTCGATGGTTGCTTGTTTTATTTCTCCTACATATAGTCATGTATTCTTATGAAATTTTGTGGGATGTCATAATTTGTTTTCTTATATTTCCTCTAATTCTTTTCAAAATTTTTGAGAATTTAGAGATATATAAATTTGTTATGTGTAATACTTACTAATTATAGTGCAAAGTAATAATCCTTTGAAGTTAAACTTCCATAGAATACATTTATATCATCGCAAAAAAATGCATTTACACATTTCCTAACACCTCATGCAACCATGGTAACCACTCAAAAAGAAAAGGCCAGTTGCCACCAAACCAATAATTTAGAAATAATTACACCACGGCTACATTTTATTTTCAAAAAAATGAACCTCACAAGCTGACGGGAACTATTTGTAATTTTGTATAGAATGGAGCAAGACTAACACTACAAACTATAATATCAATCCATTTACCCTTGCCATGGAAGATTGTGTGACAAACGAGTCCGAATGGTCTACTAAGCATAATTTGGTTTGTCTAGATCTAAGACTCCGAAAATTCAAAAAATCTAACTCTAATCCAACCGATTGATTTTTTTAACACGGCGTGGAGGTGGCGGGGAGGTGGGAGGAGGCGGCGGATGGGGAAGGAGGTGGCGGTAGGGAGGCGGGGGATGGGGGAGGAGGTGGCGGGGATAGGTTAGGGATGGGGAGGCGGGAGGAGGTGGCAGATGGGGGAGGAGGCCGCAGTGGGGACGCAGGGGACGGGGGAGGAGGAGGTGGGGACAGGTCAGGGATGTGGAGGCAGGAGGAGGCGACGGACGGGGGAGGAGGTGGTGGGGATAGGTCGGGGATGGGGTAGCGGTGGGGATGAGGCGACGACGATGAGGATAGAGGACGGCCAGGAGGCAGCGGGGACTGCTGGGAGGCGACGGGGACGTGGGATGGGGGCGGCGGGGAGGCCACGGGGACGGGGGACGAGGGCCACGGGGAGGCGACAGCGATGAGGACAGAGAGGAGGTGGTGGCGCCGATGGGGGACGGGAGAGGAGGAGGCGTGGATTTAATTGTGTAAAGGACCAACGGGTAACAGGGTAAATGAGAGTTTAGATTATATGTCCTAAAATCTAAACGGATGCAGATATTATTTGAATCTAAATCCAAATCCGAATCCGAATCCAATATTCCATACCAGATCCGAATCCAAATCCGGGAAAATAATCGGATATATATCTAAATCTGAATCCGATTATATAATCGGATATCTGAAAAGACATCCGAATCTGATTTTTTTGGATTCGGTATCTGGATTATTCGATTACATCCAAATCCTATTGCACTCCTAGGCGCACGTCTCCCCGAAGGAAAAAAAATAAACTTTATTTGGAACGCGGGGCCCGCAAAGAGGAGGCAGGCTTGGCTAGGCTTTCACTGTTCGGGGTTTTTGTTTAATTTTTTTTATTTACTCTCTTTTGTCTTTCTCTTATTATTTTTTTCATTTTCTTTATGAATAAACAAATTTTGTTGCTCCCTTTTTTCTAAAAATCTCTCCAAAAAATCAAGATTTAAGTCATTGAAATACTAACTCTCTAAAAGACTTTTTGCTATCTTTCCTCAAAAGTCTCACATAGTATTGTAGATAGTTTAATTGGTCAAGTGGTCTAAAAATCGACAAAATCGACCTATGTAAGGACAAAAAATTTTTCATTCTATTTTAATGGCTAGTTTGATTTTTCATGAATTACTTTACTTGTCACTTATTTATTTTCTATATTTTCAAACATAAATCTCATACTATAGTAGCATTATTACACTTCAAATGACCTATTGAACATATTGAAACAATCCTTCCTAAAGTTTCTATCATGCCTTGGAGTCCACCAGCTCGGAACTAGAAAATTATCATGAGAGAGATCAATTAGTAACTAATGAATAATTGGGGGTTGCAAATGAGAACTTTGGTATATTTTGTATAGTGAAATATGTGTACCAAGGTGTACACGTAGTATAGGAGGGCCGGACCCTTGCCTATCACCCTTTCTTCCGTGGACTCCAACACTAAGATATTCCACACACACTAACTCATTTGTGTTTTGATTCTCATTTTGTACAAGAGTGTCGATGTAGAGTTAGAGCACTTGGTCCATTCGACATGATATCTACTTCTTCCTTATCGTGAACTCTCAAGGTGAGACTATTTCCACTCATAGGTTGGGATCTCATGCTCCCATTTAAAGACCTGACATCTTCTTTGACACATCCTCACAATGTAAATAATCAAGATCTCACATCTTAACATATGTTCGTGTATCCATTGCCAGCAGTACATTAGCTCTCCACCCCCACCACACTCTGCACACCTCGCCCTATGTATCGATGTAACTGCAAGGATCAACTGTGATACTATTTGTGATGCCTGATGCCCTCAGGTCCAGCACCCACTGCTTGCCCTCTTCTCATTGCCTCCACTTGCCACAACGCGACAACGACTAGCTTGTTCAGTTGGCCCCCTTGTGGCCTCGTTTCCCCCACCAAGTCACTGTAAGAGGCAGTTGTGAGCCACAATATATTCCTTCCAGTTGCCCTTCTGCCTGTAGCATCATCCTGTAGGATTGAGGAAGGCAACCTAGAGATGAGTGAATAAGTCATTTAAAATCTTTTGGTTAAAGCTCAATTTCTGAACTTATGAAAATAAATTTTTTTTGCAATCACCCTAAGACTGTCTCCAACAGGTTTGGCTCTTAAACAGAATATTCCCTGCCACACGTATGAGAACCATCCCTAACCACCAAGCAAGAGCCAAGCACTCCAATGGCTTGGCTCTTGTTTGGCTTTATATGATTTGACAATTATATATTCAACAAATTTGTATTAATTCATTAATTTTAATATTAGTAATATATTAACATCTTACTTACGAAATTAAATTCGACATTTGCGACCAAAAAATAAATAATAAAATTTTGGATTTAAAAAATTGCACATGAAAAAAATAATAGATATTAAAATTCAAATAGTGGTACATGACATCATTACGAAATACACTAAAATTAAATTTGGAAATAAATGCGTACTACGAAATTCGGTAAGATATTACTCGTCGGCATTTCCTCCGAAATGTTGCCAAATATGCTCGATCAAGTCTCTTTTTAGTTGCGTGTGTGTAGGTTGAGCACGGATGGCAGCATTTCTTCGAAGTACATCTTCGAATAAAGGCGTACCCCCAATGTGGATCACAGGCAGTACTACTGTGGATGTGCCCGGATGATCGTTGTAGTCATAGTTCTCAGCATTGTCGTCGCATTCGTCCTCTATGATCATGTTGTGCAAGATGACGCAAGCCCGCATGATCTTCGTGAGGATTGACTATCTCTACAATCTTTCCGCACCGTGCACAATGGCGAACCAAGACTGCAGGACTCCAAAAGCCCGCTCAATATCTTTTCTTGCTCCTTCTTGATGCTGTGCGAACAACCGGGTTTTCGCCGTCTGCGGGAGCGGTACCGTCTTTACAAAGACAGTCCACTCCGGGTATATACCGTCGGCGAGATAATATCCCATATTATACTGCCAACCATTAACAGTGTACTCAACACGAGAGGCTCACCCTTTCAGTACATCAGTGAATAATGGTGATTGATTCAGTACATTGATGTCATTGTTGGAGCTTGCCACACCAAAAAAAGTATGCCATATCCAGAGATCGTGAGAAGCCACCACTTCAAGTATGATCGTCGGGACTCCATAATCTCCACGCGTAAATTGTCCCTTCCATGCTACTGGGCAGTTTCTCCATTCCCAGTGCATGCAATCAATACTTCCCAGCATACTCGGAAAGCCACAAGCCTCTCCTTGTTGCAGCAAGCGGTAGATATCCTCGACGGTGGGGCTGTGAAGATATTGCTCGCCAAACTTGTCGATGACGCCTTGCACGAAGTACTCCAAGCATTCAATCACCGTGGACTCCCCTATCCACACGTACTTGTCGACAGCATTAGCGGGGCCACCATATGTTAGCATACGCATTGCTGCGGTGTACTTCTGTAAAGGGGAGAGTCCACGGCGATTAGTCGCATCCCTTCTTTCAGTGAAATAAGGGGACCACTCACCGAGCACTTCGACAATACAAACAAAGAGGGGTCTCCCCATCCGAAATCACCGAAGGAATATACCGTCAGGGTAGACCAGAGAGCTGGAGAAGTAGTCCGCGACGAATCGTAGATAGCCATCTTCGTGGTCTCTCTCAACATATCTCCTATTGCTGCGTCGGCGACGTCCACGGGACGAAGAAGCATCAAATCGGGCGTACAGACCGGCGATAATATGATCTTCCTCCTCTTCCTCCTTCACAAAGTCCACCAAGAAATCCTCTATTTTGCTAATGGCATCCTCCTCAGGGCTGTTTGTGCTCGAACTAGAGCTAGACGACTTTTTGTGAGTGGCAAGGAAGGTGAGTTTGTGAAGTGCTATACTATTTTGTAAGAGAAGTTAGATTGTGAGGAAAATGTTCTGAGGGGGGTTGAATATATAAACAAGGAGTACAACGGCTATATTTGAACGGGTAGGTTCCAACGGTTAGTTTCAAACGGCTATATTCCAACGGCTACATTCCAATGGCTATATTCGAACGACTAGTTTCGAACTGCCATATTTCAACGGCTGCATTCCAACAACTATATTCCAACGGGTATATTCTAGCAACATTGATAAATTTAAGTCATGCGTTGATTAATAAAGCATCGTACATAGATTAACAAAGAAACATACATGGTTGGCTATCCAAAGTAAATTGAAAACATTAAAACTAATCTTGGTCCTCCAGGGCTTTAAGTTTATCTCTTATCATCTTTATGCCCGCCGTATACTCCTCTTTTTGAGCATCGTCCATGGTGGATTTGCCAATGCCCATCATTCTCGAGTATGCCTTGTACAAGGCAAACTTTTCCTTCAACTTCCCCAATGACTCAGACACATGAACTGCGTCCTTCCTTTTTTCGACACGGTCATGGTGATTATTGATGAAGGCATCAAGATCCTCTCGCATTGCCACCGTAGAATCCTGCGCTGCATCAATTTTGCTCTTACCTTTGCGGTTCGCCTTAGTGGCATCTCGTCCTTCTGGCCGTGTCTCTACTGGTGACACATCATCGTTGTTGGACGATGACGTGTGTGTGCCCAACTCAGACAACCTGCATCTTTTGTTGCCGGCATCAACGTAGACTGCTGCGGACCACTTAGGTTGCCCACGAACTGCCGTCCACTAGTGATCTAAGATGAACGGATGACCCATCTCCGTCTTGTACATCTCACGGGCCTGTGCCATGAGTTGGTCGTCGGAACGACCACTAGCGTAGACATCTTTTAGCCGGAGCCAAACACCATTAAATTGGACCACTTTTTTATTGCTCCGCTGCTAGTGGTCCTTGCAGTATTTGGTCTTCCTTCTCCTGTTTGTCGAGACCGTGTCGTTGAATGCCGCTGTGACATTTGCCCAGTACATATCGCACTTCCTATTGTTTCCATCAATAGGATCGAGCGAATTACTGAGCCAGGAACTAATCTGTGTGTTGTCAAAAAAATATTGAATAACGAAGTCAAACGTAAATACATTCCCCTCATAGTACTCTTGTATGAAAATCATCGACTTACCAGTTTTATGTCATCATCGGTGGACCACGGTAAGCGCTTCGCCTTTCGGCTAGCGTCAACAGCAGATCGGGCCGCCAGATCGGGTGGAGTAGAGTCTGGAGTGCCGTTGTCGGAGACGGACACAGAGTGCGGTTGAGGTGCGGAAAACTGCCCACAGGCCGACGGCATATCGACAAAATGAAAATTTTGGCTATACTGTGGGGGCGGTGGAATTGTGTGGCCTTGTGATAGATAGGGACGATAATTTTGGCTGTGCTATGGATACGGCTGGTAATTCGGTGGATACAGCTGGTAAGTCGATGGCTGCGAAAAATCGGGTTGTTGTTGGGTATTTGGGTTTTCGGTGTTTTTGCTGGGAGAATGGGAAGAGCCAAGCCAGTTAATGAAACCACCAGGTGGATTAGAATCCATGTGAAATTTTTGAAAATTTTTGTAGCGATTATGGATTGGTTTTGGGTGTAGATGGATGAACAAATGTGAGTGAAAATGGTGAAACATCATGTCTTTATATAGGAGAGAGTTGGAAAAAAAATTTGTGATTTTTTGGAATTTTTTATGATTTTTTATGAAAAAATGAATAAAAAATTGATCCAACGATTATTTTTAAACCGCCAAATTAAAACCGTCAATTTTTATAGAGGCTGACAGGTGGGACCTGCATTTTTTAGCTCCTCAACAGCTATTTTTAAGTCCCCTTCACTTACAGGTGGGCCAGCACAAAAATGACCCCACCTGTCATCCTCTACGGCTGATATTAAATATGTACGTATTTAATACTTAAAATTGAGTGCGTTTACTAATTACTACGGTCATTTATTACAGTTCATTCAATGACAGATGGGCCTTGATTTGCCCCGGGCCCACGAATCAGCAGCTAGAGCTCACACACGAGCGCGTCGCCGACGTCAGCAACGAGGTGCACTCCCGAGTGGCGGGCCCCACTCGGCGTTAAACGCATGCGACGCATTTAATTATTACTCCGCGTATGACGTGTGGGGGCACAACCTGTTGGGCCCATAGGTCAGTGATTGTTCTCGAGTTATGCGTGGTGCGTGCGGTTGCTAACACGGGCATGGTAAACGCGGGCATGGGGCCCACGCAGTTATTGCGTTCGACGTTGAAACAGTGCCCCCCGTGAATGACATGTGGGTCCTTTTATTCACTGGTCCCACATGTCAGATATTTATTTACGTGGGTAGGGTTCGCCGTTTGTTTTCTCGGTGGGGCCCGCAAACCGCGTCCGCTTGCGTCTTCGTCTCCTCCAACGACGGCGCGTTCCTCGTCTCGAGCTCACCTCCCGTTTGCCTCCTCCCGTAGCACGCGACTGTCCCATCGCGCCGAGCAAACGCCGAGTAGCCCTCCACCACCGTCGACACGAGCCGTCACTGCCGTCGCCGTTGGAGTAAGCCTAAATGGTAGCTAGTGGCTCTAGTGATCAAATAGGTTTTGAAAACCTTGAGTGAATAGTAATAATAATGACATACATGAAATTTAGAATAAGTGCAATAAATAAAAGAGAGCAAAAGAATAAACCAAGATGACACGAGAATTTTTCCCAAGATCTCGGAGACTCACCGGGTCTCCCTACTCCTTGTTGAAGCACTTACTCGTGAGTTTTGCTTCGGTATCCACTTGAGTTCTCTTCTCTGCTCCACATAAGTGAGCACCAATCTTCACAATCACTTTTCAAGTCTCTCTCACAAACTCCAACGGTGGAAAGATCACTGGATCAACCAAGTCGTCTAAGTGTCAGCAAAACACTAAGAGTAATAGACTGAAATTCTTCACTTCATACCAATCAAGTGCTAAAAAGCTCAAACATTTAAGGAGAAACTCACAAAAAACTCTCAACTCACTAAATGATCTATTTATACAAATGAGTTCATTAGATAATCTCATTCTAATGCAACATATGAGATTTTAATGCCCAAGAGTGCAAAGTTTAGTTTGACGAGGATTGTTAGCTGTGCTTAGACTCCCATGGTCGCACATATACCTCCGTGGTCGCGCATAACATACCATGGTCGCAAGTACCTTTCTATGGTCACGAAAGCCCTAAGAAAGAGATACCGGGTAATCCAAGGGTGTTCTGGGTATAGCCTGAGAATCATATTTATTTCGTGCAAATTATAATAACACTCTATAGATCTCAAACGCTTATTACCATAAAGCCCATAACTCGTGTTGTATCCACAAAAGCCATGGTCGCAGAGACATCATCCTACAACCAGACCCTCTCGCGGATACAAAGTCTGATATCATTACAGTGGTCACAGGAGTATGCGATCACCCTTTATCATAACTGTACCTTGATTCTTATGATTATTCCCGAGATAATCACAAGTCCCTGACAAGATAACCATCGAAGGATGTTAGGATGGTAAGGAAATTCCTCGACGCCAACTCAAAACTGCCTAATTGCCACGTAACCATGATCTATGGAAACCTCCACGTACCCACGACCTGCAGCTATTACCCCGAGGCAGTTGTGAGCAAATTGTGGGACGTGCCTTCAAGAGGATAACCAACAATCTCTTCGGCAAATATAAGAAGGTCTTCAGGGGAAGGATCAGGGGAGGACGATAAACTACGGAGAAGATTAGACATAGCCAGATAGGATTAGCTAGCACACTAAGCTTGTAATAATCTCTCTGTAATCTTTTTCCCACATAAACAAATACACAGGACGTAGGGTCATTACTCAGTTACGAGGGCCCGAACCTGGATAAACTCCCATGTTTCTGATTCATAAATACTTTGAATACCTTGGTATTTGTCTGATTGGCTCCATTCATAACCCATCTCATTCTTGCATAAGTTCGACAGGAGGACCCCTAGGTTCCAATCGTCAACAGCTGACATCCACCGTGGGGCCTTGAAGACATTTTCACCAAGGTTTATCGTATTCATGGATCCTTTCCCTTGCTTGCACGATTCCAAGAACGAATTCAATCTCGAGGATCATGTAGATGCAATGGATGAAGATAGCATCCCCATCAATGGCGACGAAACTACCCTCGAGTCTTCTCCCGAGGAAGCATTGGCATCGATTCCAATCACGTCTGCTGATCAAGAATCAAATAAGGCAATTTGCTTACCCCTATGAGTTTTACCACATCCGAGAGTGAGTGAGTATGTGCCACAGCCTATTACCCCAGGTGATACGGGAGATGATGATCTTGACTTCTGCCTGGATAATTTTTCCTCGGAGAACTTAAAATCTCTCTTCGATTTCAAGTCAGACTCAGAAAAAGATGAGATGCTCTCTCTATCCGCGAATTCAATTCTGAGGGAAGTCGTCACACTTTTTGAGGAAAACCCCGAGCAACGTGTTGCTAGGGTAGAACAAGAGCATAAACAGGCGGAAGACGACACACGCAAGCAGTGAGAGGCCGAGGTCTGCAAGGTCGCAGAGGATTTCCTACAACTTGCGCCCACCCACCATGATACTTCTATCCACGACCTTGGTCCGGGAATGTCTCGACAACCACACCTAGGTGGTCCCAGGCATGAGTACATGCCAATCTCGTCTCCAGATTACTCCCCAATGAGTGACGTGACCACGCTGGAAACTCCACTACCACCCAAAAAGTAGGGGTGTGCAAATCTGCACCGAACCGAACAAACCGAACCAAAAAAATCGAGCCGAACAGAAAAAATCAGTTTTTCTGGTATTTGGTATCCGGTTAGGTAGGGCATTTTAGCTCTATTCGGTATTCGGTTTGGTTCGGTAAAAAAACAAAAAAATGGGAAAAACCGATTTACCAGACCTTTTGGGCCTCTTTGCCTCTTCGGCCTTTGGGCTTTTGCCGTTTGCACGTTTGGTGTTGGGCAAACCCTAAGTCCCGTTCCCAGCTCCCAACTCTTGAACTCCCGACTCGCGTGACTCCCTCTGCCTCCGGTACTCCTCCTCCCTAACCTCCCCGTGGCACCGCCTCCTCCTCTCCATCCCCGGCTCCCCATGCCGCCTCCTCCAGCCTCAGCCCCGGCTCCCATGCCGCCGCCTCCTCCGCCTCCCGTGCCACACTACCATCACCTCCTCCCCAGCTCCCGTGCCGCTGCCTCCTCCGCCTCCGCCTTGGCTCCCTGTGCCGCCTCCGGCCTCCACTGCCTCCGCCCGTGCCGCCTCTAGCGACTGTCTCGCACGCGCCGCAGTAGCGGCATCCCTCCCCTCCCACACCCCCCCACCGCCTCCTCCCTGCACTCCCCCGGCAGCAATGGTGGTGGCGTGATCGAGGAGTTCAACTTTTGGCGGTGGAAGCCGGAGGCGGCTGAGGCCGTGGCTGCCATCATGGCGCTCGCCGCCGTGATTCTCCCCAGCAAGACCACCATTGAGATCAAGCTCAAGAAGGCCTCCGATACCCTCAAGGTCCTCTGTTCTACATTTCTTCTTGTTTCAATTGTTCCATTCTTCAATTTGCATGGACTCTTGAGTAGTTCTTGGCTTCTTGCCTTGCTGGTACTATTAGTCTATTAGGCTATTAGCTCATCACTTAATACACTTTGCATGGATGATGGATTCTTGATTAGTTCTTTCCAGTGGTAGCACCTCTTACATTGTGGAAGTAGTGGTGCTGTAACAGTTCAAACTTTTAGCTCTTTTGGCCTGAAACTTTTAGAAGCATAATCCTATGCTCTATAGGAGTGAATGTGCTCATTGCTGAATGCTCATGTGTTAGCATTGTTACACTGAGAAATAACAGGACAGCTATGTGAATATATGCAAAGTAGATTTTTAATTCATAGTGTTTATGGCTATACCACTATAGCATATAGTCACTATGCCCTTGGTGATTTCACGGAACTTATCATTGTACAGATATAACTGATTCTTTTTATATATATTTAACTCAATTGCGAAGATGAAATGCTGGTCATGTTGTTTGCTTTGTGTAATATTTGCTCAGTGTTACCTGAACCTTAATCTAGGAGCTGGGCAAGATACTTTGATCAAATCACCACGCTTGCTGATTTGAAAGTTTTAAGTTGCATGCCTTAGCTCCCTATTTAAGTCTTTTCCTTCATAAGTAAATGTTTATGCCTTCAGTAGTCAATACTATACCATTATGTGGTACTCCAAATCTAAAGTAAAAAAAAAGTCAAAGATGTCATGTAGGTTTGTGATAATTTGGTAAATTTGGTATTTACCGAAACCAAACCGAAATTTTTTTTGGTAAATATGGTATGGTATGTAATGTGCAATACCAAAATCTAAAAAATACCGAAAAACCAAATGCACACCCCTGCCAGAAAGAATGCTGAGGACCATATCCAAAGAATTGCATATGCTCTTCACAATCCTCCCTCTAGTCTAGCGAATGACGATGGGGTTATATTTGCAAGGGTACTTGCAGATAACCTCAATGAAGTTGCCCTGGACATTACTCCAATAGCATCATCGCGCTCTACGACCAGAGGACAAGATAGTTCCCATCAAAGCCACAAGAGACGAAACCCCACACATACCTGACATGACAAGGCTCGGCGAACTGGCACTTCTCGTGACCACAATCACGTACTAGTACACTCTCATTTGGGGCCACGTCGTGAGCTTCCTCAAGCTGATTCCTTCCGCGGCCACGACGATAGTCGCGATGATCGACGACCACACAGTATGTACATGGGTTGTAAAGCTTTAATTTTTCGTATAGAAAACGCATATTAAATAATAAACTCGAAAATAACACAGAACAAAAAGAAATTGCAGATCTGACGGTAGTCGCTAGACCCGTGGGCGACTTATCCAATTTGGCCCACTGTCGCCAGCCCGTTTGGCGACTAAGGCTTCAGTCGCCAAACAGGCTGGTGACTGAAGAGAGAGGCATGTGTCGCCAAACAAGCTAGCGACTGAAGTTGCTATATAAGGGCCAAACCTGGCGACTGGAGGAGAGCACAACAAAGAAACAGTCACAGCCAAACTGAAGAAAAGAAAAGAGAGAGAGGGAGAGGAAAAGAGAAGAGAAGGAGAAAAGGAGAAAAGGAGAAAAGGAGGAAAGGGAGAGGGAGAGGGAGAGGGAGAGGGAGAGGAAGAGGAAGAGAAGAGAAGAGAAGAGAAGGAAGAGGAAGAGGTAATTTTTTTAAACTTCTAATTAGATCTGCTTTAGAAATTAAGTTTGAAATATAGATATGTTTTCGAAATTAAGTTTGAAATATAGATCTTCTTTATAAATTAAGTTTGAAATATAGATCCGCTTTAGGAATTAAGTTTAAAATATAGATCTGCTTTAGAAATTAAATTTAAAATATAGATCTACTTTAGAAATTCGTGGAAAATGTGTTAATGATTTATATCTGTTGTATAAGACGTAGATCTGAGGTACATGTGCTGTGTAAGTGTAGATATGTTATTTAGATGTGCTATATATTTAGAGAATGAATTAGATTAATAAGTAACGAATCTATAATTTAGGAAATATGCATCTGCTGTCGAAAATTTGTGGATAACCCAGATCTATTGTGCGAAACTAACTTAGATCTGATGTGTACGTAAATTAATTTAGATCTGTTGTATAATGTTGTGCATTTATAAATATGATGTGTATATAATTTAGATATGTTGTATAATGTTATATAAGTTTAATTTTATTATGGATGAGCTATGTATTAATTTAGATTAGTAAACAATTAGATTATTTATATGTGAGATGAGAATGTCCGAATTGTAGATTAGACGTTAAAAAATAAAGCCGGTGGCAACAAAATAAATCCGTCACATAGGTCTTAGGGTTCACCATAGAGTAATGTGCAAAATATATTAAATATGTGATAGCTGATGAGTTGTCGTACTACACTTGTTATTGTAGACAATGTCAGAAACAAGAGTTCTTTAAATATGGGTTTTCCATATGGTTTTCTCTGTAAAGCTTTTTCACCCGGGCTACGAAATGTGGTTTGGCCTGATAAGTTTAAACCCTATACGATCAAAAGATTCGATGGGACTCAAAATCCAACTAAATTTCTACAGATTTATGTCACTGCCATCCAAGCGGCCGGAGGAAATGAATGGGTTATGGCAAACTATTTGCCAACGGTCCTTGAAAGTCCAGCACGGACCTGGTTGTTCAACCAACCAGAAGGATCAATCTACAACTGGGAGATGTTGTGCGATGCTATCCGCAACAACTTCCAAAACTGCTATGAGAAGTCTGGCAAAGAGGATGATCTACATCGCTTGTGCCAGACTTTGATGGAGACACTTCGGCATTTTGTCAAGAGATTTGTAGGAGTGAGGAATACCATTCCTAATATCTTTGATACTTTGGTTATTAAGGCCTTTAAGCATAGTGTTCGATACCGGAGGTTCACGGAGGATTTGAGTATTAATCCCCCACGATCAGTGTCAGATCTATTCGACATGGATGATCGATATTCCAGCACAACTGAAGCTGTAGAATGGAATAGAATGGTAGATAAAGGAACCTACCTCCTCAACCTGGCCTGAAAACCGAAAAGAAGGAAGATTCGAGCAAGAAGTCTGAATCCTATGCAGGTGGAAAATCAAAGAATCTCAAGAATAATGGAGCATGCCGATTCCGTGAGGTCGCAGTCTTGGACAAGCAACCACATGAGAAAGGTAAAAAAGTTCTATTCAAATTTAATAAACATCCTTCTGGTGGTCGCAATAGTGACCGCGCGGAAAAACAAACTAACCCACAAGGAAACAAGAAATAGTGTCCATTACACAATGCTTCTGGACATGACCTCAAGAATTGTCACACCTGGTTAAAGTGCATGGAAGATTTCTATCAAGGTACTGCACCTATGCCGACTATACTAGAACAAGGACAATCGTGAGGGACCAAAGACGCTGATGGAGACGAGGTAATGCCATACCAGGTACCTAGTAATCATGTTAACGTTATTTTTGGTGGGTCTTCATCTTATTATTCTAAGCATCAGTTTAAAGCTGTTTGTCGTGAGGTAAATAGTGTTGAAGCTCCCCTTGGAGAGCTTTAATTTCCCTGTTAGTCAGAGACCTCCCTGACCTTTAGCATGGAAGATTGTCCCAAAGGGTTGTCGCAACCACGACGGATTCCTTAAGTAATTGTCCCCATTATTAACAATGCTAAAGTGGGACGAGTATTGGTCGATGGGGGCAATTCTCTCGACCTATTATTCACCAAAGCTCTTGATGAGATGCAGATACCTCGATCAAAGAATAAATTAGTGGCTCACCCATTCTTTGGGATAATCCCTGGCTCCTCGATGATGCCCATCGGGCAAATAGTGTTACCTGTAACACTCGGGGGACCAAAAAATTTTTGAACAGAGTTAATTACTTTTGACGTAATTGATTTTGATTCAGCCTACAACGCTATCTTTGGCAGGCCCTCACTTGCCAAGTTCATGGCAGTGACAGACTACGCTTGTCAATGCATCAAAATAACAAGACAAAAATGCGTCATCATGGTCAGAGGCAGTCAAAATACGACTCTCACTTGTGATCGCATTTCTTTGGAACTGGTCAACCAACTCCCCCTACGGGATGTAAAATTGGCGACCAAAGAGCCTGATGCGGTCAAGGCAACTCCGCGACCAAATGAAAAACTCGAGCAAGTTCCTCTATTCCCAGATGACCCATCTAAGACTATTCGCATTGGGTCAGCACTGGATGACAAATAGGAACTCGCGCTCATTACGTTCCTCCCGGCTAACGCGAATGTGTTTGTGTGGAAATCATCCAACATGCCTAGAGTCCCAAGGGAAGTGACCGAGCATAGACTAGTAATTCGGCCTGGACAGCGACCAATAAAGCAAAAGCTTTGACGCTTTGCTCTTGATCGACAAGAAGCCATTCATTCAGAGTTGACTAAACTCCAGGAGGCTGGCTTCATTCGCAAGGTTAACCATCCTGAATGGCTCGCGAACCCGATCATGGTCCTCAAGTTCAATGGTAAGTGGCGCATGTGCGTTGATTACACCAGTCTTAACAATGCTTGCCCGAAGGATGACTTCCCCTTCCTCGCATCGATCAGTTGTTCGATTCAACAGCGGGTTGTCAACTGATAAGCTTCCTGGATGCTTACTCAGGCTACCATCAAATTAACATGGCAGAAGTAGATGAAGAGAAAACCGCCTTCATCACACCCTTTGGCACCTATTGTTATGCCAGAATGCCATTTGGGCTCAAGAATGCTGGCTCCACGTATCAGCGCTTGATGCAGAAGACCTTTCTATCTCAATCAGGGCGTAATTTAGAAGCTTACGTAGATGATCTGGTTGTAAAGAGACTAAAGAGATCTAATCATGTAAATGATCTCACCGAGACTTTTAGTACTTTAAATAAACATGGTATCAAGTTGAATCCCGAAAAGTGCTCTTTTGGAGTTTCTTTTGGTAAATTTTTAGGTTTCCTTGTTTGTTCACGAGGCATTGAGGTTAATCCCGATAAAATACGAGCCATTGAGCAAATGAGATCCCCTCCGACAACGAAGGACGTTCAAAGCCTAACCGGCCGAATGGCGGCATTGAGTCATTTCATATCGCAGCTGAGCAAACATGGTTTACCCTTCTTTAAGGTACTACCTAAACACAATGGTTTCCACTGGTCGGGTGAAGCCAAAAAGGTCTTTCAGGAGGTGAAAGCATATTTATCAAGTGCTCTGATTTTGGTTTCCCCACAGATGGGAGAGCCTTTGCTCATTTACTTAGTCACAACCCCTTGCGCAGTCAGCACAATGCTGGTGGCAGAAAGGGAAGGAGCGCAACGACCAATGTATTAGATAAGCGAAGTACTAAATGGACCAAAGGAGCATTATCTTCAGGTCTAAAAACTACTCTATGCCCTCTTAATGGCTTCCCAAAAGCTACGATATTACTTTCAAGCGCACAAGATTTTCATGCTATTGTCCTTTCCCTTAGGGTACATTCTCTGTAATCCGGAAGCAACAGGTCGAGTGGTGAAATGGGAAGTAGAACTCGGAGCGTTTGATCTCCATTTCATTGCTTGAGTAGCCATTAAATCTCAGTTTCTTGCCGATTTCGTGGTTGAATGGACTAATCGCGAACCACTTTCGTAAGAACCAGCAGATTTGTCAACTAATGACCTTTGGACGATGTGCTTCGATGGTTCTCACAGTTTTTTCAACTCGAGGTTTGAAGTGGTCTTAATCACGCCTCAGGGCGACCAACTCTAGTACGTCATACAACTCCACTTTGTTGCTACAAACAACGCAGAAGAGTATGAAGATCTTCTAGCGGGGCTTCGAGTAGCCAAATCCCTTGGAGTCCATCGACTAGTGGTGAGGGGAGACTCATAGCTGGTCATAAACCAGGTAAACAAGGAATACAACACCTCTGATGAGACAATGTCTCATTACTTGGATGAAGTGAGGAAATTGAAAAAAATACTTCAGAAATTTTGAAGTCCAATTCATTATGCGAAGAGACAATATTCTCACAGACCAGTTATCAAAACTGGGGTCCTCACGAGCATCCGCTCCGGCAGGAGTGTTCATTGAGCATTTAAAATATCACTCGATCACCAAGAAGACCGAGGCGATGACTAACGTCGCCGCCCTCGAGCATGAAGCAGATTGGATCCAACCATTGAGGATATATCTTGCGCATGGGACCTTACCCGAGGATGAGATCGAAGTTGATCAGTTAGTTAGAAAAGCACGCATGTACTGATTGGTCAAAGGGACCCTGTACAAAAAGTGCACACAAGACGTACTCATGCGTTGCATTCCTCAGGAAGAAGGACAAAACCTTCTAAGAGAAATCCACAGATGCATGTGCGGTGCACATGCATCCTATAGAATACTGGTTGGAAAAGTTTTTCGACAGGGGTATTACTGGCCTACGACGCTCAATGATGCCGGACACTTGGTCAAGACGTGCCCACAATGTCAATTTCATGCTCGGCAAGTTCATCAGCCGGCATATGCACTACAAACTATTCCCTTGACTTGGCCATTTGTGGTATGGGGAATAGATATTCTGGGCCCAATGCCCCAAGCTATTAATGGATACAAGTTCTTATCCGTAGCCATTGAGACGTTCACTAAATGGATTGAGGCTGAACTGGTCCGAACCATTACCGCTGCAGCGGCGAAGAAGTTCTTTCATAAGAGCATTGTCACACGATTTGGTGTTCCAAGTCGTCTCATAACAGATAACGGCTCTCAATTTGTTAGTGGTCTGTTCTTAGACTATTGCGAAAATATTAGAACCAAATATGCTTCGCATCAGTTGCTCATCCACAAAGCAATGGTGCGGTTGAATATGCCAACTGGCAGATAATACAAGGGGTTAAGAAATGCGTATTCGACCGCCTTAAAATACCCTCAGGGGCTTGGGTAGAGGAACTCTATTCCGTTCTATGGGCACTTCGTACTACACCCAGTAGAGCAACAGGAAACACGCCTTTCCAACTGGTTTTTGGTGCCGAAGCCATGCTGCCAAGTGAAATCCAACTTGGCTCCCCTCGCGTGGGTAACTTTGCTATTACAAACCCAAATGAAATACACGAAGATGAACTTATTATTCTAGAAGAAAAGCGTAATCAAGCAATGTTTCAGTCCGCAGCGTATTTACAGGCTTTGTGTAAATATCACAATAAAAGGGTGCGACCATGTAGCCTTCATGTAGGAGACTTGGTTTTGTGAAAGATCCAAAGCCAGTCTGGTTGCAACAAATTCTCTCCTCATTGAGAGGGTCTCTATACTGTGGTCTCAATGCCGCGACCCAGATCAGCTCGATTAGCTATGGAAGATGGCAGAATTCTCTCTAACTCCTAGAACATCGACCAACTACGCAAGTTTTAGTGTAAGTTTTTCATTTTCCTTATATATCTCTATTCAATAAAACATCTTTCAGCTATATGTTGTAGTTATTTTCCTACCTTTCGTCCCTACCTCTTCTCAGGCCACGCTCGGGGGCTGGCCGCCATAAGCATTTTCATCATAATGCCTAAGTGGATTCGCTGACCGATCTCATGTTCGCATCTAGTCAAGACATCTCTTCTTAGGCTGTTTCTTAACGCATAAGGGACTTACTAGCTTGTAACAGATTACTCGAGTGGCTGTCAGTTCACAACAAGCTTATGCATTTTCCATTCAAATGTTTATTCTTGTGACCATAAGATTGCATATAGACATATTTTCTCTTTTTTAAGACATCATCTCACGCATAAGAGGCTGCCTCATCTATGAGTTCATTTCGATCCTGCGATCATGATACCATGATCACAGGAGGGGACTATGGAAATATAACTATTGCATTACGTCAGGAATACTATAACTATGGCATTAAGTTAGGAAAAGCACTTAACATTTCAGTATTATTTTACATCATTGGAAACTTTGCTAACCGTATGTATTTGCAAAGTACAAAATCACCGCTAAGCCAGGTAAACATTTCCATTTCTATGTACATAAAAAAATTGTTTGTACAAGATGTCATCACAGATTTTACATTAGATAAGATCAAGTGTTCGAAGCAATTTCTCAACCAGAGGATTCACCTCATCCATTATGGCGCTCAGCTAACTCTCGTTGTCGAAAGTAACATCATCATCTATAGGGTTCAGATCCAAATCCAGACTGTGGTGATGCCTTAACTTGCTGAGGATGGTGGAAGCTACAACTCTAATGTCGGACTTCAAAGCTTCCTTTTGCCTCCTTGCAGTTTCAGGGATGCTCTCGACCAACAAGTCAACTTGAGCAGCGACTAATTGGCAGGACTCACTGAGGCTCAAGTCATCCTTCCTAGGATCGATAATATCTGCCCTCAGTAGGTCCGCAGCCATCCTCAATTTCTTAAAATTGTCCAACTCGACACTGCTACAGCTCTTGATGACCACTTCTATAGCGTCCTTTTTGTCACCACCTTAATCTGCTCTTCTTGTACTAGAAAGAAGAAGGAATAAAAACAGTTGAAGTAGCCAAGGTAAGAAAAACTTCTGCTGCAAAACAAACTTACATTTTATCTTGGTTTGCTACTATTCGGATACTTGGTCGAAGGTTGTAGCTCTTTCGCTGGACTTTTTAGCTCGGCTTCCAAGGCCAGAGTTTTGGCGAGCCTTTCTTCGGCTTCAGCCAATTTCTTCTCCAGGACAGAATTTTCCCTGCCACAACAAGAATTACTACAGTCTCAACGGACTAGGCTCAGGAGCAAATTGCTTGCTGCTTCAACTGGCAATTCTCGGCCTAATTGACCTTCACACAGTCGGCCAGTAAACCCAATGTGTGAACCACCTCCTACATAAAACAAGAAATACTAGGAGTATAATCCCTAAGGAAACATAGGGAGTCTAAAGGTAACGCTTTCCACCTACCTCCAAAAGCCCCTCACAAAGATCTTTGGATCCACTTGTCTGGCCGACAGAAGCCAAGCAAGAGGGTACCATTGGAGGCTACAAATCTTCAGTAGGGCGCAGGATCTAGACAGATTGAACCGTTGTATCTGCCATCACCTCCTCACCTCGCTCTTCTAAACAAGAAGGAGGCGTAGTTCCCTCAACCGCGGGAGAAGCAAAGATAATCACCTGTTCGTCCATCCCCGTGGCCGAAGACTCAGCAGCGGTCCCAGTCGCCTCATCAGGTTCCCCACCAACGACATGTGACACCATGGCCTCAGCTGTCACGATGGCACCATCAGTGCACCCAGCTTCCGCTGCTTTGTCTGCAGCAGAAGGAGCCTTGCATCCCTCAAATGTGGCTGAGTGTCACGCACTATGCAATGTAACTCGGTCAGAGGAAGGGGTAAAGATGTATCTGATATTGAGACCCAGGACGTTGCGGGAACTCAAGGCCACGCCCTTGGGTGATAAGAGCATGGACAGCACCTCAGAGCCGCAGTCACCCGAAGAAACCTTTGTTTTCCTCCTCAAGAAAAATAGGGGAGCATCTTCCTCCACGTCACTCCCCTCTCCCTTACAACCTTATAATGAATTGTAGTTGTATAAGACAAAGGTCAAAACATCAAAAATATTACCACAACAATCCTTCTAGTTGCGACATTAGGGTCGGCCGTGGTCGCAACTGTGGCCGGTTCCTGCATGCCTTCCGTTGCCACGGTCGCAGCAGCAAAGGTTGTCGCAGAAACCCCCACCGCAGTTGCGGCCGTGGCCTTCACTACATCAGGGGAAGTAGAGCTTATTCGTAACGATCTTCCCTTGGCTAAATCCTTGGTCGCAGGGGGAGCTCTCTTCGGCTTCTTTGACGAGGAACCTCCAAAAGGTTCGACATCGCCACCGACAAACCTTTTATGGGCTGGTGGCTGCGTTGACAGCTACGCAAATCCAAAAGAACTTTCTTTGGTAAATCATCTCCTAGAAAAATAATATGCACAGGTTTTCCGAAGGAGGCGTACCTTCGACGCGCTTGCCTAAGTTCATCAGAGCTCCCGACTAGGCTCTTCGGTCTTGGCGCATTCAAGTCGCCTTCCTCAACCGGATTGAACGATTTCAACAAAAAATTCATCCTCACTTTGACGTTCGAGAATGACAACGCTGAAAATGATAACAATAATAAAACAACTCCTCTAAGGGAAAACAAACTGAATCATAATCTACCAATCTAACTACCCTTATGGTTTAAGAATGTACCAGGGCTACCGTCCCCCATCGCCCTGACTTCCCACGCCGGGTGGTCCCTCTTCCTCGGAGGACTAATCTGATTTTTTACAAAATCTTGGATCATGTCCCGAGTAGTCAAGCCCTCGCTCATCAAGTGCTTAAGTAGTTGGGCTTGCCTCTTATGCTCGTCGTCAAGGGGGGAGCAATGTCCTACTCCTTGTTCTTCTCTGGCCGCTGATCAGCGAACCAGAGATGGCTCTCTTTTGGAGTGGTGCAGTAGAACCACCGTTGATACCACTTGTAAACTGAGTCACGCAGTGGAAAGGGGAGAAAGTCCTTCTCCTGTAGTTGGAAGTAAACACAGCCCGGTGCGGCCATGCCTTAGAACTCGCCAAAAAGTAATACTGGCGAAACAATACTACACTGGGCAAAAAAACAATGTACGCCTCGCACAAATGTTGAAAGATGGCGAGGATCAACACCGAGTTGGCATTCAGATTCACCAACTCCAGGTTGTAGTGCGCAAGGATCTCCCGCAAGAAGTCACTCTCCAGTAAATAGAAACTACACTACAAGAAGTCCTCAAACACCACCAACTCACCCTCTTGCACCTTAGGGCTCTTCTCGTACTCCCCAGCA
The DNA here is from genome assembly GCA_019359835.1 of Pharus latifolius. Lineage (NCBI taxonomy): Eukaryota > Viridiplantae > Streptophyta > Magnoliopsida > Poales > Poaceae > Pharus > Pharus latifolius. Next base: position 75,521,768 of record CM033323.1, read on the forward strand.
AGGTGCCAAGATATCAGCGAACTGGCTGGGAGGTAACCATCAGCTTCCAATGCCAACAAGCTCTCCTCTGATCGGTGACTGGATCGCATCCAACATGCCATCGGTTTAAGTTTTGGAAAAGGAAGATGAAGGCTGAGAGTTTCGGAAACAAAGGGGAAAGCAAAGAACTATGTAAGGACTCAGGAACATTCGAGGAAGGGTGCTTGCACAGGCAAGGCTCGGGACAAGTGGTTTAAAAACCCACTTCCCTCGGGTTTTTAGCCATTGTTCGCGCCGTGTGACAAAAAGAAGTTTTTTCATTTAATGCCTGTCACAACAGCCCTGACACGCGCACTCAAAAGTTCATCTCGGGTTTGGCAAGAAGTCGAACCAAAAAGACTCTTTTTCAGAGCCTAAAATGCCTTTTTTCCAGTAAAAAGAAAGCCTTTTCACTTCGACTTCGGGGGCTAACCGACAAGGTTATTCATTCTTATGATCGCACATAACCTCCCCCTGACTGCAAGAGTTTCACATGATCACGCATAACGTTTTGTGGTCGCAAGTACCTTTCTATGGTCGAAGAAAGCCAAGGAAATAGATAAAGAAATAGTTCAAGGTCATGCTGGACATAGTTGATCAATGATGTTAAAACTATGAGATCATAAAAAACTATTTCTTTCATTTATAACATTCACAAAAAAAATTTACAAATGAGAGGAATACATCAGGCGAAGCCGAGGTCATGTAATAATCTATTTACTAAGGGCTTGACCTTGGCCCTGGCCACGTCCAGTTGCTCTTGTCCGCCAACGTCTGCATCTCCCACCACTGGATCCAGATCAAGGCCTGGGCCGTGGTGGAGCCTGATCCTACAGAGGACAGTGTAGACCGTGGCATCGACTTCAATCCTTAGCCTCTCCCTATGCCTCATTGCAGACTCGAGGATGTTGGCAACCAACAAATCAGCCTGGGCCGCGATCAAATTGCAAGACTCCTCAAGAGACAAGTTAACCTTCTTAGGTTTAATAACTTCAGCCTCAAGAGAGTTCGCAACCGCCTTCAATTTCCTAAAGGTATCCCCCTCAACAAGGTTGCTACCTTTGTTGATGGAATCCAAGGCCTCCACCTCCCTGCGGGCAAACCCCTCGGCCTCTCGAGCAATCCTCTCGGCTTCTTGAGCGAGCCTCGCGGTTTCTCGAGCCTTATCGCTGGCCACTTTGAGGCGGTCGACAACTCGAAGAAGGGAGTTGAGGTCGAGCCCTCGTCGAATGTACTTCTCCTCGAGGCGCTCGTTCTCCTCCTAGAGGGAGCTGCACAATGCAGTCTTTTCCCTCAGACAGGCCAACACCTTGGCCAGCTCTTCCTTGGCTTCGTCTCCCTGAACGGCCACCGAAAGTCATGCATGCAAAAAATGACAATAAAGGAAAGAAGTCCAAAGAGCTAAGGATCCTTACCTGGGAGACAGAAACGGGCCGAACTTCAGTATGGTCGATCACTTATCCACATCCTCCTCTACTGATGGTGCAGAAGGAGAGGAAGACATCCTGAACAAACCACATAAAGACTAAATAACCAAATTCAGTTAAAGAAAAGATAGAGCTTTACCTCAAGCCATGAGGACCGATTTGTATGGCCCTGGATGAGACCAGAGCCACAGTTGCAGCAGATGGTTAGGGGGCTGGGGCCTTGTTCCTCCTGTCATAATGAATCTGTGCAGCCAAAGAAGAGGCCCCAACCATCCTCTTCGAGGAAAATCTGCTAGATGATCCAACATCATCGCTCAATCGCTTCCTTGAAGCTGTTGAATGATCTGGCGGCTGCAAAAACCTAACTAACCTAGAAAACTATATTAAAAAAGAAATCTACAACGACCTACCAAGAGAGAATTACCTCTTGAGACGATGGTGCAACGCTGATCCCTTGTGAGTCCCGCACCTCAACATGTTCTTCGTCGATCAAATCTTCTTCCTCATCGAATCGCTCTTGGTTCGGAGATGCCATTATAACAAAAGGTGAAGGAGACGAAAGGTTTGAGACTTAGAAAATTTGTGAAGAAGTTGGGAGTTCCATAGCAAGGTGACGACTATTTATAGAGTTCAAAGGGTGACACTTCGAGTTCCTAGCCTAGGGCATGGCGCGAAGGCCTCGAGATCCTCCCTAGTGCCTACCTGGCGACCGCTTCCCTAGATCTTCTCCTTAAGTTTATGGGGATTTCAAACTGCACAGTTCAACACAGGAAATCAAAGCGACGTACACTGTTTAGAATTCGAAGCGACACGACCATCACAATGGGCTGTTGACGCTTAAAATTCGAGGGCTAGCTGACGAGGATTGTTAGCTATGCTTAGACTCCCACGGTCGCACGTATACCTCCGTGGTTGTGCATAACATACCATGGTCATAAGTACCTTTCTATGGCCACAGAAGGCCTAAGAAAGAGATACCGGGTAATCCAAGGGTGTTCTAGGTATAGCCCGAGAATCATATTTATTTCGTGCAAATTATAATAAAACTCTTATAGATCTCAAACGCTTATTACCATAAAGCCCATATCTCATGTTGTATCCGCAAACACCATGGTCGCAGAGACATCATCCTATGACCAGACCCTCTCACGGATACAAAGTCTGATATCATTACAGTGGTCGCAGGCGTACGCAATCACCCTTTATCATAACTGTACCTTGATCTTTATGATTATTCCCGAGATAATCACAAGTCCCTGACAAGATAACCGTCGAAGGAAGTTAGGATGGTAAGACAGTTCCACGACGCCAACTCAAAGCTTCCTAATTTCCACGTAACAATGATCTATGGCAACCACCACGTACCCACGACCTGCAGCTATCACCCCAAGGCAATTGTGAGCAAATCATGGGACGTGCCTTCAGGAGGATAATCGACAATCTCTTCGGCAAGTATAAGAAGGTCTTCAAGGGAAGGATCAGGGGAGGACGATCGACTATAGAGAAGATTAGACATAGCCAGATAGGATGAGCTAGCACACTAACCTTGTAATAATCTCTCTGTAATCTTTGTTCCCACATAAACAAATACACAGGACGTAGGGTCAATACTCAATTACGAGGGCCCAAACCTGAATAAATTCCCGTGTTCTTGATTCGTAAATACTTTGAATACCTTGGTATTTGTATGATTGGCTCCCTTCACAACCCATCTCATTCTTTCATAAGTTCGACATGAGGACCTGATATGCACACACCTCGCCCTAAAATGCGTGCATGTAGTTTGGTCCCAATCTTCTGTCATAGGAGAAATCCGTAAATAAATGCGAGTTGTGACCTTGACAAAGGGGCGGCCAACCATGATCCAACACACGACCAGCAACCTCACAATTGCTAAACCACTTCTCAATTGGTTATCAACCAAGCAAAGCTAGATTGACCTGTTCATGAAGAACAACTCAAGCAAACCAATAAGAAAAGCAACAGCAACAGCGGAAGAATATCAATACTCAATAATCTGAATTATGAGTTGAACATTGAGACTCTGAATTGTACAAGTCGGCAAAGGCACGAGAATACAATTTGTATATCAACGAAGTCTACCTAAAACTAAGACTATGCCTTCTCTTTTATAGAAGATGGTGTCGACAAAAGATAGAATGTTTAAACTAGAATTCTAATCGTAATCTAATTCAAAAGAGAATAGAATCCTAACATACTACAAGAGATAAAATCCGGAACTATCTTTCACGGGCTCGGATGGGACTCTTTCCTCTCGTGCACTTGTCATTCTTTCGGGCCTCCTAGTTGCATACGACATCCGATTTCGATGATTCTTGATTTGTTGGAAAGCTCTTTCGAATATATTTCTAATAAGTACTCATACAACTGACTGGAAGATCTATGCTGAAATTGGTGCTTGTTCTAAATCACTGGACAATCATGCTTGGTCGGCAGACTGTATGGTCCTCAGGTTGCGACCATGTGCTTCCAACCATGGGCTGTGACCTTCTGCTTCCAACCATGGGCTGTGACCTTGGGCGGTGCTGCGACCTTGAGCCATTCTGATCGAGCACAGAGTTCTTCTAATCGATGAGGTCAAAGTGATCGTTGGTCGAAGTTGCCAGAAAAGTGTTCATTCTTTCTTGGCTAAGAATTGGATCAACAATTTTGTCCAGAACTCCCTCACATGTAACAACAAAAAAAAGAATAATCATCAGGTATACCATTTGTTCTATAATTAAATAACTAATTCACCTAAGAAACGAGTTCACCTGCTGTCCAAGGTGACGGGCATGCGCTTGTGTTAAACCATACTTGGGTGAGAACGATGGGCAAGAGTCGAAGACGACTCTTTTTTAAGAAGGGTAGTATGATGAGGACATCACGACCACACACTCAGAAGCTTTAACACGAGCGCATGCGTGTCACCTTGGACAACAGTGAATTCGTTTCTTGGGCGAAAAAATTATTTAATTACAGAACAAATGATATTACCTAATGATTGTTCTTTGCTTGTTGTTACATGTGAGGGAGTTCTGGATGAAGTTGTTGATCCAATGCTTAGTCAAGGAAGAATGAACATGTTTCTGACAACTTCGACCAATGATCACTTCGACCTCATCGATCAGAAGAACTCTGCGCTCGATCAGAAAGGCTCAAGGTCGCAGCACCGCCCAAGGTCGCAACCCATGGTCGGAAGCACATGGTTGTAGCCTGAGGACCATACAGTCTGCTGACCAAGCATGATTGTTCAGCGACTTTGACCAAGCGTCAATTTCAGCATAGATGTTTGAGTTAGTCTTATGCATACTTGTTGGAAAGATATTCGAAAGAGCTTTCCAATGCATCAAGAATCATCAAAATCCGATGTCATATGCAACCAAGAGACCCGAAAGAATGGAAAGTGTACGAGAGGAAAGAGTCCCGTCTGAATCCGCGAAAGTTAGTTCCGGATTTCTTTTTATAGTTTTTTAGGATTCAATTATGTTTCAAATTAAATTAAGATTAGAATTCTGGTTTTAAACCTTTTATCTTTTTTAGATACCATCCTCTATAAAAGAGAAGGCATGGTCTTAGTTTTAGGTAGAGTTCGTTGATATATAGATTGTATTCTCGTGCCTTTGCCAACTTATACAATTCGAAGTCTCAATGTTCAACTCATAATTCATATTATTGAGTGTTGGTATTCTTCCGCTGTTGCTCTTGATTTTCTTATTGATTTGCTTGAGTTATTCTTCGTGAACAGGTCAATCTAACTTTGCTCGGTTGATAACTAATTGAGGAGTGGTTTAGCGATTGTGAGGTTGTTGGTCATGTGTTGGATCGTGGTTAGCCGCTGATACCTCCTAAAATGAGGTCTCGCAAGTGGACGAGGTCGCAATAGTATGTGAGTATGTCGTTCTCTCCTAAAGGACTAGATGAGAGCAAAATATGCCCAACTAAATCTGAATCTGAAAATCAAAAAATGCAGCGAGAAGAGAATCAGTCATCTTTAATGTTGCTTTAGATTCTATCTCTCAAGAGTCAGACAGAAGATTGATTTAAAATTTCCCTGCTACAGAAACTAAGAAACAATATTGCAATTCCATTCATATCATCCAGTCAATGCCCAAACCAAACATGCATCATGAATTTTCAGGATGGCAACAACTATGAATTCTACTAGACTGTGGATCTCAGTTCGCAACAATTATCATCACTAAACTACACTGAAATCAAGCAGGATCATGAAGGCCATCACAAAACAAAACAGGAACAAGCACCTAATCACCAACAAGACCCAAACAGCAACAGGAATGAATTTGCAATATCACAATTATCGGGTGCAATCAGGTGAAATTTCGAAGTAATGAAAAGACAACTAAAATGGATTTTTTTCAAGTATGAAACTGATCATTCACAGTTGAATTCTGTTTATTTACATGCATCACAGGAAACAGATTAGGGGGAGAAGGAGAGAATGAGATTTGAGAGAGGAGATTCGTTGCCAAAACTATTGTCGGTGAAGAGGCCATTGATGTGGTCACCGGAGAAGTGGAAGAAGATGGCCGGAGTTGATGTCGGGGTTGAAGAAGTCGTGGGCGACGCAAGGGTGCTGCAGGAAGCTGGTGCTGGAGAGGAGCAAGACGCTGTCGAAGAAGCCGTAGCCATAGTCGCTGACGACGTCGTCGGTGATGTGGCCAGTGATGAGGACGAAGCTGCAGCTTGGGGAATTGACGGTTCGCCGTTGTTGTCACACCAACGGCAAATGGAGTCGGAGAGGAAGAAGGGAGGCGGCGGCGGTGTAATTGTGGAGGCGCGTGGGACGGAGGCGCGGCGCAGCGCTGGAGCAGAGGAGACGCCGCACTGGATCGAGATCGGGGACGGCCCCGATCGGCGAGTGAGGCGTGGATCCAGGAGCGAGAGAGGTGGTGGCGGAGGTGAACAGCGGCGGTGGTGTGAGGTGGCGAGATCAGCGAGGGACGCGGTGGCAAGGGCGGCGCGGGATCGGGTGGATCCGGCGGCGGGAGCTGTGGAGGCGCGGGAGGTGCGATCGGCGGCTTTGGAGGTGCAGATCGGGTGCGGGAGAGGCGGATCGGGCGGCGGTGGCGTGTGAACGGCGGCGCGGAGCAGAAGATCCGGCGGATGGCGACGGGAGAGGCTAAAAGGAGGCGGCGTCGGTGGCGTAGAAGAAGAGGAGAGGGAGGGAGCAGCGCGACGGCGCGGGCTGGTGAAGCAGCATGGCTAAGGAGAAGGGGAATGACAGAGATCTAAAAGAGGAGAGAGAGAAAAGTGGCTCCGCAGGCGGCGTATGGCTTGGTCGTCGCCGGCGTAGTGGTAAGAGGTGTGGATCGCTAGGGGGGAGGCAAAAGAAAAAGATAACAAAGTAAAAATCAGGCTCGAAGATTTCCAAGTGGTGGCTGGCTAGGGTTAAGGGGGCATTTTGGCAATTTTGCAGAAATGTCCTTAAAGAAGTTAGAAATGACAACCAGGTCCTTCTGAGCTATGATTCTGTTCCGGGCCCCCGAAAACTTCGATTTTAGCACGGTCGGTTCTTACGCGTCCGTAGAAACATGTGCTTCTATCCAGAATCGACCGAGGATCAGGTTAAGTCGATGAAGTGCATCTGTTAGCCAAAATCCATCTGATTCGCGCCAAACTGCAATAAAAATTGCCAAACAAGTAATCCAATCGATTTGGCAACAAATCTGGAATAATATAGGTATATGACTAATATGTGCATAAGCATGGGGAAAATATATAGAAAAATCAAGCAAATCAAGTAAATATCAACCGCCCCTTTGTCAAGGTCACAATTCGCATTTATCCACGGATTTCTCCTACGACGGAAGATCGGGACCAAACTACATGCACGCATCTTAAGGCGAGGCGTGTGCATATCAGTTGGTATCAGAGTTTACGTTGCCGATAGGAATTCATTTATCCCTAGTTTAGTTGTTTGATTTTTTTAATCTAGAGTCTAGAAAATTGTCAGACAAAAACAAAGAGTTCCCTAGCCCGTTGTTGCTTTCAATCTGTTATTTTCAGTTTGCTTAAATGAGTTTTTGTTCCATTGAGTCGTGTCTAGTTGCTGGTCTTAATCTTGTTGGCCGAAAATTCAAAGTTAGATTGAGCTCTAGCTGTTGAGTTAGCATATTGCATCTTGCCGTGAATCATATAACAAAAATACCAAAAGAAGGCAATAAAGGATAAAAAAAAAAGAAGAGAGTGTTCATTCAAATTGAGAGAAAAAGAAAATCTTTTGAAATACTTTAGCTTGTTGCTAGACACCAAGCCTTTCATTGATTGAGCAGCAATTTGGACTAGTACTCGTGTGAACTATTATTCAATTTCACAATTTCTGAGATAATTGATTGCTTTCCTTTGATACACATAATTTTTTCCTACCTACAACCCCACATATTCATCATTAGTCCACGCGTACCTCACATTGCAATCGCTGTACTTATCTCCTTTTCTGGAGATCACGACCTGGCATGCTAATTGCAAACATTAAGAGGGGTAAGAGCTTCGATTGGTAAGGTTGATGATGATCCAGGAGGATCTCCAAGTCCTGATCGCATGCGGCTTCGCGACCAAATCCTGATCGCATACGGCTTCGTGACTTTAACCGTGGTCGGAAAGGATTCGCGACCTAGATGAGTCCGCGACCATGGATTGGTCCGCGACCAGGAAAAGGAATTCGTTCCCTGTTCGGAATTGTAATCCGATCCGAATGTGTATAACTAAGCTTATCTGTTTAGGATTAGTTATATGAGTCTGATACGTACTCATACGATTGGACTATAAATACCTTGTAATAGATCTAGTTTAGATCATCGAATTCAATAGAAGAGTCATAGAACTTATTTGAGTTTTAGACACTTATAGTTCTTTCGACGTAGACAAGTGTGTCTAACGTTCGACGTGTAAAACTCTCTTTGAAATAAAGAGTTGTGCAATTACTTTGAGCTGTGGTTTCGATCAACCTTTGGGTTTCGGTATTTCCGAGTAAGATCCCGTTATTCTGTATATTAGAATCTGGGCGAGCTTAGTGCGAAAACCAAGGCTAGGTCTCAAACGGATCAGATGAGGTTGAGAGTTCCACATATATTCAGTAGTTTGGTAAGAGATTCTTGTGTTTCTTGTTTTCACTAACCATGACAGGATTAAAAAGTTCTCGAGGTTCAGCACATGATAGTGATGCTGATGTTCAGGAGAGCGTGGATCGACCACCAGTGTTCCCATTGTCTCCACATTCTCAAGCCATGTTGGGTCACTTCCAGCGGATGCTAAACGAATAGATAGTACCTCGTTTGATCGGTTTGGAGAATCGTCTTGACAGAATGGACGTTCGACTTGAGCAAGTTGAGCGGACGCCACCACAACAAAATCTACCACCTCGATTCCCTCGAGGTCCAATTGAAGCCAATAATCATGATGTGGCCGCCTTTCCACTTCAACCAAGGGCGAACTTCATTGCTGCTTCCAGGAAGCCGCCAATGAAGAGAGATATGAAAATTATGTGACTGATAATGAGGAAGTTGTTTTGGATCCTGATCAACAACGACTTGCATGAAACAGTCGAGACATGGGAGGATATGCACGTCACCGCAATGAAGACAGAAGGGATGATGCTTTGGGAAAGATCAAATTTATTGTCTCCAGCTTTGATGGGAAGTTTAATCTAGAAGCATATCTTGATTGGGAGTTTCTCGTCGAGTAAAAGTTCAGTTGTCATCTTTATCCAGAAGATCGTCGAGTCATGCTGCCACAAGTGAGTTTGTTGATTATGCTTCTATTTGGTGGAGTCAAATCCACCAAAGAGATAGAGCTCCTCACACTTGGGATGATCTAAAGCGCTTGATGAGGTCCAGATTTGTACCTGCTTATTTTGAGAGAGATTTGCTTAATAGATTTTAGAGATTGAATCAAGGTAGCAAATCTGTGGAAGACTACTATCAAGAGTTGCAAGTGGGCATGCTTCGTGCTAATGTGTAGGATGTCTTTGTAGTGGTTTACTTTGGTGATATATTAATTTACAGCAAGACTTTGGATGAACATTTGGGGCATTTGCGCCAAGTTTTTTCTATCTTGAGAGAGGCACGTTTGTTTGCTAACCTTGAGAAGTGCACCTTCTACACGGATCGAGTCGTGTTTCTTGGTTTTGTTGTGACTGCGCAGGGCATTGAGATGGATGAACAAAAGGTGCAAACTATTCGAGCATGGCCTACACCAACAACAGTCACACAAGTGCGGAGTTTTCACGGACTTGCTGGTTTCTACCGCCGGTTCGTACAGGATTTCAGTACGATCGCCGCGCCACTCAATATGTTGACCAAGAAGAACATGCCTTTCAAGTGGGAACAAGCGCAAGGGGACGCTTTTAAGACGCTGAAAGATAAGTTGACCAATGCACCACTTCTACAACTTCCTGATTTTAATAAAACTTTTGAGATAGCATGGTGATGCTGATGGTATTGGAACTGGAGGTGTTCTCATACAAGATAGAAAACCCATTGCTTATTTTAGTGAAAAGCTTAATGGTCCAGTTTTAAACTACTCAACTTACAACAAGAAATTGTATGCATTGGTTAGAGTGTTAGAAACATGACAACATTACCACTGGTCAAAAGAATTTGTCATACATTCGGATCATGAAGCATTGAAGTACATTCATAGCCAAAGTAAGTTGAATCGTAGACATGCTAAGTGGATTGAATTAATTGAATCATTTTCGTATGTTGTCAAATATAAGAAAGGTAAAGATAATTTGGTTGCTGATGCATTGTCTAGACGTTACATCTTGTTGTCGTAACTTGATTGCAAAATTCTTGGGTTAGAGAGTTTGCAAGAATTATATTCAACTGATTTGGATTTCAAAGACATTTACATTAATTGCAAAGAAGGAAGGTGTTGGGCTCGATATGTACTGAATGATGGTTATTTGTTTAGAGCTAACAAGCTTTGTGTTCCCGTGAGTTCCGTTCATCTTTTGTTACTGCAGGAGGCTCATGGCGGTGGTTTAATGGGATATTTTGGGATACACAAAACAAAAGATGTTTTGGCCACTCTGTTTTACTGGCCAAAGATGCGGCGAGATGTCGAGCGCTACGTTCGATGATACACTACTTGTCAAACAGCTAAGTCTCGCTTAAACCCACATGGATTATATAATGCCTCTTCCTATTCCGAAGGAACCTTGGGAGGATATTCTATGGATTTTATGCTAGGATTACCAAGGACTAAGAAGGGGAGGGATAAAATCTTTGTTGTTGTTGATAGGTTTTTAAAATGGCTCATTTTATACCTTGTCATAGGAGCGATGATGCTACCCACATTGCTAATTTGTTTTTCAGCGAGGTCGTTCATCTACATGGAGTACCAAAGACAATTGTTTCAGATCAAGGTACCAAATTTTTTAGCCACTTTTGGAGGACACTTTGGGGAAAGCTTGGAATGAAGCTGTTGTTCAACAACCTGTCATCCCCAAACTGATGGCCGAACCGAGGTCGTCAACCAAACACTTCGTACCATGCTACGAGTAGTTCTGAAGAAAAATTTGAAGCTTTGGGAGGAGTGTTTACCACACATTGAATTGGCATTCAACCGTGTCGTGCACTCTACTACCAAGTTTTGTCCGTTCGAGGTCATCTATGGATTTAAACCTACTGCACCAATTGATTTGTTACCTCTATCGCTTTCCAAAAGAGGTAATCTTGCTGCCAAACAACGTGCTGAGATGATTCGTAAGATACATGAGATGACCAAAGCAAATATTGAGAAGATGCAACTTCAATATAAGAAGCATGCAAATAAAGGCAGAAAGGAAGTTGTGTTCAAAGAAGGAGATTTAGTTTGGTTGCATCTGCATCATGATTGTTTTCCAGAACAGCGCAAGTCCAAACTAATGCCGCGAGGTGATGGTCCATTCAAAATTCTTGCCAAGATCAATGACAATGCTTATAAGTTGGAGCTACCTGAGGACTATGAAGTGAGTGATACATTCAATGTCCATACTTGGGCGAGAACGATGGGCAAGAATCGAGGACGACTCTTTTTCAAGAAGGGGAGCATGATGAGGACATCACGACCACACACTCACATGCTTTAACACGAGTGCATGCGCGTCGCCTTGGACAACAGGTGAATTCATTTCTTGGGCAAATTCATTATTTAATTACAGAACAAATGATATTACCTAATGATTGTTCTTTGCTTGTTGTTGCATGTGAGAGAGTTCTGGACAAAATTGTTGATCCAATTCTTAGTCAAGAAAGAATGAACACATTTCTGGCAACTTCGACCAACAATCACTTCGACCTCATCGATCAGAAAAACTCTGCACTCAATCAGAAAGGCTCAAGGTCGCAGCACCGCCCAAGGTCGCAGCCCATGGTCGGAAGCACAAGGTCGCAACTCATAGTCGGAAGCACATGGTCGCAACCTGAGGACCATACAGTCTGCCGACAAAGCATGATTATTCAGTGACTTCGACCAAGCACCAATTTTAGCATAGATGTTCGAGTCAGTCGTATGCATACTTTTTGGAAGGATATTTGAAAGAGCTTTCCAACACATCAAGAATCATCGAAATCCAACGTCGTATGCAACCAGGAGACCTGAAAGAATGGAAAGTGCATGAGAGGAAGGAGTCCCGTCCGAATCCGCGAAAGTTAGTTCCAGATTTATTTTTATAATTTGTTAGGATTCGATTCTATTTCGAATTAGATTAAGATTAGAATTCTGATTTTAAACCTTTTATCTTTTGTAGACACCATCCTCTATAAAAGAGAAGGCATAGTCTTAGTTTTAGGTAGACTTTGTTAATATACAGATTGTATTCTCGTGCCTTTGCCGACTTGTACAATTCAGAGTCTCAATGTTCAACTCATAATTCATATTATTGAGTGTTGGTATCCTTCCTCTGTTGCTCTTACTTTTCTTATTGATTTGCTTGAGTTGTTTTTCGTGAACAGGTCAATCTAGTTTTGCTCGGTTGATAACCAATTGAGGAGTGGTTTAGCGATTGTGATGTTGCTAGTCGCGTGTTGGATCGTGGTTAGCTGCCCCTTCGTCAAGGTCACAACTCACATTTATCCACGGATTTATCCTTCGACGGAAGATCGGGACCAAACTACATGCACGCATCTTAAGGCGAGGCGTGTACATATCACCTCCCCTTCTTAGTCCTTGGTAATCCCAACACAAAATCCATAGAAATATCCTCCCAAGATATTTTTAGAATAGGAAGAGGCATATATAATCCATGAGGGTTTAAGGGAGGCTTAGCTGTTTGACAAGTAGTGCATCGTCGAAGGTAACGCTCGACATCTCGCCGCATCTTTGGTCAGTAAAAGTGAGTGACCAAAACGTCTTCTGTTTTGTGTATCCCAAAATGTCCCATCAAACCACCACCATGAGCCTCCTGCAACAACAAAAGACAAACGGAACTCGGGGAAACACAAAGCTTGTTAGCTCTAAACAAATAACCATCATTCAGTACATATTGAACCTAACATTTTTCTTCTTTACAATTAATGTAAATGTCTTTGAAATCCAAATCAGTAGAATATAGGTCTTTTAAACTTTCCAACCAAAAAATTTTGCAATCAGTTGGGATAACAGGACATCTTGTCACCGGGCATTGACGAAGCGAAGTTGACCATCTCGTTCGTGACTGACAAAGCCAGATACCATTAATGTCAGGCACTGAAGAGATGAAGACATTTATTCTGTTTGTGATTGACGAGGTCGAACAACCCCCAGGTTAGGCATGATAAGGCAAAGATTGAATATGTGATAGCCCCATAAACCAACGAGACTATGGATTTGCATAGTTGCATGCATGAACATACACATTGCATACATAGATGATAGATCAGAAACTCGAAGACAATAACCATTAGTGGCTTAATTGGAGGTCTTATGCGAATTCAATACGTAGATGTAATTAATCAGAAGTTTTATAAAATCCTGGGAACAAGAATCGTATAGTCCCTGATGTCAGATGTATTTTATGGACGTATGAGAATATGTTAAATCTCGAAATGGACTTATATCTTGTAAATCAAGACGAACTAATACAACAATATGTTTACCCTATGTTTCTGTATTCTCTCTCTTTTTTTTTATACTTATATATATTGACATGCCTACAACTTAGAGATTAAAAAACAGAGAGAATGGAATTTCTCGGTGAAACAATGGTAAATGGCCAAGAAAATTTGCAAGCTGGGCATCACATCTGTATCTCACACTATCTTACATATTACAATATACAATGGAGGTTCTGACATATATAAGATTCCACAAGAACAAGGTTCAGAATCAAAACGTGAAAGCTCATGTGATTCTTGTGGGTGCTTTGGTCGAGTGTTTGTTGGGTACAATCTACAAAAAAAAAATTATATATTATCCTTTTCTATTTTTGAAAAAAAACCAGATAATCTTTTGCATTTCAGAATAAGATATTTTACATCATGTACTTTGAACCATTTTTTGACTGATTTTGAACCGTTTTGATAGATGATGTTGATGTAAAATTTGCAATTTCATCTTTTAAATTGCACAAGAGCAACTACTATTTTATTTATATTATTTATTGTGTCTGATTTTGCAGATTTCAAACGCTTCCTCCAAGCTCCTATTAAAATTATAAATTTAAAATTTCAACTTGAAATTTTAATTTTGAATTCAAATTTAAATTACAAATTTCAGACAAATCTTATATTCAAGTTTTAAGTTTAAATTTTGAATTTTGAAATTCAAATATTAAATTTGAAATCTGAATGTGAAATTTTGAATCCGAATTTTCAGTTTGAAATTTGATTTTCAAGATTCAAATTTCTAATTTCTAAAATTAAAATTTCAAATTTTAAAATTCAAATTCAAGGTAGAAATTTGAAATTCAAAGTTTGAGGAGAAGTTTGGAGGTGGCATTCAAAATTTGAAAAATCTTATACAATATAAATAGTAATGAAGTAGTAACTTCAAAATTCAAATTTGAGGTTAAAATTTGACATTCATAATTTGAGAAGCAGCTTGGCGGCAGTGTTTGAAGTTTGAAAAATCTATCAAAATAAATAGTAAATAAAGTAGTAGTAGTTGTTGTAATTTAGAAAGACTAGAAGGGCGAAATTGCAAAATTTTTCATCCACATCACCGATCAAAACGAGTTAAAACCAATCAAAGTGTGTTTTCGTATCAAATGTGCACTAATTTTGAAGTATATAGTGTAAAATATCCAATTTTAAAGTAAAATTAAGAGGTTATCTGGACTTTTCAGAGAGTTAAAGAGGTGATATGGACCTTTTCAAAAAAAAATATGGAAGACTACTATAAGCAATGTTTTAGATCAAGGCCACTTGGACTGTTTATGCATCAGTATAAACATTAGCACTAAGTCAATCGCTCCATTGGCCCACTTGATCTGCTTATGTGTTATTTTCTTGTGCATGGCGCTTATTTTTTTGGTGCAAATGTGTAGTATATTCAAAATATAGTTATATATTTAGGTATAGGGTGATATTTCTAACTCATTAATGAAATGTAAGTTTTATATGTTTATTGATTTGACATATATACTATAGTATTGTATTGTATATATAAACATATCTATTTTATAAAAGTTAAACCGCAAGACGAATACAAGATTGGAGGCATGTATACCCAAGGGTGTTCACTTGGTCCCCCCAATTTTTTGAAATCACAAAAATTAGGAAAATGAGTCCTTTAAAATACTATAAAACTAGGAGCATGCCCCACGCGTTGCTGCGGGAAGGAGGAATGATTACTTTGTTGTTTATGTTTTATACAGAAACTAATAATGCCATATACATGGGCTAGAATCCTGGTAAAATTGCAAGCTGTATTTCTGAAAATACTTCATTTTCAAACACAAACAACATAATGTTTTCAGTTTTTCTTTTTGAAAAATCAAAATCACTCATATTGCCTTACATATTAGTTGGAGTTAAATAATTGATTGAAAACATATGTAACCGAGCAAATATAGTTTCTCTAATATCATTTTGTTTTATATCCTCGTGTTGGCATTGTATGGACGACCTCCAAAGAAAAAATAATGTCAAATTAACTTGCATCTGCAAAAGAGAAATCATTGCATAACAATTACAACTCAAAAAAACACATGAGGTTTTGTCAGTTTAGTTCTATATTGTATGTCAATAAAGTATGATTTTGTCATTGAAAAAAAGGAAAAGATACAAAGAAAAAAGATACAAAGAACTTCTTACCACAGTGCAGTCAAAAATTAGACCATCAAACTTGCGCAAGGCCTTGTCTTTGGAAGAAGCAGGGTAGAGACTTTTCTTTGGTGGAGGTTGCCATGACATGGAACAGGTGCCTTTGATCGAATTTAATACTGTTTGAAAAGCTAAATAGGAAAAATTATTACCTGCTGCTCAAAAGTAATATGGTGAATTTCTTCTCATGTTTTTACTGTGCTTTTAGTCATATATACGGGAGAGCAACAATTGTGGAAAAAGCAGCTTCTTCATATATAATTATTATAGTTACACAAAGATGAGCTTGTAATGTAAGTTTAATAGATGACATCAAGAGAAATATCCAAATTTCTCAATTCCAAGAAAATAACTTAGAATGAAGCCACTAAATAATTAATAGCAGAAAAACTCTGTATTAGCCCATTAGAAGAACAATGATAAAAAAGGAAAACCCCTAAGACATAGTAGTTGTACTTGTGTTATGAATGATGGCAAAAAGAAGTTGCACAAACACCAGAGATAAAGCTTGTAGTTCTAATTATAAAGAGCAACAATAAAAATTAACTGCATCAAAAAAGAAATTCTAGTGAAAACGCCATTGCATTGAAAAGAGTAACAAACAATGGGCCAGTAATTTAGTATAGTTCTTGATAGGCTGATACTGCTGTATATTTCCCTTACCATGCTAAATCTTCCTCCAGACCTGTACCATCTCTTTGGCATCCCAAGTTGCTCCTCCATATAATGCAATGGCAAAATATACATGGTATCTACCGAAGGAAACAATTGTCAACAAGATATCATCAAACCCAAATAGCAAGAGTCAAGTAAAACATTATGAAGTAAATATGATAATATGATCAATAAGAGATTCAACATGAAAACTGACTTGGTATAATCATGAAACAATTATCAAATTATACATTGCAAACAGGGAAAAGATTACAAATGCATATTTGCAGTTGGATGAAGCATGAACAAATTATTCAACATCAAAGTATTCCATCTGCTAGTAGCTTAGTTTACTCAGACTTACACAACCACCATCAAGCCATTGTGCCGAGCATTTAGCAAAAACTGAAGCTTGATAAAGTAAGCAGCAAAATCTCATTAACCAGGAACGACAACAGGATGAAATAGTTACTTGATTTTCTAGATGAGGATGACGCTGAGCTTCTTGGCAAGTTTTTGGCTGCAGGGACGGAGGATGAGAGACTTGCGAGAGGGGAGGTGCTTCTCTAACTTCATGTCGACTCTACGGAGGGTCTGACACACGTCCTCTACTGGCCGGTGTCCAGGCGCGAAGGATTGGCGGGCTCCTGTCGATGCGCAGTTCGGTGCATGGGTCGAGGTACGGACGGCACTACTCCTCGGGCGTGGCGTGGCTGGCCGAAGGAGGGTCGACAGGACAATCAGCCGACGCAGCAGAGCAGTTTCAACGCGACCTGACGACGCGGTGATCACGGTGGCGGAAAGTCCACGAGGAGGAGCCGGATGACCTGCAGGTCGGCGTCAGCAGCGGTAGTTCTGCGATCGGCCATAGGAGTGGAGGCACCGTGGTCTAGAGATTTGGTTGGCATGGCTCAGGCTGCAGGACAAGTAGGCAGGTGGAGATGGTGGAGTCTGTCGGCGGTGAGGGAGGAGGACGGCAACTGGTGCCTGGCTCAGGCTGAGGAGGAAGGACGGACGGGCAACAGAGATCCGGCCGGCGGTGCAGCCTCCAGACGGTCATCTCTTTTTAAAGATAAATGATCACATGGAAATAATTTTCGATGACGTGGCTCAACCAGGAGTATTCTTTGCCAGTTAGAAATAGGTTACAGAATATTGTACAGATAGCAAACATTTCTAATTGTGCCTCCATCGAATATAATGTTTGAATTTGTCACTGATACAAGTTTGCATATGTCTAGGTGCTGAGCGGTAGGATGACCGCTCGCTTACTGCTTAACACTATTTAGAATATTTCCTACAAGAGTTTACATTTACTCATCTGCCCTTGGTTGTCATCTGCAGACCGCAGATATCCTTGTCCCAAAATTCTTATTGAGATTAAAAAAGAATCAGGACTGAGCCCAGCCAAATCATTTTGGGCTACCCATGAATATGTCAAGGTACTTACCATATTTGGATTTGTGTTGGATCTGCACTGCGTCTACAGGAAGAAGCAACAAAGCAGCTGAAAAGTGGAAAATAAACCGTATGGGGAAGACAATTCAAAATCACAATTTAATTTTGACTGAAGCCGGGTAAACGAATACCGGATGAGAACTGGGGACATTTAACAATTAAACATTTATGTTGTTTGATTTCTAGAAAGATTAGGTATTGATCAAAGATGAAGAACTTCGAACTTAAGATTTGAATAATTGGAACTTGACATTCTACGTTTTCAAGCAAAATTCAAATTGCAAATTTTGAATTTGTTTTGAAACCAACTAGTATTTGGTTTCCAAGTCCAGGCTGATAAGCCCGGTTACTAGCTAGTTCACAGAAAATGCAAGAACACAAATCAGAACTAACATCCTACATTCAGAGCAGCACATAGCATACTTTTACATCTAACTTGTTACCAAGTACACATTAGATATTGCAAAAGCCAAAAGGGTAGCTTAGCAACCACCAGATGTTCTAAGTAAAATACACGGATGATTCTAAGTTCAGCTTTCTGTGATGGAGTTCTGGATGAACTGTGCAATTGCTTTAACAGCTTCTGTTTCAGCGCCATGTTGATCTAGTCCAGTAGACTCTTGGTACTTTTTGCCAATCTTAAAAGAGTGATCACCACCATCAATAACGTGCAGTTCATTCTTGCAGTTCATCTTCTTGCGAGTGGATTCAAGCTTTTCTAATGGGCATAAGCTATCTTTACTGCCCTGTGAACAACAATCCGCTACAAGTCAAGATTTGACTATTACCAAGAAATTATCATTTAATATTTGCTATTAAGTATTTAGAAAGTAGTTGGCAATTAAACCCAAGAGGTTATACCACAGAGAAATAGTTTTCATTGTGTACCTGCACAAACATTGTTGGAACATTCAGCTTTAGCAGTGTATCATCCCTCACTGCACCATTTATGCCCTATGTTGGAAGAAAGCAAAATGAAAAATTATAACTATGCCTACTATAGGGAACATTAATTGGAGTAATGAATGACAGTGAATAAGCAATGTTGAAACTTTCTGGCATAAAGTTAGATTGAGGAATGGTGATACAAGATCAAGTGATCTATAAGTATACCAGCCATTATTGGTGGCTTACCTGTTAAGACCACGATTTTCATGAATTATTTTATCATGAAGCATATACAAATCCATTTCTAGTGAAATAGCTTTGAGTTGTGATCAATATAGCCAAGAAGCAATGAATTGACCAAATGGAGGAATACAAAATACCTTTAAAGGATAACCCAAGCATACTACTGCAGAAACATCGATACCATCATCCAAGCTAGCTACCATACAGCTAACCCTGCAGATGCCAAAGCATTGTAATTTGTAAGCACCCAAATCTTGACACAAGACAGTAAGAAGTGCAACGATGATACAAGCAGGGTTCTCGCTTATCCATAATTACCTTGAACCCATGGACTTCCCCATCAGAACAAGAGGATGCCCCGGATGTTTCACAACAGCATCCTTCACAACATCTAAGTGATGATCAACTAGCTTTTCCGCCTTTGGGGGAGCTCTGCGCTTCCCACCAGACATATCTACAACCACAAAATTATTTAACACAATTACACTAAAAAGGTGATGAATTGGGGTCACAAATTACCAAATTAGCACTTGATCAAACTCACAAGGGTAATCAAAGGTCACCACTTCTATGGCATCCAATGCATCTTTCACCATCTCCTTCCAACTAAACAGAAATAATTGTCAAGTTAGAACAGAAAGCATCACACAGTGCTAAAGTATATAAATGAATTGAAAAAAAAAACACAATCCAAGCATCAAATCTTGGCTGCTTTGCGAATCGCAAGAAGCAGGCTCCCAAATCGGCAAGAAAAGAAGGGGGAGGGGGAAAGAAAACTCACTGGACCATCCAGTCGGAGGTGGAGGGGGCGCCGGCGCCGTGAGCGAAGACCACCAGAGGACGCCGCTGCGATGGTGGCAGAGGTGGCGGCGGCGGGCTCTGCTCGACGCGGCGTCGCTTGGGGGCCATGTTGAGATGGAAACCCTAGAACTAGAAGTGTGTGGAGCGGGAAGACGAGGGGAAATGGAGGGGGGTCGGCCCTGCAGCGCGGGAATTCATGCTGCCGCTGTGGACGGATTATGGATCTTCTGCGGCTGTGGAGGACAGCGTTGCCAAAAAAACAAAAAAAAAATATATTGCGTTGAGCACCCTCCAATTTGAAAAAAATTATCCAACCAAAATATGTGTATATTTTTTCTAAAAAAACTTACAAGATTATCTATTTTTAATCTTCATTCTCTATATCTTTTCTTCATCTTTCTCCTCTGTCCCTTCCACTGCCATAATCCCAACTCATATACCATCACTGTCATGTTCTTCCATCTTCTCCTCCTCCCATGTTGACCATCACTTTCTTATTGCACTGCCTCCCCCTCTCCTCCGTTATTGTCTCATTCTCTACCTTGTTACTGCCACCTCATATTGCCTCTACCCACAGTCGATAGCACCATCGTCGCCTCGCTGTCTTATTTCAACTCACTGTTGAGCCACCATCATTAGAGACAGTGGCGAACGCACCGTTGGGGCGTGTTGGGGCGTGCGCCCCAGCTCCGTTCTGCCGCGAACCGCCTCTACCCCTCCGTCTCCGGCGTCGAATCCCCGCTAGCCCCGTCGCCGCCGTCGCCCGTCGCCCCGTCGGCCGCCGTCGCCTGCTGTGTTTGAGAATTGAGAGAGCAATGAGAAGCCCAACAGCGGACAGCCCAAGTAAAAGCCCACGGCCCATGTGCCTCGGCCTCGCCAACATCCCTCTGGCCCTCCCAGGCAGTCCCAAAATCCCTCATTCATCCTCCCGGATTCTCCCGATCCCGAGCTAAGCACAAGCTACAACCCTAGGCGGCTAGGCAGCAGGCGGCGCGGCCGTCGGCCGTGATTCCGTGAAGCGGTGAAGGACTGAACTCACTGAAGGCCTGCCCTCAGTGCCCTGAACAGCTGAACTAGTGAACTCTGAACTCTGAAGCCCTGATTCCCTGAAGACTGAAGTGAAGGCTGAAGGCTGAAGCAGTGAACTGACTCAACTGAGTGATTGAGTGAAGCCTGATTGCCTGCAGGTTAATGCTTTTTTGCTTAATTAATAATTAGTTAATTGCTTGCACTTGTCCTGTTGTCCAGTTGTCCTGATGGTTGAAGACTTGAAGTGGTTGAAGTGGTTGAATTGTTGTCTGTTGAATGTTGATGGATGCTGAATTGCTAATGCAAGTGATGCAGTGATGCTTGACTAGTTGATTGCTTGTTTAATTTATTCTAGGATTAGCAAATGAGTAATTAGTAAATATGCCCAATTAGTGCGTAGACAGTAGACTTTGTCACTTTGATTTTTATTTGTTGTTTAATTGTTTCATTGCTCTTTGTCACTAGTAACAGATTGGCTAGATGGATAAGGATAAACAGACATTGCATTCTTATTTTTCAACTAATACAAGTTCAAGTAACTCTTCGACGAATGAGAGTGGAACTCAACAAAAAAAGCCTCGAATTGAAGAATTTAATCCAAATGATGTTATTGCCGATCCAGCTTGTCGGAAGCCAATTGATGATTATCCCATTGAAATTAGAGATCAAGTGCGAAGGGCATATTTGTTGAAAGGTCCAACACGTCCAATTGGATATTCTTTTCCACAAAAAATGATGGATTGTCGAAGATCCTTTCAAGAAGCATGGTTTAAGAGATATGATTGGCTAGAATATAGTGTATCAAAGGATGCCGCATTTTGCTTCTATTGCTTTCTATTTAGGAGTCCTTCACATCCTAAATTTTTTGGACGAAATGTCTTCACAAAAGTTGGATTTGTGAATTGGAAAAAGGCATTGGAAATCATGGATATGCATGTTGGTGGCCCTGGTAGTGTCCATAGCTTTTGTAGGCAAGCATGTGAGGATTTCAATAATCAAAGGTTAAGCATATCACGCAAATTTGTGGCACGTGGAAAGGAGGATGAAGTTGCATACAAAATTCGATTAAATGCATCTCTAGATTGTGCAAGATTTCTCCTAATGCAGGGTGAAGCTTTTCGTGGATATGACGAGTCTTCTACATCCACTAATAGAGGGAATTTTAGAGAGCTAGTAGAATGGTATAAAAATAAGAAAGAAGAAGTACAGAAGGCATTTGATGTAGCCCCTAGAAACTGTACCATGGTGTCTCCCTGGATTCAAAAAGACCTCGCAAGGGCTTGTGCAGAATCGATCACTGAGGTGATTTTGGATGAGCTTGGAGATAAGTACTTCTCCGTATTGATTGATGAATCTCGAGATGTGTCAGTGAAGGAGCAAATGGCCATCATTGTGAGGTTAGTACTTAGTAGTGCAATGTCTTTAGGCTTCTATATTGGCGATTTATTTTAATCAACTAATCTTATTGCATTTAAATACTATGTTTTGCAGATTTCTTAGCGATCAAGGCAAGGTCATGGAAAGATTTCTAAAACTTGTACATGTTAAAGAATGTACTTCAGCTGCATTGAAGGGTGCTTTACTTGATGTCTTAGCATCATACAATTTACCTCTCAATAGACTCCGAGGACAAGGCTATGATGGTGCTTCAAATATGAGAGGGGAATTCAATGGCTTACAAAGACAAATTCGAGATGAGAACCCTTATGCTTTCTATGTCCATTGCTTTGCACATCAATTGCAATTGGTAGTTGTTAATGTTTCCAGTGGTATCAAAGTTATTGCTGAGTTTTTCAATTATATTCCTATGATAGTTAACACTGTTAGTTCATCCTGCAAAAGAACAGACACTTTAATTGAAAAACAGCGTGAGATCTTATTGCAAAAGATAGAGAATGGCTTGGTTTTAACTGGAACGGGGTTGCATCAACAAACTAGTCTTACTAGACCAGGAGATACTAGATGGGGCTCACATCATAAAACATTGCTTCGTTTGTGTGAAATGTGGGAGGCAACAGAGGAGGTATTAGAAATTGTAAGTGATGATAGCCGCCAACCTTCTAACTCTGGTAGTGCATATGGTTTGTTAAAAAGGATGAGAAACTTTGAATTTGTGTTCATCTTGCATTTGATGTTAGATTTGTTGGGTTTCACTAATGAAATGTCACATGAATTTCAAAGAAAGGATCTAGATATTGTGCATGCCATGGGTCTAATTTTGGACGTGAAAGAGAACTTGCAAAATGTGAGGGATAATGGATGGGACTCATTGTTTCAAAGGACTAAAATCTTCTGTGAAGCACATGACATTATGGTTCCAAATTTGAATGAGAGCACATGCACATCAATAGTGGGTCGAATGGCACGCCGTGGCAACACCAACATAGTGACTCTTGATCATTTCTATAGAGTTGACATCTTTTATGCCGTAATGGATGCCACCAAGTCAGAACTTGATCATCGCTTTAATGAAGTTTCTATAGAACTATTGATATGCATGTCTTCCCTTGACCCAACAAACTCATTCTCTAAGTTTGATGAGAATAAGCTTATGCGACTTGCAGAGATTTATGCAGATGATTTCTCTTTTAGTGATCGCATATTATTGAGAACCCAACTTCAAACCTACATTCTCAATGTGAAGAGAAGCGTAGAATTTCATGAATGTCGTGATGTTGCCATGCTAGCTGAAAAGATGGTTGAACTTGGAAGTGATAAAACATTTCCATTAGTTTATCGCCTTATTGAATTGACACTGATACTTCCTGTGGCAACTGCATCTGTTGAAAGGATTTTTTCAGCAATGAAGATTATCAAGACTGACTTGCGCAACAAAATCTCCGATGATTGGCTTAATGATTTGATGGTGTGTTACACCGAGAGAGAGATATTCAAATCCATTGATGATGGAGATGTTATGGAGCGTTTTCAAAAGATGAAAACTCGGAGAATGGACTTGCCTCCAAATCCTACTCGTACCTAGAAGTTTTGCTATATGTGAGTATGTCACAAACTTCAAACTTGTAGTTTAATTTACTTGTTAATATGTTACAAACTTGTAGTTCATTTCACTTGCTTATTTATACATGAATTTGGATTGTAGTAGTAACTAAAAGCTATATTTAATATTATTTTGCCTTATTTTCAGTGGTTGGAATGTTAGGCCTAGCCCCCCCTCGAATTTAGTCCTGCGTTCGTCACTGATTAGAGAAGTCAAGAAAAGGTTAGATGAATTTCGAAGACTAAATTTAAGAAGAGTGATTTTATTTAAAAACAAAGAGATGTATGCAAGATAAGAAAAAGAAATATCTACTCATTAATAAAACTCAAAAGTTTTTCTATTAACAAACCCCACATGCTAAAATATTATTGCAATCAAATCTATTTTGAGACATAAAAATTTGCAATAAAGTCTATTTCAAGGCATAAAAAATTAAAATGAATTTAGTGCTTAATTAAACTAACGATGGATAATCATATATATTTTTATGATTATCTTGCATACATCTTCAACATGGTTAAGCACTAAATCAATAGAAGAGAAAATTCAGGGTATTTTTGCTACCTGCAGAAGGTTTCGAGGTTAATGTCCTGCCACCGAGAGCCACCGCTCAACCAAAAATAATTGTATAAGTTCTAATTGGAATTTTGCAATCCTCCGAGATGTAATTTTTGTAGTCCTCTTGGAGGTCTAGACATATTTAGTTTATAATCTCAACTTATTCTAATATATTTTAAAAAAATTAGTTATATTGATCAAATTTGACTACTATTTGATTTGTAGTTAAAATTTTATCATACCAATAAAAAATTAGTATTGTCAACTTCTCAAATAAGATATTAACAATATTAGTTTCTCATGTGAAAAACTAACTATACTAATTTTTCAAGAGAGACACTAGCAACGCCATCAGTCTATTTATTTTTCGAATTTTGCTTTAACCTTTTCTATTTATTTAAGTTTTGTTTTTTATTTTTCTATGTAAAAGAATTCTTAAAAAAAGACTGGGTTGGGCCAAAACAAAGAGAATAAAATACTTTTATGGGGCGACCCAAACACATACATTTCAGCCCACAAACCAAATTAAATTTCAGGTTCTAAATATTACAAGTGTAATTAGCCTAAAACCCCTCGTCCAAAGAAGCCCGTAGCCCTTGAGGTCCTAAAAAAGCAAAGGGTTTTAAGCGAAGGAAGAAATATGTCACAGCAAGTGTATGTGTGAGGGGTAAATGGACAGCAATCACTGAAACTAAGGATCAGTGAAACTAATAAGTCACAGCGAGCGAAGGAAGAAATAAGTCACAAGCCGTGCTCTATGCCGGAGATCACAGCTTTCTTTCCTTTTTAATTTATGAACCCGATCATTTCTGAAGACGGAAACAAAAAGAAAAGGCAGTCTCTTTCCTGGATTTGAGCTATCAAACAAACAATCAAACACGCAAAATTGCAGCTTCCTTGCTTAATGCACAATAAAGCATCCCATACCGGTAGAACAGAAAAGAACATATGAACTGAAATCAGTACACAAACGGCTCAAGATCACAAATTTCTTCCTCAATCCGCATCCAAAATCATGTTACTAGGCTCATGGAATATATGTGTTAATTGCCTTAATTCTTTGTGTGCAAAAAAATGATTTAAGTTTGAACACTTGGATTAACTGAACAGAGTAAACATAGATAACATTTCAAAATGCCTCACATGTTTCCTAAAGTATTTACATTTGCAAAAAGAAGTTGCAGCAAAGACAGACAGATTACCTTAATGCGAGAAAACTCCACTGTATATTGCTTGGACAATCCAGAAATGAAATTCTCCACAATTCGACCAATTCTGCTCATAAATAAGAATCGTCTGATTAGACACTTAAAACACCTCAACACAATAATAACAAAGAACTCCTAAGAACAACGCTGCAATATAAAACATTGCAACCATGACCATGCAGTTCAAGCTAAAAAAATTTTGAACTGCTTTGTCCCAGATGTAAGCTCCCTCCTCCACGGCAGTAGCGGCGGTGGGGATATACAAAGGAAAAAAAAAATCAAAAAAACATGAACAGAGGGAAACCCTTACGGGTGTTTGAGTAGAGACTGAGAAGAGGAGGAATATAAGGTAAACTTATCAGTCAGTGAGCTGTGGTGTCGCGAGTGAGGAAGAGGTGGCGGTGGCGCAAGCGAGAGGCGAAAGCGAACAGAGAAAGTCACTCTCGGCAATGTTTTCTTTTCCCAGTGGGATGGGTTGGATTGAGCTGGATTTTTCTTGTTCTAGACCTCACCCAAACATGATTTCAGCCTAACTTGAAATTTTTTCTCTCATTGATTTAATTTCTCCAGATTGGGCTGGGTTTGACACAATCCAGAACTATCCAAACGAGGCCCAAAGCTGATCAATCCGTCGCACCCTTCAACATGGAAATAACTACTTTATACTGTTCCGTCGCTTGGTTGTTCTTAAATATGCCTTCAAATCTTGCTATTGCCCATCAAATTATTCCCTTCTCTGCTTACAATCTGATATATCATTCTCATTATCGAACACAGGTTAGTGTATATCACCCATGCATTCTAACTAGATTATGGAAAAGGTAACTAATGCTTTTTTTTTTAGAAGAGAGAACTGATGTTTCGCCACCGTATTATTGTATGATACATATATAAAAACAAGGTAATTAAAATTACATACCTTCCTGACTTGTTCCCATATGCAATTTTTACTTGATATGTTCACTTGTGTACAACTCTTTGCTACCGTTCTCAAATTTTTGAAAAAAAAAAAATTTAGAGTTATTTTCTACTTACCCTGTAATGCTTCCCATGGAAAGCAAGTTTGAGTCTTACTCAACGTGATTGCATCTTTACAGTGTTTTTTTTTAGCACCAAATGTTTGGTATTGCTTCTGTTGTTTCTAACATTTTGCTTGGAAACCTCTCTCAGAGACATGTATTTTATTTACGCCCATGCAATTCCTGCTTTTACTCAACTACATCAGATGACATTGTTCGGGATCCTGTGGTGCCAATTAAATAGTTGGTTTGCAAGTCGATCTCAAGATTAAAATGATTAATAGAGGTTAACTAATGGGTTAAAAATAATTTTATGAATAAAAATAATAGGCAATGTATTGTATGCATACAAAATATCGAATGTATTTCTCAAGGAAAAGGCAAAAATAAAAACATTGCTAAAGAATAAAATTAACAGGGATTTTACATGTAATTAAAAATAATAAATGATTAAAACACTAATGAGAGAATCATGTAAGTTAACATATAAAAGACAACAATTTTTTAGTATAAAATAAACCGCAGCAATACGCGGATGAACTCCTAGTATACCCTAAAACCCACTTATTTGGAAACTAGTTCCAAATAACAATTACAATAATATCAATCACTATGGTAAAATGATGTAGCATATATCTTTTGGGAAATTACATGTTTACACTACATAATTTTGTGCATCTAGATCTCTCTTAACAACTAGGTGCATCTGCCTCCTTTTCTACTGGATAAACTCCTGAAATAACGCCAAAATTTTGGACCAATGTTTTAAATAGCGAGTTATTGTTCTACGGTAGCTCCGTTATAATGTTTTTGGATTTAACACACTACGTGATTTGAATAAAATTCTGTGAATATAGTTATAGCTGCTATAGAGATTGCTACATTTGTTATTCTTGTAGTTGTGATAACGTTACAGCACCTATCTATTATGCTACATGAGTCAATTTTTTTTAAATTTTCAAAACATTGCTTGCATTTTTTTACACTCTTCTTCAATTCTCATAATTATAATATCAAAATTTAATTAATTTGACTCCTACAAATACTAAATATGAATTAAACACTAAACTCATTCCCAAATTTCTATAGCGATATAAACAATTTCTATATTTTTTAATTAATTTGTCTTAAAAGTTATTTTAAAATTAAAGATTAAACATAATATTTTAGACCTCAACATCAATTAATCACTTTCTCATGATATTTAATATAAATAGCCCAATCAAAGACACACTAGCAACCAATATTATTATAAATATACATATATATTACTTAATAATATTCTTTACTATAATGTTTTAGTTTTCAATTAACTAGTAAAAAAAATATGTGTTAGTTTTATATTAACTCATACTTTAAATAAAAAAATATATTTATACTAAACCAAAATATGTGGGATAACTTTTTCAATAGCCCGTGATAGCTGTGATATATAGCTTTTTATTATCTCCTCATTGTGACGAACTGTGAACCGGGATTTAAAACCTTGTCTTGCACTGAGGTTCAAACAAAAAAGCATTTGAGTCAAGTGATGCCTAGAAAAGATATTTGTATTATTCAAGCAACATATATTCTGTTAATATAGATTTTTTTTATAAATAATCCAGATTAAAAAATTAATTACAAAAATAATCTACAGTTACAAGATTTTACAAAAGTAGACTACCACATCAGCCTGTCGAGCACTGGGAGCTAGACAAGCTGGATGTCACGTGGAAGCAGCGTGTCGAACGCCCAGCACACGACAACAGCTCCCCTCAACCACGACCACAGCTTGTTGAGTGCTGGGCACTCGACAAGTAACAGTATATTACAAGGCCAGGGTATTTAGAGCAGCAACAGGCCTTAGCCCAGCTGATTATCATGCTCCCACTTCATTGGCCCGGGTTCGAATCCCTGCTCCCGCGATTAAAATCCTTTTTTGCGCATCTGGTCACTGTGGTCGTCGCCTGTGGCGGATAAGAGGCTTATCGAGTACCCACTGCTTGACAGGCTGGCATGGCAGGTCATTTTTGTGATATTTTGCAACTGTGGGTTAATTTATTAAATGTTTTTTTAAGTGGGTTATGCAACCATCTTGTCGAACACCCACAACTCGACAAGACCCTTGTCGAGGGCAGAGAACACGACGACGACCAGGGGCTTGTCGAGTGCCCAACACTCGACAAGCCATCGACCACTGTTTTAACAAAAAGCATTTTAATTGCGGGAGTGGGGACTCGAACTCGAGTCAATGACGTGGGAAGCGGGGGGGGGGGGGGGGGGGGGGGGGGCGAACCAGTTGGGTTAGAGTCTTTAGCTGCCCTAAAGGCGCTGACTTTTTTTTATATGCAATTGGTTGTGTAGTGCTGGACAAGAAGAAAAAAAAGGTTTTAATTGCAGGAGCTGGGATTCAAACACAGGCCAATGATGTGGGAATGGCGGTTGGGAACCAATCGGACTAGGAGCCTTTGGCTGCTGTAATTGCACTGAACTATTTAATATTGTTTGACTATACATATACATATACATATACATATACATACGTAGTCGGCCCGGGTTCGATCCCTGCTCCCGCAATTAAAATTCTTTTTGGTTAAAGCACTGGTGGATGGCTTGTCGAGTGCCCAGCACTCGACAAGCCCTGGTCTTGGTCGATTAGTGGCTTGTCAAGTGCTGGGCACTCAACAAGTCCTATGGTCGTGGTCAAGGGCCTGGACGAGGGTGTTGTCGTGCCCTGGGAGTTCGACACGCTAGTCGCACGCGACAACCAACTTGTCGAGTATTGGGAGCTCGACAGGCTGACGTGGCGGCCTAATTTTGTAAAATCTTGCAACTGTGGGTTATTTTTATAATTATTTTTTTAATCTGGGTTATTTATTAAAAAAACTCAAATAGTGTACTAAAAATTCAACTAAGACAACCATGGGCTGAACTTGAATATGAAAGACCAAAATGCTCCCTGCATTGGTGAAATGTGTCAAACAATAGGATCACCAATTGAATGGGTATTGGGCACACAGTTGAGCTTAGAAACTAGCATTTTGCAATTTGAATGAATCTTGATCTAACAGCCGATATGTATCCTTATCATGACCGAGTGCCATTGTTTTATTAGAGTGTTACAGCTATGTTTGGTTCACATTCGCAAATAACCAAGCTGAAATTTGAGCGGTACTGTATCTTTAAGCAACTCAACATCATTCACTATCTGGGTAATATTGGACATGGCCACTACAAAACAAGGCATCCTTGTTTCTCATGGCAGTGTACACATCATGCCCCTTTCTCCTTTTATCCTTTTCTCTTTTTTTTTATTCTTTTTCTTTTTTTTTATGATTACAACTGCCCTTTTCTCCTGAAATATGACATCACCAAACTGAATTTAGTATGTCTCAACATCAGCTGTGAGCTAGTGACTAATGAGACTGATGTTGCAACGTTCTTGCTGTTTACTACGGATATGAGCCAAACTGATGTTAATGTAGTGGCTTGTGATTAGGGATGGCAATTTCCTCCCTTTCCATGCATACCGTACTTGTCAACTATAAAATTTGAAAATTTTGTTATGGAAAAAAAATATACTTATAAAAAAAATTATAGAGATAATAGAGAGGAAATGAGAGAAGTCTTCTTTTTCTTATATATTCTCATATATTATTGTCATGTATCTTATTATCATTTTAATGTATACAAAATCCTATATTTATAGGCACAAGTATGAAGATGAAGAGATTTAGAATACTTAATAGTTATAAGAGTTATAAAAAAGTGATGGTTTGAGAGATTATCAAATTCATGATATTGAGAATTACAATCATAACAGTATGGAGATTTACAGCATGATAATGTGAGATGTTATGCACATCCACTAAGAAGTATTTCTTCGTAACAAATTTATCGCTATATACTTTAGAAATTTTATGATTATGTCCAATTTGTAAATTTTTTTATGAATGTTATGAAATTACGTAAAATTTTTGTATTATTAAAATATCTGAGATTTCATAGTTCCTTTATTTAGATAGGTTAAATGTTAGAGTTTTTGCAAAAAAAAAATCACAAATCTCTATCAATTTGTACTTTCAATCCTATGAGATATTTGAAATTTACTACAGTACCTAAAAAAAAAAATCCCCCTGCCGACGCTCACTAATGGACATGGTGAGTGGATCACAAAGCCCCATGAACGCAAAAGACATCTTACACATAATACATACGCGTAGTTAGGACCTATGACATGTAGGAAAGCTTGGACGCATCTTGATTCAAAAGAACCTTCCAACCATCGTTATTATTGATAGTATGTTAAATTTATAAATAAGAGGAAATTGCAGTGAGTTTCTTATTTTGAACAAAATTTCATCGAGTCCCTACAATCTTTTTTTGTGTCAATAGGCACCCGCTAACTAATATATTGTTGCAATATCCATTTAATGCCTAAAAAATGATTTAGTGTTTGATTAAGTCGACAATAAATAATTATGTGTATATATCATCATCCATATTATTGAAGAATACATGTCACATCTTAAGTTATATAGAACTACAGATATGTTACAAATACTACATACATGTATCCTAATATATATCATATTATCGATATGACTGATACATATCATGATATGGGGTTGTAATTTGTTTTCTTTACCGACATGGGCAATGATATATAAGTATAGTTATCCATCATCAGCATAATCAAACAATAAAACCATTTTTAGCCTCAAACGGATTTGATTGCAACAATGTATTAATCAACAGGGCTGTGGCAGCGATGGCATCGCCATGGCGTGTGCACCGAAGCTGCGGAGCACGTGTGTGGCTATAGGTGCCAATTGGGTCCGGCCGGCCTGAAGCACCGCATTTCGGCCCGGCATGCGGCACGGCATGGAAGATAACGGGCCGTGCTGGTCCGACACGGGTTATCAGGTCGTGCTGGGCCCCAAAATTTGGTCCACGGGCGGCACGGCACGGCACACTAACGCGGGCCGTGCTTGGCCCGGCATGGCACGTTAAATTGCTGGCCGACCCGGCACGGCACGGCACGGAGTGGCCCATTAGCACGTGGACTGGCCCGGCACGCGGTGTGCGGGAGAGAGCAGGACGTGAGGTGGGCGCGAGAAGTGAGGCG
The DNA here is from genome assembly GCA_019359835.1 of Pharus latifolius. NCBI lineage: Eukaryota > Viridiplantae > Streptophyta > Magnoliopsida > Poales > Poaceae > Pharus > Pharus latifolius. The sequence continues at coordinate 75,553,431 of CM033323.1, forward strand.
GCACACAGCAGGCAGGCGCAGGTGTGGGCGCGCGAAGCGAGGCAACACGCGGCAAGGCACGGGCGCACGAAGCGAGGAATGGGTGGATTTTTTTGGAGTTTGAATCAACGGCCAGATCTCACGCATGCGAGCAATGGTCCGATTTGGATTGAACGGCATTCTGACACGCGTGCACGGTGCACCAGTGCATGATTTGGGTTTTGGAGTGAACGGTTGGATTTCAAAACGGTCGGATTTTTGGCTATAAATACCCCCAAACACACACAAAAATTCACAACTCATTTCAATTTCTCACATTTCACTCAAATTTCTCACTCTCTATTAAATACTCTCATTCTTACAATTTACTCAGCTGTTTTTCTATTTTAGAAATTTTTTATTTTTTAAAAAAATTTTATTGCTGAAATGAATACTTATTTTTTAAAAAAACTATTTTCTGCTTTTAAAATTTTTGATTTTCTCTCTAAAAATCATATTTGGTTTAAAAAATAATTTATCCTCTAAAAATTGTGTTTCCCTTAAAAGGTATTTTTGTACTCTACAATCATTTTTTTCTTTTTTGAGAAATTATTTTTGCTATTGGATTTCAACACTGTTAATTTCGAGAATTTCAGTTTAGAGGAAATTAATATTGAGAATTTTGGTGCCGTTGAAGGAATCATTGAATCTAATTCGATGTCATCTCCTCTAGCGGCGAGCATTGCCTCTACGCCATCAATGACATCAAGCTCAATAGGGAGCAAAAGAGCAAAAAAGTCAGAATGTTGGCAGTATTTTGATCCATCTGAGTCTGTCGATCCGAGTGGAAAAAAAATACAAACTGCAACTTGTAAATATTGCAAAAAAATCTTGTCAGCTACATCTGCAAGTGGGACTGGACATTTACTCCGTCACGGAAAGAGCTGCGCTAAAAAAATAACTACGTCCTCATAGTCAGCAAACACAGTTAAGTTTCGCCTCTGATGGCACTATAAATACATGGAACTATGACCCTATAGTAGGTAGGGGTGGAAACCAGTCGAGTTTGAGAGAGCTGGCCCTGGCTCGACTCAGGCTCGGTCGGGCTAGCGAGCTAGCTCGGTTACCTCACCGAGCTCAAAAATTAGCTCGAACTTGGCTCGGTCCAGCTCGCGAGCTAGCTCGGCCAGCTCGCGAGCTAGACCAACTCGTTTCGACACTTCTCAGTGCGGTGGCTGAGCGACGCGAGGCGGCAGCGGAGGGAGCTAGAGGGCGGCTGGGGGATGCGCAGCAGTGGAGGAGGGGAGCTCGAGGGCGGTGGGGGGGGGGGGGGGCAAGGTGGCGGCGGAGGGAGCTTGAGGAGGGCGGGCGGGGGGGGGGGGGGGGGGAGGCGCGGCGGAGGGGGCCCGGGCAACTGGGGGTGCGGCGGAGGAGGCCGAAGACAACAAAGGAGGCTACCACGCTAGAGGTTCCAGAGGAGGTACTAGGCGGTGGCTGAGACGAGTAGATAACCCTAGATCTGATGTATCTTATATATATATCGAGCCGAGTCCGAGCGAGCTGGGGTCTGACTAGGGCTCGACTCGTTTTTGAACCGAGCTACAAGAATAGCTCGAACTCGGCTCATTTGTTAACGAACTGAGCCCGAGCCGAGCCAAAAACTGAGACGAGCCCGAGTTGCTCGCGAGCCTCGAGCTAAAGTTCCACCTCTAATGGTAGGTAGGGAAGAACTCGTTAAATTTATTGTTTCTGAAGATTTGCCAATTAGGATTGGTGAAAGTGCTGCTTTTGAAAATATGGTTCAAAGAGGATTTTGTCCGCAATTTAAAAAAGTAACTAGAAACACTACTAGAAGTGATATTTTATAATATTATGAAAAACATGTAGCAATAATAAAGGAAAATTTTTCAAAAGTAACATTTTCTTTAGCACTTACATCTGATATTTGGTCCGCCAGCCATCAAAAAATGCATTATCTTAGCGTAGTTGCATATTACTTAGATGATAATTATACTTTAAATAAAAGAGTTATAGGTTTTAAATTAATAAATGTTACACATACTGCAGAAGCTATCACCGATCGTATATTAACTGTAGTTAGTGCATATAAGTTAGAAAACCATATTGTTTCTATTACTCTTGACAATGCTTCAGCGAATACAAAGGCCATGGACATATTGACTCCAGCACTTGAGTCATATGTTGGAGGGTATGTTCTCCATCGAAGATGCATCTGTCACATCATCAACCTCATCGTTCAAGCAGGTATGAAACAAATGACCGTACCTTTAGATGCTATTCGCTCGGCCATTGTTTACATTACTTCCTCAAATGTACGTGTAGTTGAGTTTAAAATTATTGTAAGGCCGATAATATGAGGCCTCGAAAATTTCGTACCGATATGAAGGTAAGATTGAATTCCACTTATATCATGTTAAAGCAAGTATTACCATACAAAAATCGTTTAATTATTTATTAATGTTTGATTAAATAGTGAGTTTCTTTCTGACTATATTTGGTATATAATAGAGAGATTTTATAAATTTTTAGAGTTATTTTATGATTCTACTAAAATATTGTCTGGTATTTATTATCCAACATCTTGTTTAGTTTTGCATCATCTTTTTGATATTGCAAAATTATTTGAATCATATAAAGAAGACTCGATTTTTTTGTTGTCGTACAAAAAATGGAATAAAATTTTTTTAAATATTTCACAAACATATCACATCTTTATTGTTTTGCTTTTATTTTAGATCCGAGACTAAAATTAATTAGTTTGCAACCTTCTTTGGAGCAATTAGTTGTAGTTTTAAGCATTGATTATTCTGAAAGTTATTCATATGTTGTTGATGAAATTTTTCGAGTTTTTCGTTTGTACGAATTTAAGTTTGTCAGGGCACACCGAAGACCAGTAGCACCGGCACCGCAACAATCGGAGATGCAGAGGAAGATTGGTAGTTTGTTATGCAAGTCACTCCGAGGAGGCGGAGGCGGATCATCTTCGCAGAGTTCTAGCGAAGGCGAAACACCTTCAACACTACCACTTATGAGTTTACAAGTGGAGCTTAACCGCTACCTCGACATTGATCATTCTGTCGATCCTGAATTTGCAAATGATCATGATGACTCCAACAATGTTCTCTTATGGTGGAAGAACAATCAACGACGATATCATGTGTTGTCTCAGTTGGCGCAGAATGTTTTAGTTGTTCCAATATCAACAGTTTCTTCTGAATCTACTTTGACCAGAAGAATAGTTGAAGACAGAAGATCAATGTTAGCACCCGAGATGGTGGAGACAATCACTTGTCTTAAAGACTGGGAAAATGCTTCCACAAGAGAACAATATAGTGTGGAGGACACCGAGTTCACTATCGAGTTAGAATGGCTAAATATTAATTTGGAGTAATTTATAATTAGTTACTGCACTTTTTTTCTTTACTAAGATTTTATCCCATTGGGTTTTACTTAGTAAAATTTTTAACAAGGCAGTAACATTTCCATAAGTAATAAAATTATTCTCATATTTATTATTAAGTTTCTATGATTTTTCTATCATATTTATTATTAGACTATTTCTATTATTTTTCATAATTTTCTAAAAATTTTTTGCAATATTTTACTCATGTATATTTTTTTTTAAATTTGTAAGAATTTGTTCGAATTTGTAAGAAAAATATTTGTATCAATGCCACACTGCCACTGTGGGGTTGTGGGCCAACCGGCCAAGGCCCAAGGGCCCAACTCCTAACTCCTAACTCCCAAGGGCCCAAGCACCTAGCAATTTAGGTTTAGGCGTTTCCGCATTTAGCACGCCACGTCCCCGGCGCCGACTTACCACCATGCCCTCCTCTTGCGTGCTCGCGTCGCGTCGCCGCAGATTTGGGGCCTGGGCCCTGGGCCACGTGCCGCACTGCTCGTCACTGGTGCCGGGCTCCTTTGTCCTCGCCGTCGCCAACGCAGTCCGGCAACGCCTCTTCGAGTCTTCACCATGCTGATGAGCAGGCCGCCGGTTGCTGCTCATTTGCTTCGCTCTGCTTTGCCTCTCCCTGGCCCCTGCCAGCGTAGGTCCATGCCGCGTCACCGCGGTGCACCACCACAATTGGGACGTCTTGTACCAATTCAAGTCCTCAGAGGCCCGGACTGCTTCAAGAAGCTCGCCGTCACCATCCACGGCTAGACGCCTGGCCCTACCATCCGTGCCATGCGCAGCAACACCGTCATCATCACCGTCAAGAACAACCTGCTCAAAGCCTCAGACTCGCGTTAGTATGTTGCGTCATCGGCTCGCCGCCACGCCCTCCTGAATCCTGACTCCTGAGCTCCTCTCGTGTGCTTGCACAGCGCCGCTCATCACCGGATCTGCTCCACGCCTCCACGCCTCTCCATCACCAGCTTCGCCTCTTCGTCATCTGCCTCTGCGACGATAATCTCGACGCCAACACTTGGAACGGGCCATGCCCGTGCCGGCCTGGCATGCACTATGGCCCGTGGGCTATCGTTCCATGCTGGGCCTCTCCGCCGAGGCAACGGGCCAAGCCGACACGACCCGACAGCCCGCGGGCTAGCCTGAGCATGGCACAGCATAAGCCATCGACCCAACGGGCCCGTGCCGTGCCGGCCCGGCACTGCTCAATTGACACCTATATGTGTGGTAGGCAAGTGCAAAGCTGTGACACGGCACCGATAGTGAAGGTGATGCACGGAGGCACGATGATAGGGCGTAGGGAGTATGGCACAGTAGCAACGATGTAGGGAGTGTGGCTCGCAGCAGCAGCTCAAGGGCGGCGTCGGCCTAAGGACGATGGGGACCCGTGGGTGACGACGGTGACTCAAAAGGCTGCGGTCGCTCATAGAGGGCAAAAACGGTGGCAAGTAGATCTAGGTTTTAGTGTGAGCGTGTGGGCGTTGCGGCTGGATCGGTAGAGAGAGAGAGGTGGAGCGAAGGGCAATTGAAGGTGAGGTAGCAGTTGGAGGATCATCGTCAGCAACTGCAGCAAACAGATCTGGGGTGTTGAGCGAGTGCATGTGTGGTGTAATTCAATCGGGAGAGAGAGAGAAAGAGTGATCTGGGAGGATCTCAGGTCGAGTTCACAACGGATTCGCAACAACAAAAAGGTTTGCGACTTTGGAAAGGTTTGCAACCTTGGGACGAATTCGAACTCTGGTCGGAATTGTAATTCGATCCGAATATGTATAACTTTATCTGTTTAGGGTTAGTTAGTTATATAAATCTAATACGTTTAGGTTATTGAGTCTGATACGTACTCATACGATTGGACTATAAATATCTTGTAATAGGTCTAGTTTAGATCATCGAATATTATTACAGGCTTGGATCATATATCCAGCTTATAATTTCTTCGACGTAGGCAAGTGTGTCTAACGTTCGATATGTAAAGCCCTATTTGAAATAAAGAGTTGTGCAATTAACTTGAGCTGTATTTTCAATTAACCTTTGGGTTCGGTATTTTCGAGTAAGATCCTGTTATTCCGCATATTAGTATCTGGGTGAGTTAAGTGCAAAAACCAAGGCTAGGTCTCAAACGGATCAGAGAGAGAGAGAGGGCGAGAGAGGAAAGGAGAAACAAGAGCCGGTGGTGCACAGCCGGTGGCTCGCCAGCGCCGGCACACGTGACACTAACTGAGAGGGTCATGGTTGAGTAATACTGCAAGTGAACGATTGACATTAAGCACTTAGAGTCAAATTCCACGAGGACCAAGTGTATTCATCTCTTAGGTTAAAAGGTTGCCGATTTAGTCAGAGAAAATTGGGCGTATGTTTGTCTACTACTAGGTTCTACAACTAAAATATACTAATCTAGAGTTTTGAAAGCAATAAAGAAGTAAGTATTAGAAATCTAGGGTCTTAGAAAACAATAAAGAAGCAGTAAAATTAGGGTTTTAGAAATCAAGATAGAAAACTTAGGGTTTCGGGAATTCCATAGCCAGTAGGCATAATTCTAGCCAAGGGTTGTGAATTGCGAATCAGTTTTAAGTGTTTTTTAAGACAGATTAAGTTGTCAGTACAATTGCCGGTACAATGGTCAAAGGATCACTTCCATAGTTAAGTTTGGCGAGAGTCTTTCTCTTGTTCAGGAGTTCTGCATCATGGTGTGAAGGAACTCAAGAACTCCTCTAAATTCTTACTTAGACTCAACTGTTATGCCTATTGTCAGAACGAGAATTTATGGTTTAGTGGAAGAAAATGCAAGAAGTTAAGTCGTAAAACTTGGCAATAGAACCGAGGAAGAATTACGCCCTCCAGATTAGGTTATCTCTAATCCTAGAAGTGAATTACTCACAAAAAAACCATAAAAATACAGAAATAACAAGAATTAAATAAAAACTTACTCAATTGCATCAAATAATGAAGTCTTCCATCCACGCCGACTTACAGACGCAAAAACTAGAATAGAATAGAGAGGGAGGCTCGACCTAACCTAACATCTAAATCTGAATTAGAACTAAAAACTCTGTAAAAGCACACCTAAGAACACCTAATTTGAGCCAAAAACCTCTCTATTTATAGTACAAAATCATAAATATGACTGATTGCAACTCTCGGCGTACAAACGACGAAATCCGAATTTGTACGGCACGCGAACAAGGAAACGAACGAAACTCAGCAAGAAACAAAGCTAGGTACGGGCCTTGGCATGGACTATGCCCATTGCTGAGCACAAGCCGTACTAGTGCCCATGCCGGCCTTGGTTAGGGTTAGGGTTAGTGTTAGGATTTGGGTCCCTCGAGGTTGCTTTTCATCCACTTTTTGTGTTTTTATCCAGTTTTGGTCCAAACGAGCTCAAAATGCTTCAAAAATTTGTAGGTGTGATCCATGAAACATAACAAACATAATTGTGAAAGTGGATTGTAAAAATAATACAAAAAGTCGCATAATATGTCACATCGAAAGATTTTTCAGCATGTTTTTAGATGCAAACTTAGTGCAAAAACTATACCAATTAAGCACTTATTAATGCGCACCAATCACACGGTTGCGGGACAGGAGGAAGGAGGAGTGGGGAATGATAGCAGAAGAAGGAAACAAAGAAGTAGAGGGGGAAAAAGAAGAAAGAGTGAGGGAGTTAGGGCCGGTCGAGGGAGAAAAAAAGAAAGAGGGAAAAAAAGAGAGGTGAAAGAAAAGAGAAAAAAAGAAGAAAAAGAAAAAGAAAAGAGAAGAAAATTTGAGGGATTCTAAAAATTTATGAATTTTGGGATTTCCAGATTTGGGATCGAATTTTGATTGTTTTCACGTATAATGGGGAATATGAGAATTAGGAATGCATCATTCTCACGTTGTCCTTAAATAATCATCTGATGTTTTTGTTTTTAATTTTGTGTATATTCCTAAAAAAAATAAGAATTTGATCTATCGGAGTATAATCATTTGAACTCAAGAAATTTGTTTGAGTTATCTTCTCGAAAATTATCGCCATTTAACTAGTTTATTACATTCCTTTTTGCATATAAGAAAACTAATTTACAGTAATATACATGTATAATGATATATATATATATATATATATATATATATATATATATATATATATATATATATATATAATTGTATAAGATTTATGTTCAAGTTTACTATAACAAACTATTTGTATTTCTTATAACTTTGTATGACTACAAAAACTTTTATATCTTCAAAAAGTGTTTTCAACTTTTCAAGAACTTGGAATACTAATGATTCTTCTTTTCATCACTATAATTTCTATTAGACCTAATTAGCATCCTTATCATTAAATGTCTATCTTATGATTTTGAATATAAAACTTCTTGTCTCCTTTTACTAATTTAAAGTGTTGTTTTCATGTTTTGAAAATGATTATGGATAACTTGTAACATTCGACTACTGGGAAAATCGAATAGCAGGTATATGAACACTGGTCTTTTGAACATCAAGCATTCGAGCATTGTTCATTCGACCAGAGATCATTCGGACACTGTTCATTCGATCAGAGGACATGCGAGCACTGTTCATTCAAGCACTAGGCTTTTGAGTACTATTCATTCGACCAGTGACCTTTTGAGCAGTGTTCATTCAACCAAAATAGTATTTAAACCAATTTTTAAATAAAGGTTAAATTTAATTATACAAAACTGGTCTTAATTGATGCTAACAGTCAACATTGAATGTCAGTTTCAATACTGACATTTGTCCAGAGAGGCATGTTTTTTGATCCAAAATAGATTTACACTATGCTGACAGTCAGCATGGTGATGCTGACAGTCAGCATGAATGTTAGCGTGCATGCGGACGTTTCTCCAGAGACGCTTGTTTTTGAACCAAATCAATTTTGTTTTATGCTGACTATCAGCACATGTAGTGACAAAAATTTCAACAACTACTGACTGTGTCATAACTAAGCCGTTTGAGGTTGATGCTGACTGTCAGTCTTTGAGGCTGACTATCAGCATACATTGATGTTTTGCTTGAGCTATATATATATATATATATATCTCTGTGTGTGTGTGTGTGTGTGTATTATGAGCACAAAATGACCATCTCTTTGAGCCATATTCTAATATAAACTTAAGCCCAAGTCCTCTAATGCTAAAGTCTTGATCTTTTGATCAAAATCATTCATTGTGATCGTAAGAGATCCTCCAAGAACATTCATTCACATCGTTTGCATCTTTAGATTTTCTCGGTGATTGTTGGAGGTCACGAGAAAATCTCACAACTTGTTACTCTTGGTGATCGCCTTCACCTAAACGGTTCGGAGGCGTGGTTGTTGATCTCTTCATTGACGAAACTTGTTGAAGAGGCTCGGCGTGTTTGTCAAAGGTTTGGTGCTTACCTTTCCAGAGAGTGATGCTACAGCGGCCCGATCTTCTGATAGGTTCTACTTTGCGGAATGGAAACGTTCACGTTTCAAGACTTCCAATAAGCGGGGATTGAAATCCTTACAATCGCTAAACCTACGCACCTGTCGTTATCAACCGTGCTCACGCCCGCATGACCTTACCATGAAGGTTAATTCCTGCACGCAGTAGAAGAAATGAGCAAGAACGAGAAAGTACTCAATCTAAATTTCAGAATCAACAAATTGACTTTATCTTTCATCAAACTAGGTCCGGGGACACTACTCCGATGAACAATTGTCTCTCACACAACGGGGAACAACGTAGCAAATAACCTAAGGAAGAACTTGAGGAGTTCATCCATATAAAGTAGAGAGGGGTGGCGGCTAGGGTTGGCTCGCAACCCTAGGCAAGGTACATGGGCACCTACGACTCTAGGTTCTATATGTCAATTTGTTTTGATGATTGCGGTCAACTCATAAAGAATCTGAAGGTCGGGTTAGATCCATTGGAAAGGTCTCGGAATAAGCTTTCCATAAAGTACTCAAGCATTCCAAACGGACTCCGTATGCATCTTTTATATTTGTTTGAAGGTGTGCTGCTCTCTGGTGGCCGAATTGGACTCCATCTCATGTACAACATGGGCCAAAACTTACCTTGGTGAAGAATTACATCCTTGCTGGTACATCCCATGATTCCTAAGTACAAAAATATCATCATTAAGTACTAACCTATCCTCAAAAGTATAAGTATGTAACCCTAGGAATAAACTCACCTGGTAATTTAACTGTCGTGCACGTGCCCTTGTAATTGGTCCTTGCATAGGAGGTGATGGAATTGAAGTAGTGCGTGTATCTGTCGTAGTGATGTCCTCATCATCCTCCCCCTCTTGAAATGGAGTCGTCCTCAACTCAAGCTCATCTTCTTGACCCAAGTAAGGCTTTAAATCTGAAATATTAAACGTGGGACTAACCCCAAAATCTGCAGGCAACTGAAACTTATGCATTATCATTCATCTTTTCAATCACTTTAAAAGGACCATTAGCTCGAGGCATTAATTTAGACTTTCTCAACTCGGGGAATCTATCTTTTCTCAAATGCAACCAAACAAGGTCACCAGGTTCAAAGGTTAAATGTTTTCTACCCTGACTACCACCAACTCTATATTTTTCATTCATCCTTTCTATCTTCTCCTTAGCTAATTCATGCATTTTCTTATAAATTCAGCACGTGTCTTAGCATCAAAATTTAATTTTTTAGAAGTAAGCAAAGGTAGCAAATCAATAGGAGCACGTGGTTAAAACCATATACTACCTGAAACGGACTTACCTTGGTGGTGGAGTGTACGGACCGGTTATAAGAAAACTCAATATGAGGTAAACACTCATCTCACATCTTCAAATTCTTCTTTAGAACAGCCCTCAACATAGTTGACAATGTGCAATTGAAAACTTCCATTTGATCGTTAGTTTGGGGGTGACATGTAGTAGAGAACAGCAGCTTCATCCCCAAATTGTTCCTAAGCTTCTCCAAAAATGACTTAAGAACTTCGCATCACGATCTGAAATGATGGTGTTGGGCACTCCATGCAAACGAACAATCTCCCCTCAGTCCAATAAGTCTTAGACTTGGCACTGAATTTCCTTAGTCTCTTCGGGATTGGTTCGGTAAGGCGCACAGTTTGGCAAAATCGCTCCCAGAATCAGGTCAATTTGATGCTCAATACCTCTCATAGGTGGCAGCCCCGGGGGAATCTCATCCTGAAATACATTCTCATACTCCTGCAAAATGTTAGTGCCCACAGGAGGCAACGTGCTAGGCAATTTGTCAAGGGAGAAATAAGCCTCCTTGCAAATCAAAGCATAACATACTGAAGTAGACACATCAAGTTCAAGTAAATCAGATTTCGTAGCAAGCATGTTAGCACCTTTCAATTTAATTCCCACCCTCTTAACACCAGGTTCTTTGTTATCCTTTTTAGGTGGGAAAACTTTTTTAGCTACAATCTGATTTTCAATTTTAGTACCCTTTTCCATACGTTCTTTTTCAGCTCTTTCTAATTCATCTTTCGAAATTGCAGCACGGGTCATTGGAATTAATTCAACGGTTCTTCTCTTATGTGTAAACGTGTATTTATTGCTTCTACCATGGTGTAAAGCATCAGTATCATATTGCCAAGGCCTACCTAAAAGCAAAGAAAAATCTTACATAGGCACTATATCAAAATCTGCATGATCATAGTAGGTACCACTCGAAAAATGCACTCTCACAATTTTATTTACCTTCAACTTACCACAAGCGTTGAACCATTGAATGTAATATGGCCGCGAGTGCAGCTGCGTGGTCAAGCCAATCTTCTCGACCAACTCAGTGCTAGCAAGGTTGTTGCAACTCTCTCCATCGATGATGACGCGACACGATCTTTCCTTCACAACGAACTTCAATTGGAACAAGATGTGGCACTGATTTTGCTCCGCTCTCTCCATTTGAGCACTAAGTACTCGCTGCGCTACAATGCTCATATACCTCTCAGACACTTCAGCTCCAAATCTGTCCACTCCAACGTCATTGCTATCCGTCTCATGTTCATCATCTGTAGGGTTAGCCGCAACAAGAGCCAAATCTTCCTCCTTAATATCACTAGCACTAGTATACTTACCGTCGTCTTTTTCAATGAGGGCTCGCTGATTTGGATAGTCCTTCATGATATGGCCCCATCCCTTGCAATAGTAGCACTGCGTATCACGGGTCCTGCCCGTGGAAGCCACCAATGAAGCGCTCTTCGCCGTTGTTTGCACCGTCGCTGATTTGTCGCTGTGGGAGCACGTGACGGTAGTGTAGAATCAGCGGGACGTGCACGGGAAGTAGATGAAGTAGAACGACAAGAAAATGGTGCAGGTGGCACCCTGGGTGTAGGTGTGGACCAAGCTGAAGTAAATCCTCCAAAAAGGCCTCCCCGTGATCAAGCTTGTCGTCCCTATACTTCCCTTTCAGCTTTGCAAGCAAGATGAAACAAACGAGTGATATTATGATAATCCTTATACTCTAATATGTCCCAGATTTCACGGTTTAAACCCCAAAAAATCTAGACATTTTTGCATCCTCATCCTCTTGCACTTTACAACGTAACATACTAATTTGTAACTCCTGATAATACTCTTCTACAGACTAATTACCTTGGTTTAACCACTGCAAGTTATTCAATAAATCTCTAGCATAATATGAGGGTACAAATCTAGTTCGCATTAATTCTTTCAAAGCACTCCAAGTGGTAGGGACATTATCCGCTTGTTTAATTTCATGCCACCAATGTAATGTAAAGTTAGTAAATTTACTATGGCAAGTCTAATTCTATATTCTTCTGGCACTTCAAAACATGAGAATTTTTTATCCGCGGTTAACTCCCATTCTAAATATTCATCCGGATTATAATGACCCGCAAAAGATGGCATGATAAATTTAACTTTAGAACATGCGTCATTAACATTACAATTGTTACCTCCCATACCATGACGATTGCTGTCAAGAATATGGCGTAGCTGTGCCTCCCGTTCAGCAGCACGATCATCCAGAATGCCGACACTCTCTGCACCTTCAACATCCTCTATGTCATTGGCGAGGGATGCTTCTTCATCTCCATGGGCAGCAAGGTTTCCCACCCTTCGACCTCCATTGGAAGGGCCAGGAGCCGCAGGTGGAGGTGGCTGCATCTCAAGGTGCTCCATTCTTGTGACGAGGTTGGCAATGCTCTACTCGATTCGCTGAAATTTTTGTACGGATATCACAGAATAAAAAAATAATTTTAAAAATAACGCTTAATAAAAAAAAATTGCAAAACTGGCTTCAGTCGACATTCCAGATGGCGATTTATGGCGTTTCGCCTTCAGTCGCCAACTGGAATGGCGACTGAATGCCACGTAGCTTCAGTCGCCATCCAGGATGGCGACTGAAGGCCGAAAATGTGTTTTTTTCAAAAAAATTGTTGACAATTGTGTTTCTTTTAAAAAAAACAATAAAAATTGTATTTTTTCTTAAAATAACATTCAAATTTGTGTTTTTTTTAAAATTAGCATTCAAATTGTGTTATTTTTTAAAAATAACATTCAAATTTGTGTTCTGTTTAAAGTTAACATTGAAATCTGTGTTATGTTTAAAATTAGCATTCAAATTAGTGTTTTTTTTAAAATTAACATTCAAAATTGTGGTTTTTTTAAATTAGCATTCAAATTAGTGTTTTTTTTAAAATTAACATTCAAAATTGTGGTTTTTGTAAATTAGCATTCAAATTTGTGTTCTGTTTAAAATTAACATTCAAATTTGTTTTATGTTTAAAATTAGCATTCAAATTAGTGTTTTTTTAAAAATTAACATTCAAAATTGTGGTTTTTTTAAATTAGCATTCAAATTAGTGTTTTTTTAAAAATTAACATTCAAAATTGTGGTTTTTTTAAATTAGCATTCAAATTAGTTTTTTTTTAAATTAACATTCAAAATTGTGGTTTTTTTTAAATTAGCATTCAAATTAGTTTTTTTTTTAAATTAACATTCAAAATTGTGGTTTTTTTAAATTAGCATTCAAATTAGTTTTTTTTTAAAATTAACATTCAAAATTGTGGTTTTTTTAAATTAGCATTCAAATTTGTGTTTTTTTTGAAATTTTCATTCAAATTGGGTGATTTTTTAAAAATAACATTCAAATTTGTGTTCTATTTAAAATTAACATTGAAATTTGTGTTTTTTTTAAAATAACTTTCAAATTTGTGTTTTTTTAAAAATTAGCATTCAAATTAGTGTTTTTTTTAAAATTAGCATTCGAATTTCGTGGTTGGTTCAATCTGTCGAGTATGATGTTCCCAAAAACGAAAATGAACATAAAAAAATAGTGAAAACATGAGAATACTAATATAAACCAAAATAGTACAACCATGAGAATCGATATAATGTTCCATAAAAGGAGAACATAAAAAAAACTACTGTCGGCCCCTCTTCGGACGATGGCTCCGGTTGCGCTGAAACGGCGATGGCGAATAGGTGCTGCGCGGATGCACTGTCCTCTGCGAGGGCTGTCGACCGGGAGGCTGAGCACTCGGGTCCTGCGACGGTGGAGGTGCCTCACCAAGCTGCGAAGATGCCAACTGATGTTGGCTCTGATCGGCGTCGTCTCTCATCTGCATCATATCGGCATACTGAGCATACGATGGGTCGCGGACCACCTGGGGGTCGGCACGGACCGACTGACGAGGAATGTATGGTGGGTGCCTAGCAGGAGACCGAAGCGGACCAGCCGACGGGATAGGCACCGTATGCTCAGACATAGCAATGTACTCGTCGTCTGAGTCGAACGTGACGTCGAAGCCCAATCCAGAATCGGAAGTGTGTGCAGAAGGGGGCGCTCGGGGACCCTCAGAGATCCGTACACCACCACGCGACGAGAAGTCCACGTGAGGTACAACACCTGTACGGTACGAGCGAGCCGGGGGCCCACCGAGATAAATGGGTGCGGCAACGGCCATACCTGAAGGGCCGGCTGTGTCGGGATGAGGAGCGGCTGAGTGCGACGGCGTATGACTGGGTCGGGCCCGTGGACGTGGAGGTGCAACAAAAGTCGACGAAGTGGAGGCACTCTCAAGGGTCAGCTGCGAGGCGACTCGGTCGACGTAGGCGACGGCCCTCTCGTACTCGTCGGGCGTGATAGGCATACCTGCTTGCCTCCGCTGGACTAGTGGCCGTGTCACGGAACTGATCGCACGGATGCCGTCAGCCTGCAAGACGGTAAGACAATGGGAGGCAGAAATAAAAATAACAAGTAGGTCATGGGCTGGCGGCATGTACCTGGCGGTGTACCTGAGATGCGTGATGTCGGTCGTATGTCTGATGCACGCTCGGAGCAGGCACGTCTGCAGGCGCCGGAGGCTGCGGGGCAATGCGAGCTGCGGTGCGAGGGAGGTACCATCGGAGGTAGTTGCCGTATGTCGTGGAATCGTACGCCCTCTCCTCACGCACGACATCTATCGCTGTTGTCTGCTCCCAGCGACGAGTGTAAGGAGACTGTCGGTCCTGCCAACTGACAACCTTCTTGCCCTTGCGACTCTGCCTGCAAAAAAAACAAAAGTGTTCAGTTATTTCACAGAGCGAAAACACTATGCGCGGAGATAATAGAGAACTTACTCGTGCTGGTCATGCGACAAACGATGCGGGGCGTCTGGAGGAGGGATCGTCTGGAATAAGCCAAACTGGCGCATCACCCTCCACGGAGCGTACACCTCCAACATATGGCTGAAGACAAGAATACAGCGGGTGAGCCATAAATCCCGGTCCTCGATACACACCACAGAGATCGCGCCGCCGGCTGTGCTCTCGATATAGCTCGTCGTCCAAACCCTCCATATAACACGAGCCGGATGCAACAACTCCAACTCGCCACCGTACGCACTGTAGCATGCATGCACCTGAACTGTGGCCCACTGCAGCTCATGTTGCAACCAGCGATCCCCCATGGTAGGGCGATCGATCTCATCCTCTGCATCCCTAGGCGGGTGCCCCTCCGGAAGTGCAACGGGCGTGTCGGTGATGAGCGGTCGTCCGACAGGTATGTGCTCGTATGACCACAGCAAAAGAAGCAGAGGAGATTCGGCCATGTTCGCCGCTCGGGCACGCCGAACGCAGGCGTCGCACAATCCTCGATACGTCGCACAGAGAACCGCTGACCCCCAGCTGATGCGTGGAATCTGATCGATCGGCGTGTCCGCGAGCATCTGCGCCAGTGGAACAAGCCAACGATCCACTGTGTCGCCGTGAGTGCCTGTAGAAAAGCAAAAAAATAGGAATTAAATTCAACAAGAGAATGGAAATAGCTGTGCCTATAACATGTTTAAGCATAGCAGTGAACATGAAGCCCCCGAACAAGTGCAGCAAATACGCCTCGAAGTGTCGGCTCATAGTCCACTCATCTGCATCTGCTGGGCACGTCTTGAAGTGAACAAGCCAAGTCGCAGGAACTCCGACGTCGTGCTGGAAGGGCTCCTGGCCCAGAGGTAGTGGATGAAACCTCTCGGCGAGCATGCCGTCCCATCCGGCGGGAGTGGGTGGTGGTACCCAGGCCTGCCCGCGAATCGGGAGTCCGAACAACATGGCCACATCCTCCAGGGTAATGGTCATCTCCCCCCACCGGAAGTGAAATGTGTGCGTCTCGGGTCTCCACCTGTCCACCAGAGCAGAGACGAGTGATCGGTCGTGCCTGAAAGTCTCCAGTCTGGTGATCATCCTGCTAAAAGGAAGCAGCCCTGCCGCCCTCAGCCGTGCGATGTATCTCCCGTCGAGAGGCCAAGACGTGCCGGACGATCGTAGGCGGAATGGCTGAAGCTCCTCTCCGGATCGCACCGCTCGAGACCGATGACGACCGTCGTAGTACTGATCGAGTAACTCAGGAAACTGTGGACGAGGGTGAGCCATGCCTGCAAACAAGAACATTAGGTTAGTACATCATCAAATACACAGCAGGAACGAATAAGTGTTGCACAACATTACTCAGTCATGTTCGACTAGGTCCGGATGCATCAGGACATGTCCTCCTCGTGTGGCCGGGCTGTCGGCGAATGGCACACTTTCGTAGCTCATCGCGTTCTGCGTTATCCATGTCATTGCCAATTCGCATTTTCCGCCGTCGTCCAGGGCCTTTCCGCTCCAAGTGCGGTGGTGGAACATATCGGATCTCGCCTGCCCTACACGACCGATCTCTGTAGTGCTCTGAGTCCCCCAAATCTCAAAGTCTGCAGTCCATGTCTCGGCAAGGTACCGTGAACCATAGTAAACTGAGAGGTACATCTCGCTCGACTTGTTGTCGTGCGCACACGCGGCCATCACATGAGAGCACGGTTTATGCAATAGAGTTGGCTTGTTACAAGTGCACTTGACACCGTCTTCAAATGTGACTCCTTGCCTCTTGATTTGTCGCATGTATCCACCCCCCACGTTCTTACTGCGCAGATAAACGACCCAACTTTGCCTTCTACTGTTAGGAATGCACTCGACTGAGTGTTTCTGAGCGGCCGCGGCTTTCATTTCTAAGTACCTTTGTACTTCATGAGGAAATTTTGGTGGTGTCACCCGAAGCAATGCTCTTGCAGCTGTACCTCTCTCGTAGAAGTATTTGGCCGTGCGATGCCATGTAAATTCCACAATTCCAGTGAGCGGCAGACCTCGCACCCCCCTCAACACAAAATTGTATACCTCCGCCATGTTAGTTGTCATTAGGCCATATCTGGCACCTCCCTCATCGTGCAATAGAGACCACTTCTCAGGAGCTTTGTCACTGATCCATTCACTAAATTTCTTTGGCCTTGATCTTCGGGTGCGTCGTCTCGCCACATCTGTAGTCTCCGCGACATTTTCTTCATCTTCTGGATGTTGTGAACTGCTTGCCTCTGACCTTTGGGATTTACCTAGATCTGAAGTTTCTTGTTCTAACTCGTCCCAAAGTTTTTGGAACTTATGGCTTTGGTTCTGATCGCACAACCGCTTGAACTTCTTCATAAGCCGTGCACTCTTGTAGTGTGTGAAGAAGTTCGCCGCAAGGTGTCGTTTACACCACCGACTGATCAAGTCATTCCAGCTGTACTGCGGGTTCTCAGTGGACAACATGAACTCAATGGCACTTAACAGACCCTTGTGTCTATCATGGATTATACATACATTCCGTCTGTCTTTCACGACTGTTTGTTTTAGGTTTGCAAGGAACCATACCCAGCTGTCTGTACTCTCTCCTTCCACTAAGGCGTACGCCATGGGAAGTAGCTGGTTGTTTGCATCTGCAGCAACTGCTGTCATCAGAGTTCCCTTGTACTTCCCAGTTAGAAATGTGCCATCCACGCAAAGTATTGGCCGCATGTACTTGAACACAGAGATTACTTGACCAAATGACCAGAATATACGCTCCATATACTCAGCTCCAGGAACTATCTCACCATTTCTGCCGACAACTGGGCTATGGACCATATCCATCACAGTGCCAGGGTTGGTGTCAACGATTTGTTGGATCAATCTGGGCACATAGTTATATGAATCATAGAAAGATCTAAATAACATCTCAAGACCAAGTTGTTTGGCTCTCCATGCCTTCCCATATTGAATGATGTACCCAAATGTGTCATTGATCTGGCTAACAATTTGTTTTGGTGGCATATCAAGATTTGCATGAAGGTTCGACAAGATTACACGTGCCACAAATGCGGAGGACATATTTCTATGACTCTGTGATACTTCTGTCACCGAACAGTCGTGTTCGGTGATCCTGGAAACAATGAAGTGCTCATTGTCCCTGTACCGAGCAATACGAACATAAAATCGACATCCTTCCACCTTGCACTTCACTGCGTACAGTCGTGGAGTTGTTCTGTCAACCTTGAAAGACCGACGCAGTGTCACGGACCACATCGCCACGGCTTGCTTAGCCTCCTCCTTGCTTCGAAAATGTTGTCCCAATGTTAATCTGTGCTCACTCCCTGCCGACTCCAAACTGCGATCGTCGTGGATTCGCGCATGCTCAAAACCACTAGGATCTAGCCATTGTTGTGGAGGTCCCATTCCACGATAGTCTTCTTCACCAGAGGAATCCGCATAGTCTGCGTCCACCTCCGACCCTTCGCTGCCTGAAACTTCCATACCCTCGTCTTCACCTTCGTCGGCATAAGCCTCATCCCCAGGCCAGAAATACCCGCCCATGAATTCTGCGTTGGGCATATCCGCAGAATTATAAGTCATGGTTGGATCAATGTTCATATGTTCTCCTCCAATTAATGGTTCGGGTACAAGTTCTGCTCCCGGTTCGGGTACATTGTCTAGCTTTGTCACATACAGTATACAGTCATCTGGCCCATGATTGGGATTTATCACCCTCCTAACAAGAGAGCCCCATGATCTATCGCCTCTAAGTTTACACAATTTCCAACAAGATGTCAAACCAATAGGCACCAGCGCTTCCATGACAATTTTGTGTAAACATGGGTCAATATTTAGGATGTCCATGACTCGGGTCTTAAGGTCTTCAAAATTAAGAACATTAAGATCATTCAATTCCATGTCTACACGGTGACATCCACTTAGGTCATCTCCAGATGGTCCATTTCTAATGATTTGTTCCCCGTGAAAAATATATACTACTCTTGTTTCCGACATTGTCTACAACATAAGTATTACAAACATCAGCTATCATATCTTCAATATATTTTGCACATTACTCTATACTCATCCTTAAGACATCTGCGACTTATTTTTTAACATCTTAGAAGTACACTGCATTAATGATATTGCATCACATCTAATCAAATATGTATTTCTACACATTTTCTACGAATAAACCGTATGTCCTAAATTATCGATTCACTATTTATTAATCAAATTTATTCGCTCAATACATAACATTTCTACATAACGGATTTACAAATACAACACATCTACATAACAGATCTACACATTTCTAAAACAGATCTATACATTTTTAAAACAGATATACAGATACAACAAATTTTTAAAACAGATCTACACATTTCTAAAACAGATATACAGATACAACAAATTTTTAAAACAGATCTACACATTTCTAAAACAGATCTGCAAATTTCTAAAACAGATCTACACATTTCTAAATCATATCTGTAAATTCCTAAAACAAATCTATAAACGCCTTTCTTTTTTCTATAAACCTCATTTCTAAAACAGATCTGCAAATTTCTAAAACATTCTATACTAATTATCAGTAAAAAAATTTTTACCTTTCTTTTTTTTTCTTTTTCTTCTTCTTCTTCTCCTCTTCTTCTTCTCCTCCTCTTCTTCTTCTTCTTTTTCTTCTCCTCTTCTCCTCCTCCTCCTCCTCTTCTCCTCCTCCCCCTCCTCTTCTTTTCTTTTTTTCCCCTCCCCCTCCTCTTCTTTTCTTTTTTCCCCTCCCCTCCTCCCCTCTCCTCTCTTCTTTTTTCCTCTGCCGTGAGTGAGTGTGATTTTTTTTTTTCGTTTACACCACAATCGCCCCGGCCCCCCTTATATATTGGCCATCAGTCGCCATCCCAGATGGCGACTGATGGAAAAAAGCCGCAGTCGCCATCTGGGATGGCGACTGATGGCCCATTTTGGGTAAGTCGCCATCTGCCAGTTTTGCAATTTTTTTTTTTAAACGTTATTTTTAAAATTATTTTTTTATTCTGAGATATCCGTACAAAAAATTCCGATTCGCTCCATCATATACTCATTGTCTTGAGCAAGCTTGGTGAGGTTGGCGTTGATTCCTCTCAACGCGCTTTGATGATCCTCCACATACTTCATGAGCTCAATTCTTGTAACACACTCGTCTCCATCCGGATCTCCAGTCTCCGATCCTGTCATTGTTAGTAGAAGACAAGAGAAATCACAATGTATATATTCTTCCTATCAACTACTAGGTGGTGGACAAGGAGTAAAAGTCACTCTCGCTCAAGTTTCTTACCAAGCTCTTGCAAGTTTCTTACCAACTGCGACAGGCGAGCCAATCTGGTGGGCTGGTTTGTGACAACTTGTGATAGTGATGGAGCTCACGATTGCAAAGTAAATCTGTAACTGAGTTGGAAGAAAGTGGAGTTCAGAAGGCTATGTATGAGTAGCAAGGATTAAACAATCAATTAATCTCATAATTGCATAGAATTGAATTTTTGTTCGTATATAGCACTTAGCCTAAGTTGTTGATCAACCAAGGATGGAGAATAGGCTAACGGAAATATATGGCAGTGGATACAAGTGGTAGACACAAAAAAAAACTTAAAGATATGGAATATGGAACTTGAATAACACAAGATCACACCAAATTTGGAAACTGCAGATTTCTGTCCGTGTGACAGCACGTTGGTATTTTGGCCGTATCTTTTTGTCAAATACCTCTTTTTCAATGATTATTTTTTTCTCTGTTTTATGATGGCTTTTCCCACAACTTTTATTCTAGGCCAACTTTCTGAAAACCGACAGAAAAATTCACATAAAATTCACAAGTGCACGCGGTTGAAGATCTGAAAAACAGCAAACACCTCAGATTGCAAAGTGCATAACTTTTTATTCCCTAAATGGATGGACGTGAAAATTTACATTAAGATGGAAAATTGAGTTATGAATCTTCTCTCTTTGGTTTCACTGAAAAAGGATCACAAAATCAAAAGTTATGGCGTTTTTGGTGGCGGCGGCAGGAAAGGGGTTTATCTGGCCGAGATTGAAAATTAGGGTTTGGGTTGTTGGTGTGGGATTTTTTTGTTTTTTTTAAAAAAGGATCAAAGCTATGATCAGGAACTAGACGCTAGAATGGACGCAAACTCAATTTAACAAACCAAAATTAACAGATCGAAAGATACAAACTGGTTTGACAGGGGAAAAACAAATATTTTTGTGAACCTTTTTTTTTTTTTTGGACTCTAGGTGATGGAAAACAACAACAAAACAAAGGGAAAAAGTGGTGATACCTAACGGATAACTGTGGCTCTGATACCAATTGATGCGACAACGACCCGATCTTCTGATAGGTTCTACTTTGCGGAACGGAGACGTTCGCATTTCAAGGCTTCCAATCAGCGAGAATTGAGTCCTTGCAATCGCTACACCTATGCACCTGTCGTTATCAACCGTGCTCACGCCTAGATGACCTTACCACGAAGGTTAATTCGTGCACACAGTAGAAGAAATGAGCAAGAACGAGAAAGTACTCAATCTGAATTTCAAAATCAACAAATTGACTTTATCTTTCATCAAACCAGGTCCGGGGACACTACTCCGATGAACAATTGTCTCTCACACAACAGGAGAACAATGTAGCAAATAACCTAAGAAAGAATTTGAGGAGTTCAGCCATATAAAGGAGAGAGGGGTGGCGGCTAGGGTTATCTTGCAACTCTAGGTAGGGTACATGGGCCGTGGGCCAAAAGAGAGGTGACGCAACACCTAAGAGTCCAGGTTCTATACGTCAATTTGTTTTGATGATTGCGGCCAACTCAGAAAGAATCTGAAGGTGAGGCCAGATCCGTTAGAAAGGTCTCAGAATAAGCTTTCTATCAAGTACTCAAGCATTCCAAACGGACTCTGTATGCATCTTTTATGTTCGTTTGAAGGTGAGCTGCTCCCTGGTAGCCGAACTGGACTCCATCTCGTGTACAACATGAGCCAAAGCTTGCCTTGGTGAAGAATTACATCCTTGCTGGTACATCTCATGATTCATAAGTACAAGAACATCATCATTAGGTAGTAACCTATCCTCCAAAGTATAAGTATGTAACCCTAAGAACGAACTCACCTGGTAAATTAACTGTTGTGCACGTGCCCTTGTAATTGGTCCTTGCATAGGAGGTGATGGAATTGAAGTAGTGTGTGTATCCGTCGTAGTGATGTCCTCATCAGAGAGGAGAAGGAGCAACCTTAGTGGACAGCGAAGCAAGACTCATTCACTTGAGTGTTTTAACGAGAAGTAGAGGAGATCGGGCGAATCTCTGAGACCTCGAGATACATCGTCGTGTTTGATTCTCTTTCTCTTATTTCACTTGTGCAATCTATTGTTGATTTGATTCAGTCTTTATTTGCACTTAACTCATTTAGGCTTTAAATTGTGAAAAAAATTGTCTTTCGTAAAAATTTTTAAAAACCTCCTATTCACCTTCTAGTCGATATTTTTGATCCTATATTCCATACCCCTCCTTGAACTTCTTGGTGCATGTAATGGCCAGTGAATTGAATTCATGTTGTGTAGTACAAATAGTATTTTTAAAGTTTTGAATGTCGGTGATAAGTTAAATTAGTGTTGAGACAATGTGAGTTAATCCACTCTTTAGAATTGCTAATAAAATATTTTCCGTAATAGATTGTTTTGCATACTTAACTTATTTCATATCTATACATCTGTTTGTGATATGTGATAGACTTATTAGACCTACTTTCAAAAACCTTCCATCATGTTTCACTTATCATGCATAGTTAAATTGTATTTGTGTATAATGGACTGGTAAGTACTTCATGCTCGTCCTTGCTAATATATGCTTCAAGGGAGGAGTTTGTTGCTGTCTTAGAGTTGTTTGAGAATGATTTTGAGCCTTTTGAAAACCTTGAGTTTGGTCTTATCTTTTGAGGGTCATGCACCGCAATCGAGTTCAATTGTGGAAGGACTAGTTTTTCATGCATATGTTTTATAAAACTTTAAATATATTAAGTCTTGTTGGCAAGTATTGTAAATAAGGCATGATGCAGTTCCTTATGCTGAAATCCTAATATTTTTGTGAATTTATTTATGTATGAATTGTAATCGTGATATTTACTTCTTGATACAACTTATCTTGGACAGTTGCAGAGAAAAGATCCCTACTACATAAAAAGGGCCTGTGGAACGGACGGATCCGCGACACATCCTGTACTGTGTTTGAGCCATTCTCAACAAATGACTATTATGCTCCACATGTCAAGCCCAGTCCTTCGAATGCTTGGCGTGATGGTTAACTGGCCTAGCATATTTAGCGGCCAGGGCCAATCAGTTGTAGTCTTCCTAACAAAGTATACTGATGTCCTACATATTAAGTGGTATGGGGTTAATTAGTTATAGCCTAACTAACAAAATATCCTAATATCTTGATGAAGACCACAATTTAAATCTTAAAACCTGCAGAGTATGAATTGAATTGTCGTAATACAACCATCTAGATTAATTATTTATTACTGGTGGAACATGATCCATTGGCCTCAAACTTACATGCACTAACCATCTGCCGTAGCATTCTAAGAAAAAGATAAGCAACCAGGATTGTGTTCCTAGTGGTAATTGGCCAATTACCACTAAACTACTAACTAGACTTCTCCACCCTATCAAGTTTAAAAGCGGCTAATATTAGGGGTTATGTGTGCTACTTTTACAAGAATATATACAATAACAATTATATAATATTTGAAAAATAAAAAATATTGGAAAAACAAAGAAAAAATAGTATTAGGCTGGAATCAAAAAAACCAGCCGGTTTTAGATCACTCCATTGTATTCGAAAACCACCTAAAATCTGGGAGGCGAACCAATCACGGGAAACCAATTGCGAGTGTTGAAAAATAATAAATATTTAAGTTTATTTTATTAAATCCAACAACTTTTTCACTTATGAATCTCTACATGTACAATTATATATGGTAGTAATATAGTGGTATTCAAAATTATAATTGGATGGTTAAAATATTTGTTCACGTAAAAAAATAATGGATTTGATTTTTGATCTCTTATATTTTTATATGTGTATTTTATTAAGTCTGATATTAATATTAATGTGTATGTAAAATAATTTAAAGCGAATATTTCCATTAGAATCAGATGCGATCACTTTTAATATAGTTTTATAAAACAACTAGTAACGTCGTGCTCACCGGTGGACGATTGAGCTGGTACCCATTAACAAAGTGCGCCCGACAATTAAAAATCAAAAAGCTACTCCGACCTTAACCTTAATAGGACTAGTGTCATTATGATGACGACGATTTTTAATTAGGAAAATACACTATTACCCTTCGCACTATGTAATGCCGGCCTAACTTACTTCCACGGGATAAACTACATGTGCTAATTAGTTTACACTTTCGTTCTCACCTCATATAAAATGTTAATTTAAAAGTAGTATTATTGGCTTTATAAGTATTACAAATTCATTAAATCCACTCTAAACTAGTAATACGGGGTTAAATATCTCAATACCACACATGAATCATCTCAACTGACCCATATACCATGTATGTCCTCTTATAAGAATGTGATGTCCTCCTCAATCCACACATATATCCGTACACCGCCTATAATAATAGATGATCAATTCGACCACTTCAAATGATCTTTTAACCCATCTATCTATCTACCACCTATCTACCCACTCATATGGCACATCCACTCATACCATAACATAAAATTGATATTCCATCCATTAACTACTGTGCATAAATTTTTATTCATATGCATAGTAGTGATCAATTTGTTTCCCACCAGGAGTTATGTTAAGATTCCTATTAAGGGAAATTGTTTGAAGATCTTAAAAGTCATTCGGTTCGATCTTGTGTCACATACAGCTAGATTCTATTGTTGATCATAGAACAACTCTAAAAATTGATTAACTTTTCTACTCATCTCTCAATAGAAAACTTCTTATTAAATCTTCATACATCTGCATAGCCACTATCTTCTCTTTTCTCACTAACTCAGACAAAAATAATATGACTCTATCCCCAATAATAATCACACACCTAGTTAAAAGATGAAAAGTATATAGGAAGCTTTGTATGAGTCATCGGATCTCGTATGGATGATTCTTAAAATATGTTATTTTATACATCTAAAATTATCTATGTGAGATCCAATAACTTTAAAAAATCTCTCTATAAATAAAAAATATTCAATATATTTCCATCCATATTTACATCACACACTAACCCAACATGGTCACTTGCCCATATATACCTCCCTCCGTTCCTATCACGCTGGGTGCAAACTTTACCAACCACACGCTCGTCAACATGGCGCGCGCCGCCGTCCACTTGGTCGTCCTCCTCCTCGCCATCGCCGTCACCGCCGCCTTGGACGCGACGTCGGCTGTAGAGACAGACACAAACCACGGCCACGATGATGAGCTCAAGCTGGTGGACAAGGCGGTCCTGGAGGGCAGGCGTCGGGGCGATGTCGCCGGCGATTTGGCAACCCAGGCCCCGGCCGCGGAGGAGCGCAAGAAGCTCGCGTCCGATTGGAGCAAGAAGAAGTTGGACGACGACGATGCCGGCGACGACTCGGATGACTCGGACTCGGACTCAGACGGTGATAGCGATTCCGATTCGGACTCGGACGGCGACAACGGTTCCGATTCAGACTCGGACAGCGACTCCGACTCCGACTCCGACTCCGAATCCGATGACCACCACAGGAAGAAGAAGAAGGTTTCAGATGCTCCGGGGAAGAAGAGGAGTGTGAGTGGTAAGATCAAGAAGGATGACAAACTTTCTTAAGATGAAGAATAACTAGTCATAAGCAAGCATGTAGCTAATAATGCCTATTTTTATATGTGCGTACTAGTCTTTTCGAATGATGTTCAAAAGGATGTGTGCTTGTGTGGTTATAGCTTAATTAATAAAGTCTACTAGTTAAGTATATGTGTATATGGCATCAATGATAAAGTTATAAATTTTGGGAGCACTGTTAATTGCAGAAAAGATGATGGTTCAGTCCTTGATTAAGTACTGATAGATAGATAGATCGATACCAAGTACCAACTCCATCTAACCATCAATTTGGAAAGGGGAATAATAGAAATTGAATTAATCTTAGATCTGTCTTAAGTTGTTAATGTTACAATAGAATTTGCTTTGGCTGAATGGGCTTGATTGCTCGTCACTACCAGAATTGCAGAATTTACTTGAAACACTCCGAAAAGGGACACATCAATTGTAACAGAGATACTGTGCTTCACTAGTGTATTTCTTAACACTCGAAAAATGTCTCTTATTTCAAAACACTCGGAAATAAAAATACTTGTCATACTCCACAATTCTGGTATTGTTTCAACCGTCAGATTCAAACTTTCGGATGGGACAAATAAAATTCAAGAACTGGACTATCTCTAAATATGCTTGAAGAGAAGACAGTGAGGCTACTAATGTAAGAAGTGAGAAGCAATTTCATAATGGGTTTTCTCTAAATAAAAGTCATACCTGTAAAACATCATAATATCAAGAAAGTAACTTCACTGACATTAGTCACAATTAGCATCTGCCTATCGCAATAAAAGATAAAGATGCCTCATTTTAATCATCTAATCAAAATCCAAATAATTTAAATTAATATAGAAAAGAATTGATAAAATTAATTATTTGTAACAAGTTTAAACTTCCCACTCACTTGATCTAGAATATTATCTTAATCTAACTTTCCAAATAAATGAAAAGACATGTACCATTTATTCTTAGTGGCAGATAATACAAATAAGTTCAGATAGTTGCACGAGCTCATGAGGCAACGAGAAGGCAAGCACAATCTCTGGGCCGAACAACATTTTTGCTCTTTTTGTCTTGGACCTGACTGCTTGAGTGAGACATGTCACATTTGGTTCCATGCATGAATTTGAGGTGGTTCAATGAGATGAGCTCATTTGATTGAGCTAACGTGAAGTAAGCAAAAGGAGTTATTTAGTTGGTTTTATAAGATATAGATTAAGTTGAGATGTTATTTAGTTGGTTGGATGAATGATGTAAGTAGAAGATGTATGGATGAAATGAGATAAAAATAATATAAAAAAAATGTAATATGTCTTAAATCACTATAATAACCTTTAATCCATGTTAATTATTTTTAATATATCTAGTAGTCATTAAGATTCCTTAATTACCCATTTAATCACTTCATCAAATGCATTAGACTCATTTCTTTACTCAAATCTTAAATCTCTCATCCAGGCCCAGGTACATTTTTTTTTCAACCTGCAGTCTAATTCATCTGTGCAAGTTAGGCAACTAAATACACTCTACAATAAAAGATTTTACTACCCGTTCTTAAATATGTGTTATTTTTTTAAATTGTAATTACGAAGCCAATCATATTTTTAATAACATATACCAATAATATCATAATAAATTAATGTGCAAATTAATTTTATCTACTATAATTAAAAAATTTTAACTTCAATTAGATATATACACAAGGCACAATCACCCAATAATAGGTTTAGTATGAGAAAATTTGTCTATAATTTATAAAATGATAAGTATTTTGTAGAAAAAATTATTTTGAAAAAAGTGACACATATTTGAGAATAGAACTAGTATATCTCAGAATCAAGTTAAGAACCATCCAACCAACCCAATGCCCCCACATTAAAGCCCAAGCCTAACTTGTGGTGTAAGGTTGTATTTGAAAGAACTTCAACACTCAATTGAGAAATCATCAGAAATTTGTGCTATCATAAAGAATAGCTAAACTAATAAGAGTCTATTTGAAATGTAGAAATTCACAAGAATTTTCAAAGAAACACATATCTATCTAATGAGAATAAATGTTTTTGTCTCTAAAATTCCTATCAAATCCCTAGATCTTAAATGGGGTTTAAAGTACTTTCTCAAGTAAATTGAAGCTCATTTTTTTATAAGAAACTAAAGACCCTTTCCTTGCTTTTTGAGATGTGAGCTTCTAGAAGAAACTATGCCCTTTCAAAATTCATGTAGTTTTTTGTCTCTCTTATGTTTCAGATCAAAAGATATAAAAATATGTTTGGCTTAGTCATTTGATCATCAATCAAATGTTTATTAAAATTTTTGTTGGATATTTAGACTTCAAGGCTCGTCTCAATCTGATCAAAAACTTAATAGAAGAGCCCACATACTCGGAATGGCGTATTACAACCAGCGTCCCCGTGCCCAACATTACGAGAAGCAAAGGAAACAGAACTGAAAGGAAAGATGGAAGGAAATGGTGCGAACTAAGCTAGGACTTTTTGGTTCAGCAACACAATCCTGATGGTATGTGCGGATAGCTTCCAGCAGCAGGTCGTTGGGTAGCAGCATCAACATCGCAAAGCTTATGTCTCGTCTGGACTACGAAGTCTTCTAGTATAGCAGCCTCCGTCTTCGGCAGCAACGAGCTCCAGTTCTGCAAAAAACGCATCAGTTTAAACACTAAGGAGAAGTAATTTTGTTTTCAAAAACCCAGTTGTTACCAATCAGCCATAATACCCAGCACAAAGTCCCGACCCCAAATAACAACACATTGAAGGTTTGTGAACTGAATTTGTTTAACCACACCCAACATAGGTGAGTAATAGAAGTAGGTACTTCCCTCCGGTTCATGAAACAGGGCGTTCAAAGGAGGAGTGATCCGTAGTTTCAGTTAGGCCACACGCCTCACAGTTGCTACTCCCAACCCACCTTCTTTTTCGGAGGTTATGTGCTGATAATACAACATGATGGAGGAGCAGCCATGAACTTTAAGAGGTAACTTGCATTTCCAAAAGTCAGCAACCAGTATAACGATCTTGTGCTAAAGCACCTCTTTTGCTCTAAAGACCAGTGAAATTCATCTCGACCTTCAGAGAGGTTTATCAAGCTCAGCTCCTTATGGAATTCTTACCAAAGTTTACTCCTGCTTTCGTCCAAAAATTTCTCCTGAAAAGGCCTGTGCAACTGATATATTCAGACAAGAAGCAATTGTGGGAAATCACTGGCCCACACATCATCCCAGAACCTAGTTTGTTTTCCGGATTTCACCTTTTTCTGCAAGCCCATTTTCGTTACATCGCTGATCCCCAACAGACCTGTCCAAAATTGGGACGACCCTATGTTGTTGTTGATGTGTAAACTGGACTCAAAATCTCCCATGTATCTCCTCCTGATTATTTCTGTCCAAGCAGCTTGATCCCCAGATTCCAGCCTCCATAACCACCTGTACAGTAATGATATGTTCATCACGTCCAAATCTAGAACACCAAGCCCTCCAAACTTCTTGGGTTTGCAGACACCTTTCCATCTAATCAGAGGATACCTCCGCCTATCACTTACACCCTGCCACAGAAACATCTCCTGATCTTGTCTGCTTCTTTTGACATAAAATTTTAGCAGTCAATAAGAAGACATCATATATACATCGGGACACTACTCAAGCAAGAGTTGAGCAAAGTTAGCTTCCCACTGTTGGATTACGAGTAGACTACACTAGTAGAATTTTAAAAATTTTATTCAAATACTATAAATATTAAACTATAGATTAAATTGTTACCAGCTATGAAAAAAGAGTCAGTGAAGCGACCGATATAACAACACACATAACGACTGTTCACGGATTAACCTAATTAGCGGACGTAGATGATAGTGACCACTTGCAGATCGTCTTGATCAGTAGATGTAAATGACAGCGACCACCTGTAGATCATCTTAATCAGCACAGGAATTGTAGCAGCGCCTCTACTGATATCCACACGTTCTGAGATGAAATGTGGTACATTGGTATGCTAGCACCAACACGCACGACAAGAGTTTAGGAGCTGTCACTCTAGTAGAGGTAGCAGTTACATCACATCAGCGTTTCAGCTTTTTCAGTGATACATCACATTAACATTTTTCAGCTTTTTCCCGATTACACCACATCAGCATTTCCAGCTTTTCTAGCGATACATTAGATCAACCTTTATCAGCTTTTTGTTTTCCACCAACTTTTCAACTTTTCTCAGCCTTTTCAATCTTCATCTTTTCTCAACTTTTTCAGACACACTGAATCAACCGTTTTCAACATATTGTATAGTATTTAATTTTCTAGTTCACAAACTTTCCAGACTCACCACTCCCGCTCTATAAATTCACACAAACCATTCTTCTACTTTCCATTCACTCTCTCACACTGGCATCTTCAATCATGGTAAGTAAAGATAACCGTGGCCAAAGAATGAGATCATGAAATATATGTAGTAATCTAGTTTGCCTCAAGTAAATGGTTGTGATTGAGTTTATTACATTAACTCTTCTCATCCATTTGTAGGAAAGGGGAAAGCTTAATGGCTTGTTGTTGTAACTATGGTCTATTGCCAAAAATTACCACAGCTTCGACAAAGAATGACTAAGGGAGAAGGTTCATGGAGTGCCTTAGGGAGGACAAAAATAAGTGTACTTACCTACAATGGCTCGATCCCGAGTGGTAGTGGAGAGCAAAGAGGATGATAAACTATCTTTGCGGGACAATGCTGGATCTTCAAGATAGAATAGACGGTATCAACCAAATTTCTGCCAATATGCATGATTTTCAACACATGTGCTGCTACAGATAACCTTGCTATTGTTCTTTCCATCCGCATAGCTCCATAGAAGAACATGTAAATTCCTACTCCCAAAACATTCTCGTCTCGCTTATTATACGCATGTCATACTAAATTGTACAGTTTCAGTTTTAGGAGGACTTGATCTAGCCCCATGCTTTTCTAGAAGCTGATGAGTTTATGTGTAGATGTGCAAGTGACATCAAATTAAATACTTCCTGGACCTACAATGATACTACGAGGTTGTTTGTAGAGTGCGGCCGAGAAGACAAGAAGGAGAGATGCAAGCACATGTCATGGGTAAACCCTGAGCAGGATAACAAAGAGAAGAACGCTATCAACACTATCCTAGATAAGATACATCATCTCCACTCTTAAAGAAGGGCGCACCGATAATTAATTACCTTTTGCTGCTGCAAAGATGACTCCACCTACTCATGCAACTGCCACAATTGTGTGTAACCCCAACTCGAGGGAGACAGGCACGAGCTTGGAAAAGATGGGAAAGAGAAAGTGAAGAGTGTGATAGAGATTCTACAACAAGAGAAGAGACTAATGGAGAATAAATCTTACGTGATATATATGTTGAACACAGTGTAATCGAGTATCCCAATCAGGCCTTTCAACAGTGTAATG
This sequence comes from Pharus latifolius, assembly GCA_019359835.1. NCBI lineage: Eukaryota > Viridiplantae > Streptophyta > Magnoliopsida > Poales > Poaceae > Pharus > Pharus latifolius. Next base: position 75,584,633 of record CM033323.1, read on the forward strand.
TATGCGGGTTCAACAATTTTCCTAACTAACCGAAACCCTAACCTTAATTCTGACTCGTTGAAACTCTAACCCTAATTTTTTTAAACTGTGCATCATTTTTGCAATTCTTTTTTAAACTTGGTTTATTTAAAAAAATCACATTTTTTTCAAAAATTACCTATTAACAAAATCAAAAGTACATGAAACCAATGAGATATGGACAAATCATAAAGCACACACTACCATCCATTGGACCAATTACATATAAATGAAGCTACACATGGTTGAAAAAAAATCAAAATTATGGCTGATATTCAGTTACTAGCCTAGCCAGCAACTAAAAGTTGGCAGGGCACTAGGCTAGACCAGTGAAGCAAGGCTGGCTATGCCAACTCTTCAATCGTGGTCTTGACCAGTGACTAAAGACCAATCGTTATTTGACACAGCAACATAAGACATTTTTGGAATTTTCTTTTTCAAAAGTCTAGTTCTCAAATTTTGTTTTTTCAATGGGTTATATAAAAAAATCTCTTTTACTCTGGAAGTTTGGCCCTTGCTTTCGATTGAACGTGGGGCAAAACCTTTGAGAATTAGAACTTCCTGGTCTAGGAATTGCCAGTGAACCTTATCATATGCCATCTCAAAGTCAAGTTTAAGAATCACACCAGTAGATTTTTCATCTACCGATATCATTTAAAATCTCATGAATTAGCACTACCCCATCAAGGATATAGTTACCATTAATAAAAGCCGATTGGGAATAGGATCTAAATCCATCTTCTAGACCTTAGGATGTGCTTAGTTGTTTAGATCAACTATCTAGCATGAGATGAAAAGAGATGGAATAGATAATATGTCATAAGTTAGTCTAAGATGTGTGTTTGATTGATGTGGAATTGAATGGTGCAGAATTTTTCTTTAGATGGTGTGGACAGGGAATGGGAATGGAATGATCAAGATTTTTTGATATTCCATTAACGAGGCTAAGAATGAACAAGTACTTGAACACAAAAAATTAACTAAAAAAAAGACGAAAGAATCATCAAAATGTGCAACTGCACAAATCCAAACTCAACATTGATCAAATTCTCCTTGGATCCAACTGCAAATCAAACAAAAAAATTGCAGTAAAAGGACAAAAAAGAACTTAGATTTTGGATCTAATTATCAGATTCAACTCCTATAAGTGCTCAAATTTTGAAGGAACATAAGTATCTTCACGCACAAGCTCGGCTACAGAGATGGTGCCATTGCAAGCAACGTCGAACACCTGAAATGTGTGCCTGAGGTCATCCTCCACAACTGTCACGTCACCGACCGCAGTGGTGTTGAGGGCGGAGAACTCAAAGAGGCTAATAAAGCTATCATCGCCACTAGCCTTCGCCATCATGTGCTCCAACTTGTCATTGCTGCCCACATGGCCTAGGGTCTCATATAGCACAGAGGATCCTAATAGATGAGCCATCTGGTACAAAACAAAGCGATGAGTTGATGTAACATATTAGAGGAATATTCTTCTTTTTGGATCACTCATCTGGAATGGATGGTCTAGAATGAAGACAACTAGACACTTAGACCCCTCCAATGTTGCATGCAATAGTGCAAGATGTGCAACTAAACACATCCTTAGGCTGGGTTTGCAAGTATGTTGTGTTCCCCAAACTCCGTTAAGCATTCTATTTTTGGTGGTGGTTATTTAGTAACTGTTAAAATAGCAATAATAACTTATTCGAAATGGTAAATATCTTCAATTCATCACATTCCACAGCACAGTACAAAATCCCATCACAATCCTGAACACAACATTCTAGTTGGCTTACTTAGTGACTAATCAATACTAAATAGTAAATACTCTCTCCGTTCTTAAAAAAAGTCGTTTTAACTCTAGGCACAATTTTTAAGAACTGAAATAAAATTATATTTCTGTCTGTGGTAGTTATAATTAATGTGATAGATATGTTGTTTATATGTAAGTAACTAATGATTAAATAAAATAATAACTATGAGGGTATTTTTGAAAGATGATGTCATACTTTACCTTGAAAACATAGAATATCATTCTTTTTTTAATAAATTTGTTCTCTAAAATAATATTTTTTTTAAAAACAATGGGAGTACCTTTTTACACAGATTGTGGTGTATTTATCAAATTGAGCCGTACTTTAGTTCCCAACTAAAATACAGATAGTGCCAAATCTGTGTAGCGTGCCAAACTGTGTCCAATTATAGTGTGTCGCTTAAATTTGCCCACCTCAAGATTAGTTTTTGACCAAAACATGACCAAATAAGGGGTGCTCATACAGACAAGGGAAATTTGACTTTATGCAATTGAATTTTGTTGTCTAATATAGTATTTTATTAAAAATTTGTCACCCGACTATATGCCAATATTTTTTAAAAGCCTATATGTTATTTTTGACTAACTGTAGTCAATCAACTATGATGTGTAGAGTAAGAACACATGAAATGACCAAAATCTCTGTGTCTATTGCCTACCAAGTGGATGTAGGTGCAATTTTTAGGAAGCAAAAGGTCTGGAATGCAAATTTTTGAAATTTTCACAAAAACTCCAAGGGCCTGTTTGGAAGCCCAGGATTTGGCCCGTTTCCGAGTGGATTTTGTGGGCTGGAATTAGGATCCTAAGCAGATTCAGGAATGCGTTTGGATGGGCCAGAATCTGGAATTTTAAACGGGCCAGGAAGCCCAATCCGGGGGGAATTGGAAAATGTGCGTAGGAGGCCCGGCGAAGAATCCTGGCTATTTCCTGTCGTCTTCCGCGCCCGCATCGCCGCTCTCCACATCGCGTCGCCGTCGAAAACCCAGCGGAGAGTGTGTGGCGGTAAAGGGGTGAGCTGGTTAGATCTTGCTGCCAGTCCTATGCGCCGCCTCCCTTTTCGCCTCTCTCCTCTCTCTTTCATCTCCAGATCTCACCGCCTCCCTCTTCGCCTCTCACTTCTAGCCTCCCTCATCGTGCTCCACTGCCACGGGCTCCACTCTGGTACCTTTTCGCGCGTCACCACTAGATCCGCCGGATCTGGTGCGCCCGAGCACCGCCTCTGCTCTCGAGCTACGGTCGCCGTCATAGACCAGATCTGCGTCCCCGACTCCCGCCTCCGCCGCTCTCCCTCTCTTCTTCTTCTTCTCACTTCCTCCTCGATCTCCCCTGTTACTTCTCACCCACAAAATCCTTCGGCGGCATCCTCCTTAGCCACGACTTCGACAATATCCATGATCCTTCTTCACCAGCCGAGCTCCAACTCTTCAGCATCGACGATGAGGTATCTATATCTTAGATGAATGGTTTCAGATCTCCTCTCAATGCGGTTTCTTGGTTCAATGATTTTGGATTTCTTCCGTATCAGATTGAGTTCTATGGTGACTTGATGGAAGCTTCCACAAGATCTTAGATCTGGAGGTAGATCTCTCTACTGCTTTACTTGGTCGACTCTCCCACAGGTTAATGATCTCTACTTTTGTCAACTCTTTGCTTCTTAAAGTAAGCTTGTACACTCAACATAATAGCATAGCATCATTTCAGTTTCTTATTACTTTACCTAGTTAGTTCAAGCACTAACTAGCATAGCATAGCTACTGTTATTTTGTTTTCTTTTTTATTATTGCTTGCTCTATGTTGTGGCATTGACAGGTTTCTGGTCAAGACTTGATTTGTTATTGCTAACACCAACTGTCTACCTAATTTTTTGACTTGTATCATGTGTATGGATGTGTAGTCTCACTATTCTTAGTTAGATCAAGTGATGAAATCTATATTAGTCTTTGATTAGTACTCTAGTTTGTAATATGGCCATGTCTTGTTTGCAAATGGAACATCCAATACAAAGATATTTGTGAATATAGATAGGGCTATATGAGGTAAGGTCATCTAGCTACTTAAGTCCTTGGTTGGTACTCTAACCAGTGATTAGTGTGTAACATGGAAATGGTAGCATTCAAAGATGGTGAGTGCAAAGTTATCTTAACACCCTACTTGCAAGTTCAACCTGTCTGTTTTACCTTGTAATTTTTATGGACTTTTCGCCACATGGGTCCGAGCTACTTAGCTTGTTAACAGCTAGCTAACAACAGGGACCAAATGGAAGACAAAAAGGATGTATTGACTATTGACTGAAAGTGTTTTCAGTAAGCAAACAATATTGCTTTGAAGTTCTCTCTAAATCAATTGTTGTTACTGTCAAATTGAAGTTCCTCTCTCTAATGACAGATTTTTGAAAGCTTTCTTCATCTGGAAAAAAAAATTTCGGATGGCAAGAAGAGTGTTTCAAAGTTAAAGAAAGCTTCTAAAGAATTGAAGAAGCAAGTTCTAAATCTTGACAAGGTTGTGCAAGATGCTCTTGTGCCACCAGCTCCCGACGCCGGTGAGTCGGCTTCATCATTGATTCCGGAACCAGCCTTCTTCACCGACTTCCACCACGGCACAGATCACCTCCAAGAGCTAGCCTGGTTCATATTCCTCATCAACTTCCAGGTGTAGCTCTACACCAAGCATTCGGCAAACTTTTTTCAACAGCAAAAGAAAAAAAAAGTGGTCCATTCCTTTCCCTCTTCTTACTCTCCCTTTTCCATCACTGAACTGATTTCCCTGTTTGTGTGATGTATGAAATTGGTACTAATAATCATGGATAAATCTTGATTCTCTAAGTTCAATGCATCTTTTGAATGAATGAATAGAAATGATATTAAGTGCTTGTCTTTGATCTCAGTAGCTCTAAAGTTTGATGCTTTATTGATGAACTCTGTTATCTTCGAATCATTTTTCTTGAAGTGATTTGGAATAATTTCAGCTACTTTGAGCTTTTTGTGTGTGTGATTTCCGATTGATGGGGAAGAACCAAGTTGCTGTGATTAATTTAGTCAAGTTCTTGTGCTGGTTGTAAGTTGAATCATGGTTTTACTCCTATGTGTTTATTGTAATTTCTGAATTTTTGTTCGTTTATCAGAATAGATGATTCTAAAGTTATCAATTTTAGTGTTTGTGGTCCAATTCCAATATTTTGAGCAATCCTCTAGTATTTCTGTTTGCTGTGATTGTATTTTTGCTGTTGTCTCTGGATCAGTTCTTTGAATCTTGTGATGCATTGAATCAATTCTCCTTACTTACAATTGTATTGCAGTTCCGACTATTATTTCTTTCGCTTAGTACCTGAACTTATCTCTATTATTTTCCTGTAAATTTGGCTAAGAGATCATAGTCTAGATTGTTTCGAATGTTTCTTGAAATTTTTTTTGAATTTTCAGAATTTTTCTATTTTTTAGAATTTTTTTTGGATGGTCGGGATTTTTATCCCATTTCTTCTCAAACCAAACACAAACCGGGATAAATTTACCGGCAGTATTTTTTTTCGGAGAAATTTTTGAATTACCAAAAATCCTGGTCAGATAAAAATTCTAACACCCAAACAGGCCCTAAGGTGTGTTGCTGTTGTCTTCTTGACAGGCAAGCTGCCACCGGCGGGCCCAGATGCTCATATAGCGTTCATATGGACAACATTGAAACCGTAGTTTCCAAATCGACGACTTTCAGGACGATAGCGCTCCAATCTTCCTTTTTTTTTTTTTTTTTGGGCGCAACGTCTTGGTCGCCGCCGACCTAGATAATCAGATTGACGCCATTCGGATCATCGTCGCCGTTAAGATCGACAGTGCCGCCATTCAAATGTCTCACACTGGCAATCGTCTGAATGCCAAAGCGGATGCTATTCAAATTGGACATACCACCGGACATTCATATTGACAATGTTGTGGACCAAACCACCACTGAACGTTTAGATTGGTGCCGCTATGGACCAAGCCTGCCACCGCCGGACGTTCAAATCGGTGCCACCATGGACCAAGACGACGTTGTGGACCAAGCCGTTGCCAGACATTCAGATCGACGATGCCGTAGACCAAGCCACGGCCGCCGCCGGATGTTCAGGTCAATGCCTCTGTAGCCAAGCTACCACCGCTGACACACATGGTGACTGTAGGGGCAAAAAAACATTATTACTTAAAAAATATGACAAGATCTCACCTGAGTTTCAAACTTAAATGGAGACTAATCCTAATAATAACAATGGCATGTAATATCAGGTTTAAAAAAAATAGCGACATATAGTCAAAGAGATAAATTTTCAATGGTATATCGTATTAGACATTAAAATTTAGTGGTATAAAATTAAATTTTCCTATAAGAATTGACATGCTAGGCATATATTTTATAGATGTTTATCAAATCAAGGAAGCCAACAGGTCGGAAGACCAATCATGTATTTTTTTTTCAGATTAGAGTGTGTTTTGTCTGATTTATCTAGAGTTCAATTTCTCAGATAAACTGAATCCAAATCAAACGGGGTTTAAATTTTAACCTTCTTATTTTACTAAAACTCTCTTTGAATTAGAAACCCTATAAGTTAAAGTCATCACTATCAGTTTATTAGACTTATATACTTAAATTATCTTATAAATTTAAGTTATGTTAGACCAAACAGTCAGATACTTTTTTGAGATGTAGAATGATGTGGGAGAAAATGTTATGATAATCTGGTAAATAGTTTTTGAGTAATGGAACTTGGAACGTCACAATTGGAACCTGAAGTTTTGTCAAAAATATGATTGTTGGGCTAAGAAAGTAGTAGGGGTCATTGAGTCGGTATTCTTATCTCCTACATGAGATTTCTGTCTCCAATTCTCATCTCACCTGTGGTGTTGAATGGGCCAGTGCGAGTGGGGGCCGTCATGCTGAGTCGTGGTGTTATTGGTATTGGTCAATATTGCTTGTTAGGACAATTCTAACACATAGCTACGAGAGGTGCGAAATAATGAAAAGGTAATTTTTTTAGTCTAATTGGAGGAGTGAGGTTGAAGTGCTCAACTTTGCTGCAGTGTGGAGCACAGAGGAGAGACTGTGTGTGGGCCAATGCACCTCATTTTGGGGTGGTAATAAGAGAAAAAATGTGGGTCTCACAATAAAAAATAATTTTTCTTGCTGCCACTTCTGATTCAACACTTGGCATTAGAGTTTCTCTTAGGGGTGTCACTACAACAAAACCAGTCTATAACAACACATAAATATGTTGTTAAAATTAAAAAGAAGTGTTGCTATGACTCCTGTAACAACACATTTTATAAGTGTTATAATGGACAACATTGCTAATAGTAGTGTCTATTGCAACACATAAGAGTGGCTATATAAAACACAAAGTGTTGCAAGGCAATAACAACACTTGTTTTAATGACACAACTAACAATTTTTTAGCAACACTTTTTTCACCTGTTGCAACATAGTCATAATATAACACTGATTTTGGTAGTTTTCTTTTAAAAAGTTAATTGGATAGCTTAAAAATAAAAAAAGTAACCATAAAAGAATTCTTTCCAGAAGCATCCCACATTGCAAAGTGATAAAAGCACCATGAACAAATGGACATATCCATTTCATGCAGAGAATAACTTGGAATATATTGTTTGCATCATTCATAGCTACACCAAGTTTTTTTTTTAAATACACCAAGTCTTCAGAAGAAGAGTACATATTAGTCTCTCAAATTATAAAAATTATCTAATTCTATCTATTTTTCTCCAGATACCTTGCTTCTCGATCTGACTATCCAAATATAAGAAATCCGATTGATCTTTTCGACCTAGACAAATAGCATGAACTTGTCTGTATCAAATTAACAAATAAACAAACAGATTGTTTGCTTTATCTATCAAACTTTGCTGTAGTATAATCTGCCTTTGCAAAGCACCCATCATATGTAACCATAAAGGCTTAAGCATGAAGTTCTAATAAAGGCAACAAGTAGTAGCTTTATTTTCTGAAACAGGAAAAGCCAAGAGCCAAAGAACGCAGAACAAGAGAAGCCTTGGTAAAAGATAAAGTGACTCCTACAAAATGTTTTCAGCAACAATATCATGGATAATTACTGCACTAAACCAAAAAAATTGTTCAACATATGCATGCTTATACCTCAAGAAATTTCTATCGCTGCATCGACACGAATAGAACAAATGTGTTCCAGGAAAAAAACATGCACAACTATTGGAGTTGCTTGTCTTTGTATTACCTTGTCTGATAGCATTTGCCGATAAACAACTAAAAAAGCACAATCAGAGTCATTATAAATTGCATGCTTCTCAATTTTTAAAAATTTATAAGATCATATGAATAAAATAGGTACGACGTTGCACCTAATATCAATTCTTAGTATGCATGTAGATGAAAAAAAACTTAGCTCACTTGGTTCTCGAGGAGTCGTTTTTCTCTTTGAAAGACAATACTTGCTCCATAAATCAAACAAGCTTCAGTGCATGATCTGAAATATCTCCGAGGCAAAGTAAAGAAATAATAGTAACCTTTTCAAGCTCATTATTTGGAACAACAATATCCGGTATGTACTTTCGTTTCAATCTCCTGGTGCATTGAAGGCACTGAAAAACATGAAAAATAATCTGATTACACAGATTATTCAGTTCAGAATATAGAATAAATAGATAGAAGGTTGATGTCCAGAAAAACAGATTGCCACATCCAGTAAATCCATTTCAGATTTTCTCATCGACAAGCATACAACATAATTCATTATAGATTACAGAATTGAAATATCCTTTATGTTGTTTAGTTTGGTCAACAAAACAGTCGTTCAGAAACAAAGGAAAATTTACCCAATGATCTTCAGTCACTGTACAAAAACACTTGGCATTGATTTCATATACTAAGTGTCAACTTGTTCTAGCAACTGACAACATTAGCAGCATTTATTACAATTTTGTTAAAAGAACAGGGCATTCTCTAAATCATTTGTTTAATTATCACAATCCAAGGTCCTTCACTTAATCAGAAATCTTTAGCCATACACCCCATCATTATTCATCCAACTGTTGCATATTAACTATCACAAGGAACATGTATAGCCAAATACCAAAGTGATAATCAGGAAGTCAAAATTCTGACTTTTCAAAAAAACTCAAAATTCTGAATGCAACTTGAATAAGAGTAATCAACTTATAATGCAACATACCTGTTTGGAAATTGGATAATCCAAAGCATTAAGAACTCAACCCAAATGCTTGATAGCAGCATTCTGCAACCTGCAACTACAACAACAATGCATGGTTAGTGTTCTTTCTCTCTCTCTCTCTCTCTCTCTGCATTTTTTTTTTCACATTTTTCTACAAAGAAAATCTGTAAAACAAATTTATATAATTTGGAAGAACAAAATTTGGGAATCCTCGTGCATTGCATCCACTAGAGTTATCAGCTTCAGAATACTAAACATTAGTTAACTTTCTTTGCTGAGCATTTACACAGGATTGAATGAACAAAGGGTTATTATGCAATAGCTCAAAAGAATAGGCGACATACTTTGCATTATCATTCTTGTGTCCAATATCAAATGTGCATTACAGTTTGTTCTTGTATCAGGCTAAGCAGTCATCGTATTGTTGTATTGATTGGTTCTTTTATGAATCTTTGAACCATTCTCTAAAACACACAAACTTGTGGGATATCTGATGGTTATCTACAGGCTGTAGACTACAGCATAGTCTGAGTTATGCAGTGTTTTTAAACTCCTTAGTGAATGGAATGAAAAGCTAATGTGTTTGTCTATTGAAGCTACCAGTATATATGCATAAACATAGGACGAAACAGCAACCTAATTTGCAGCTATCCGAATGAAATAAAACTAATTAAATTTGGGGAAAGGACTTGATCAAACCTAATATTGAACTGTGCCAATTTAACCAAGAGTCCAGGGCTCAACAAAACCCGGTAGCTAATAGCCTAAAGTAGAATTGAGTTAGATTCTTCATTTTTGTTACACGAGCTAATCAAAAGATGAGCAGAGCTAGCAAAGCTCACTTTACCTCTCACCATTCAAGTGTTCTATCGTATTTGCTGATAGACATTGCTATGGATACTACCAAACCTACAAAAGTGCTAATGATCATAGTAAAATGTAGAGGTGCTTGTTTGATCAAGTACAACATTGGCGGAAATTTGGTGCCTGCCTTAATCTTATTGTTATATTAGCCTAAGAAACCTGATAGCTATTAACACAACTAATAAGTGCAATTGTAAATGTGGTTGAAGTTTGTAAAGCCATCCAGTGCTAACCTTTATTATACCATAATATAAATTCTTTCAAGATATGGGAACCTTTTATGATTCAATATAAGACTTCCTATCAATCTTCTGCAAATCTAATTCTCTCTTATCAGCCAACATGTCCAAGTCTCTTGAATGATTCTGCTACGCCACTAATGTGATCATATAATTAAATTGCAGTTTAGAGCAAAAGATCATAAAAAACCAGTTGATGCAAGTAACTTCAACATATAGTACCCCCAAGAACCCATCTAATCTCCTTGCTTAACATCTAACAATGCGAACTCTGATCAGCATTGAACTAAAAATTAGCAATATGGCATATCAATCACCATTGGAGGGTACACATCAGCATGTCCGAAATCTGCAAGCTTCATCTTCCCGGCCTTGATGAGCAAGATATTATTCGGCTTAATGTCGCTATGGATGATGTCCATCCTATGCAATACTACACCACGGCCTTGAGCTGCTTGATCATATTGGCCATTTCTGATTGGAGGACATGCCTCTCTATCCTTCTCGTCGAGTAGGCGCCAATTGCTGCAAAGCACCATAGTACAAACCTGTTGTCACCCTTGAAGATGACCTTGAGCATGACGTTGCCGTGGTGGCCGAAGAGGTAATCTATGGAACAGCGTAAATCTAGTCCAAATCTAAGCCCAAATGACAATAAACGCAAATTGATCTAGTCCACCCCAGGATCCTGGTTGGCTGGCCGAAAGCCTAGACAAGACCATACGGAATTGATGATACCCCACTTCCCATTTCCAACTAAATTTCCATTTCAGCTACTTAACTATCCAAACACGCTACCCTAAATTACTACGTGTGTCTCGTCTCTTAGTTATGTACTCTAGCCAGCCTTTTTTTATGGCTCCAATAAATCTTAAAAGAATGTGTATTCTATAAAAAAAAGTCAGATTATTGTAATGTTATTCATGGTTAACTGTGTCATTGTCTTTTTCTCAAGGGTTTTATTCAATAGTGGTTGTATGTTTTTTTTATCTTATATACTTTTTTTTTACTATTGAATAAAACTCTTCTATTAGATCTAATTCTCTAGAATTCACCTAACTCTTTCTTAATTTATTTAATAGAAGTGGATCAGTGGTGGACAAAGCCGAGACGGTGAGACGCGTTACTTACACAAGTGGTAATAATAGATAATGGTAGTCAGAAGTGGAGACAGGTGGTGAGGTGGCAGTGGTTGGTGAGAAAAAAGAAGAGGGGACATGGAGACATGACATGTTGGTGGCCATGTGGGGTCGAGGGTGTGGGCCGCACCTACGTGGTCGCTGGCAGTCAGGGAAAGAGGCACATAGATAGGGTTGTGGTGGTGATATGGGATGGGATGGTATGGGAGGGGAGGGGAGGGAGGAGGAAAAAGAAGAAATATGGGGAAAAAAAAGTAGAGATTAAATTTGATTCTTAAATATATGATATAAATATAGATAATGTAAAAATACCAGCACCTGTTCTTAAAGCTAAGAGCGAAGAATATGCAGCAATGTCTTCAACAACATCCGATCACATTACACATTCCAAAACAGGAAGGATGCCATGTCAGCCAATGGCTATCTGCCACGTCATGCCCAGTATGGTGGCATCCAACTCAGTAACCTGACCTGAGACCCCCCCCAAGCCAAAGGATAAGTTAAAAAAAAAACTATGAACCAATCATGTGTGGACACACATGCACAGGCATCTCAAGAAAGCAGTAAGTAGCTTGCAGAAAAAAATCTAGAAAAAAAAAGCAAAAAGTCAAGCCTGATAAATTAGGTAAAAGAGCGTGACATCGGAAGATAGGAATTAGGATGGTGATGTTCACCGTACAAGACCAGTCAATGACCATGTCAAGTTGGCCACCTTTGGCAATTTGCTGCAAGTAGGGTTTTTCTTTGAACACCAGAAATATCTTTGGCGAAAATCACTGCCAGATTTTATTGGGAATTGCCGATATTGATGTGAGTGATTTGAATCACAATCTTATGACGGTCAATTGGATCTAAATTTGATATTGAGGAAAATTTTGAGAGGTCTTTTCTTGAAATAGTCATTTAGACAAAAAATAAGATGGTAGAGATAAAAATAGATAAAAGTTGCAAACATTTTACAAAAAGATTGGAAGACCTCGAATTACCCCCTTTCTTCGTTCCTGAGGTCACTTTTCGATTGGATGGTAAGAATGTTCCTATTGTCTGGCTGAGGAAAGGCAGAGGCGGCCAAAGCGGCCACAAGCCTTCGTTGAGAATCTAAAATTTAGGTGTTAGTCCTTCGATGCTTGTAATTTTCATGTATTGTTATATTCCGTCATCCTCACTAAATAAAATTACACTATATTAGCATATTCGCGCCCCCAACTTCGCAATTTTCTGGCGCCGCGCTGTGTTTGGCTGAGAAGGCTGATCAATCTCTACAAGCATGCCCTCTTCAACCCGCCACCCACGAACAAGTCAGTGTCAGTGTCTCCCTCGCCGTACAAATAATGCAACACTGTTTGGTCTAGCCTCGACTTCTTTCTATCTAGAAAGTTATTCCAGGAGCCTTCCCTTCTATTTGGGCACAGTTGCAATTGTGGCAAATCCCCACCGCTCTATTAATGATTCATTTGTCATTCACAGGTTAGTTGACCAAACCATACACAGGAAAAACTGAGATATTTTTATCACAAATGCTATCCATGACAAGTTAACAATAACATGGTAACGCATAAAGTCTTCAGTTATATCTCACACAGAAATGCAGAACTCTTTTCATACAGGGGTATAATACAATGCTTCCCAAAATGTACTCCGATCAAAAGCCCTCAGGACCAAGGTGAGTTAGTGGAATTAATGTCCTCCAAGAACACCAAAACAATTCGACATCTCAAGTGCAAAAACTATATGTTTCTAATGCAATCAAAGAGGCAAAAAAGACCACTCCATGCTTTTCTAGTATCTACACATACTAACAGTATGCATACATAAAAGCTAATCCAGCAGTAAGTAGTTTTACTACAAGTACTCAACCTACTAATCCTTCCAAGGCCATAATGGAAGGAGAAGGGAGAAACTACCCGGTCGCAAAAAGATTTCGGTTCCAGCCTTTGAAGCTTCTTATTCATGCGGATTCACATGGCCACGTCATCGAGGATGTTATCGCTCAATTGGCGCTGTAGGGGATTGTACTGCCAGTCGCTCCGATACCTCCGCCAGGGAGGTTAGGTTGCACTTGATCACGGCCTCAACAAAGTAGCACGTCTCGTCCTTTGTGTTGCCATCGGGCACGTCCACCACGAAGGACTCGATCACAAGTGTCCCTGGTCTTCCATCGATGCTCTCAGGGTGGACGCTTATAATGGATGAGTAATTCTGAAGAAGTAGCAATATAGCGCATCAGTATGGTTTAAAGATACCTTTAACAAGTTGAAAAAAGAAAAGAAAAAGGTCAGTGCCAACATGCCCAAAATAAACCTTTTCTTTGTGATCAAGGCACCATGATCATTTCCACTTTCAGGCAAGATTCAAGAAACAGTAAAACCACATGCAGATCAGATCCATATCATTGCTCCAAAAAGAAAGCATACAACAACACAATTTACACCACAAATAGAGAGCATGGAAAGAAAGGGCAGTCACCCTAAGATGCATCCTTTTTATATCACCATGATCAAAGTCATACAGTGCATGTTCACAAGTAGACCAAAAGGCGAGGACAAATAAGGTAGGTTCCTGATCTAATTAAGCCGAGGATGATGACCTAGATTTAACCTTTCTGAAAGCTAAAATTTTCCTTAGTACATAGAAGATATGGCCCATTACTAGCAATGCGAATTTGAATACCTTAATCCTGCGTAAACATGAAAAGATGCTCTAACTCTAAATTAACATCAAAACACCTTCTCTAACAACTCTGCAAAGTGCTAATGCAAACAGCTTGCATGCACACACTGATGACATCGCGGCAAGCCGGCAAGAACAAAATCATGTAAGAACAATAATTGTACTACATTTCTAACAAGCTAACAAGAACAGAGAATATAACAATTGAACACTCACATCAAAGTGCGTACACTGATGGTGTCTACATTAATCAAGGACAATAATTGTACCACATTCATATAATCAGTTTGAAAATAATTTAAAAGAGAAGCAAGAACAGAGGATATAATAACATGTTCAACAAACTGCGGCAGCACGTACCTTAAGGCGATGATCACCGCCGACGAACTTGACACTGAGGATGTGCTCGTCGTCGTCGAGCAGCTCCAGTCGCTCTGTGCTGGTCGTCGCCGGCAGGCCGGTCTTGACGTTTACCTCCCGCACGCTGCCGATCTCCGGCTCGCCGCCGCGCACCACGCAGCGGCTAACGAACGGCTTGTACCGCTGCGGCTGGTCGAAGCTGCGCACGAGCGACCACACCTGCACACCACACCATTTACCACCGCATCAAATCAATAACCAAAACTACAGCCATTTCGCTTCATGGATCGCCAAAAACAGAGCAAAATCGGCATGTTGCTTGCACAAGAACACACAAGAACTCCAGATCCAAGAAACGCCGGCGAAATCAAGAAAGGAGTCGCGCTTACGAGATGGACGGGGGCCTTGATGTGCTTGACGAGGGTGGAGCTGCACTGGTGCTCACCGGCGGCGTGCCGGTGCTGCCGCCGCAAGTGCTCCGCCTCCGCGCCGCCGTTCACCGCCACCTCGTCGCACAGCCTCCACCCGCGGCCGTCCGGCCCCCGGGCGCCAGCTCCGCCGCCGACCAGGCCCACCATCCGGTCGCCTGACCCTTCAAGCTCCGCTGCTCCAACCCGTCCCAGCCCGCCTAGCCTGTTGCTTCGCCCACCCTCCAAGCTCTCGCGCGCGTGTGTATGTGTGTATGTTGGTCTGCTTGTTATTACACGAGCGGAGTACAAAAATCTGCCGGGGGGTGGTGGGGCCCACCCACGAGTGATCCATGCGCAGGGCCCGAGGCATCTGGGGAGCGTGCGCCTGGTTCATGGACCGCATGGTCTTTTTCTTTACTTCTGATTTATAAAATAATGGTTCACATTTGTTGCCTCGCGTCTAATGCACCACATGAGAGATTATATCTTGGATTAAATATGTGGAGAAATGTTACCCTTGTTTCTTAAAAAGTTGGAATTCTAATGTTAAGCCATCTCCAGCAGTGATTTTTATCTAACATGATATTTCACATAATTACCACAACAATTTGTGGATAGGTACGATATGTCGTCATGTCTCTGCAAAGTGTTTAGTATCGAGAGTATTATCATGAGTCCCATGCGTATCTAATAGACACACTATGACACAATGCGCTTTTTTTAAGCCCAATGCATCTTGTAACACATCTTCAACCTAAACGAAAAATAGTGTGATATGTGATCCAACTTTTCTTAGACCTACTTGTGAAAAAACCCGCTCAGATGTGGGTGTGCAACATGAGGATGTAGAGCCCATGCAGGTCTAGCCTCGTTTACAGACAAGTGAGCCCAATGAAAAAGTGGGTCTCATTTATTAATGATACATCATTTATAAGCAATGAAATTGGAAGAATTTGACATGCTTTTTTAATTTTTTTTAAAAATATTTAAATAAGTATGGTTGTCAGATTGGATAATATGACATATTATCTTTTTTATAGAGCCCACCTATTGGAGTGGATGTTATTTTAGAGACTATAAGATGATGTGATATATCTCTCTTTTCATAACATATTTTAGAACCACCATTATTGGAGATGATATTTGTATTTCAGCATAAGATACAACATTAACAATGTCAGTGTTTTTGCTGAGCATCTTTAGCCTAATTTGTTGGAAACTAGATGTAAGTCTCAACACATATAGATTATTAATTTAAGTTGTGTGACACAGATGTGTGTTTTTGGTAGAATTTGATTGTACGATCTCCTTAGTTGTAATTCTTAAGTTAATTTGCTAACCTAATATCTAGTTCTCTCTGAAAAACAATGTTAGCTAGGGCTTGTTGGAAGAGGCAATTTTTACCCATTTTTATAGAACTTTTACAGTTCAGATTCAAGATACTAGTTGAATCTAAAAAGTTGTTTGTGTTGGTTATGATTAAAAAAACAAAGTCAAAAAGCCCAATCCAAAAACAAGTGGAAAATAAAGGCATGTCTCAAATTTCTACCATCCTAATGTGATTAGGATTGAATCCAAAATTCTGAGTAGATTCCTTTCCCATGACCACAGGGCATTGGTGTTTTTAACTTCCTGTCTCATTTTCTCTCTCCTTTCAATATTTAGTTGGAATTAGACCTAAGTAAAACTAGCTAGGGTAATAGACCTATCCCCACAACCTGGCATGGGTCTCGCCTGATTTCAATTTGAATCTAATTCCCATAAAATCAAGCTGAGTTTTGATTTGAGGCCCAAAGGCCAAATCGATAGAGATATGTCTTATAGGTAATCATGAATATAGTTATATTATGACATATTTATGAATTCTTATAAAAAATATGTTATTATATTATCTGAATAAAGTATCATTTTTATCGATCAACAAATATGTGATTTGTTCGTGAAACTCTTTGTAATGATATATGAATTGTCTCAATTTACTTACAACATTATCATTGATACTTATTCTAAACAATTCTGATTTTCGGCATTATATGGAATAATAATGCAAGATAAGTCAGCATGATCATGGATTGATAGTCAAGATTCACGGATCATGGATATGAGATATCAAGTCCATGTTATGGACATATATTGGAGAATATGTTGGTCGGATTGACCCATCTTGAGACACTTGTAGCTTCTAGACCCCTAAAGAATATTTTAATAATTAATGACAACTACAAATGCTACACTAACGTTACCTGCCTAATTGTGTCAAGAAGAAACTTATAAGACAGGTTAATGAAAGGCGAAGAAAGAGCCTCATGATGAAGAAAGGGCATTGATCAAAAGGGCAAAGGTACGAAATAGGGTCTTTTCCATTTTTACCGGTCTAAGGTGTTTAGAGAAGAATTTTGACCGGATTTTAGGATAGTTGCCGTACTATTAAGAGGAGCATGTGGTGTATCACAAAATACTTCATCTATGTGCCACAAATCATAAAATCAACTTGCATTGCATACTAGAAGGTCATATACTTTGAAAATGCTTGTTTCAGCTCAATTCTGCTCAGCACTGTCTCAGTCGGTCTGACCGTCTGTTGGACCGGTCTGACCGACTTCACGGACTGACCGAATAGAACTCTCGGACTGACCGACGTTATGTCTAAGTATAGTGTATTCCTTTAAAAAAGGTCGGTCTGTCCGTAGTTAAGACCTAAGTCAGTCTCCTGGAACCTCTTGATCTATCTTTCTGATGTTTTGTGTTATGACGGTCTGACCGTTTGATTAGACCGGTCTGACCGTGAAATCGGTCTGACCGTGCTTTTGAACTACGGTCTGACCGTATGGCCGGTCTGTCCGTATTTTTCGGCCTGACCATATAAAGTGTCCAGAAACTATGACGTCTCTGGACAGTTTCATGGTCTGACTGAAATAGGCTCCGGTCTGACCGTGTGTGTGCCTGACAAGGGCAGTTGAGCATTTATTGCGCCTGTTTAAAGCCGTTGCAATTGCGGCGGTCTGACCAAGCTTATATCTGCGGTCTGACCGCCAGGTGATCTTTTTCTCCCAACGGCCTGTAACAGCTATATTTATTGTGGGGGGTATATATACTCCCATGCACGGCCCTATTCATAACTTTTGGCATAATCTTGAGCATTGTCATCATCCTTGAGAGTTTAAGCTAGTTTCATACACTCTAGGGTTCAAATTCTCGAATTTGTGAGAGTGTGCATTTGAGATCTTCTAGTGCATTGCATTTAGATCATTAAATCAATCTTGTGGCACTAGAAGAAAGCTAAGTGATCATCACCGGCTTGTTACTCTTGGAGTTTGCCGGCTCCTAGACGACTAGGAGAAAGGTTTTGGAGAGATCTTCAAGGGAGATTGTGAAGACTCCTCAAAACGTCTTGTGAAAGGGTTGAGCACGCCTTGCCGGAGCGGTAAAGTGCATTCTTAGTGAAATCGAGGTTTGGATAACTCATCACACTAATCCGGCTCAAGATCTAGGTCACTTCTCGAGAGAAGGTTGACTAGATAGAGGAGCGGTTAGAGATTTGAGTTTGCCTCAACGTGGATTAGGAGTGATCGGCAAATCACCGAGACCACGGGATATATCCTTGTGTTGATATTGTGTTTTGTTCATCTTGTGTTATTTATTTGCTCTCATTATCTAAATTGTTTGTTTTATTGATAATTTGTTAAAATCGCCTATTCACCCCCCTCTAGTCGATATCCTAGATCCCTTTCAACACTGTTGAGATTATTTTGTATCATCAGTTTGTTTCTAACAGTTATTTTGGTTTATCTTTATATCTGAGATCATCACGATTTCATGCATGCGTAGTAGCGTACCTTGGTGTCATCGACCGCTGCTTTTAACCAAACAGTCATAAAGGTGATATACAAATATGTTATGAACCATGTAGTTGAAAGTGGATGGTCGAGATGAAATTTGCTCCTCTCATATCTTGAGAGAGATATCTCTGGGCCCCTCGATGTAATTAGACTAAAAAAGTGCATGGTCGTACCAAATATAGTTGAGAGTTAATTATGAAAAAAGTTAGTCCATTACAAGATCGAGAAAGAACCGAGCTATTCAAGAATGACAAGTTTCTCACCTTAAGTTCGATTTGGTATCGTGAGACAAAAAATAATCTATGATAAGTTGTATAGGTTTATCAGATATGATCTTTATGTACATGCGGGTAGTCATGATGTCTTATTAAGGACCGCTTATGACTTGTGATTTAGGAAGTTGTTTTTAATTGTGGTCAAATATACACGAACCTATAGGATCATTCAGTGGTAAACATCCGCGCATTCAGTGGTAAACATCCGCACATTCAGTGGTAAATATCTGATCTATGATCTCATCTTTGCATGGTTCTTGAGAATTCGGGTAAATTTTTTTTAATTGTCGCTAGAGTAGCAACCCGTTCTTCTTCACAAACTAGACCACACCCGGCCCTATTGATGGTTTTTTCTAGTGCAAATTGCACTAGTCTGACTTAAATGTCTATAGGATCAAGTTTAGACAAAATCCACTCGAGTCGAAAGAACTTGAGATTTTTTCAGTTTAGCGCAAACCTAAACAGACCTACATTCTACGAGAGTTTAGTTGGAATACATTAAATGCTAAATACAAAATAATAGTTAATATAGTAAATATATCATATATACATTTCAATTCCCTTTATAACAACACTAAACAACGCAAAATTTATAACATGTTTAAAAATTGGAACATATCATTCTCCATAAAACATATTAGACATATCAATTACCATACCAGATATATTTACCGCTTCATACCTGATTTTCCAACCACCATGATCCAAAACAAAATTTCAAACAAAACATACATAGTATAGCGATTTCAAGTTAGTATCGATACGATGGTTATAGCAACATCACTTAAAACACTAATCTATATACCAACAAATCAATAAAATGCCAATCTAAAAAAAATTAAATGAAATACCATCTATAATGCTAATCAAGATAGTGATATAATTTTGATGTATGATATGCTGATATGCTCCAACATTATTTAGTGAAGAAAATCTTGCAATCTTATTTCACATAATTGTGGTGGTGTTTCTTAATCCCTAAGAACATGGGAATCATATGAACATGGGTCTATGGACTTGGTGTACAGTACTGTTGTGTCCTCCTCTGTCCTTTTTGCAGTATCTACTGGACTAGCCAGAGCCGGTTCTAGCTCGGACTACCTAGTGCCGGCGGTCGCATTTAATAGGAAATCACTGATACATGGGCCACAAAAATATTGGACCTACCTGTCAATGAGTCGAGTGAGTATCTTTTTTGGTCCATGATAATAATCCGATGCTCGCTGCCTTTTTCTAAAGCTGGTCACAGGCGGGCGAAGAAATATAATTACCTAGAGCCGAAGAAAATATATGTCATCACTCCTGACATATGGTCCTGGATGTCGGTTGGACCCACATGTACAGGCAGTGCGGGTTAAATTCCGCGTCTAAGTAGGCCCGGGATAGAGCGGTCCTAATGGCTCCGCGTCGCGGTCGGTGCTTCACACTACACGGCAAGATGACGTTGCGCTGACGTCACCAAAATGAGAGACCAAAAGCCGTTCTTCTTTCTCTATGGCATTATACTTGCAAAAATTTTGAGATTCAAATATTTCCGAAGTTTTTTTTTTAGCATTGATATACTTTGTTACACAAATTTATTTAAGTTAAAATCAGAATAAATCTTCACGATAGACATAGTTAAACTAAATATGATAGTGGTATATCTTCATGTATTATCAAAGTGAGATACAACTTTATTAGTTAGGTTTGATATTGACTTGAGATATTCAGGAATCAAGAGGCTGAACAAAGCTTAAGTTTGAATATGTTAGTCTATCCAAGTCTTAAAAGGAAAATTGGTATGAAGTAATCATAGTTTGAACTTTTCTGCAGAGGACTAGGCAAGTTAACTGGATGGCTCAAATTTTTAATGTTTTTTTTACTTTTTTAAAATTAGAGGACATGGTATATGGACATGCTGTTTGTATGATCTATTCATATTTCTGTTGGTGATTTGATAACAGCCGATATCCACCTTTTCAACAACACAAACTAAGCGACATCATTACTACGTATTTCTTTTTTAGCGTGCATGGCACATTTGATCTCTATTTTTCACATAAATTTATTTTGGTTTTTCTATTTTCAAAAGAATCAAATTAGCTCATTTATTTTCTTAACTGATTCAAAACAATTCTTTTGAACTTAAACTGAGTATAAGACAATAATGTGGCGCTGACTAGACGACACATAGGACATGATCCACTTGTCTGATAGTTAGTGACCCTATGCTTGTGCTCACGGGCACACTTCCGCCACAGCCGCTCCTAGGTAGGAGATTGTCGTTCTTGAGCCCGCCATCATTGAGGGCAAGATGAGCAGCTCTTGTTGGCGTGCCACAATACTAGGCCAGAGTTGTTGGTGGCGCCTATACTTGTAGAGGCCGCTATCCAGGGCGATGTTGATGAGGACATCACTAACTCGGATATGAACAAGACTCCATCTACTCCTTCCACTACTTCCACTACTTCCTCGCCGCCACGAAAAGATCAAGGAGAACGGCGAGTCAGCATGAATCTATATACTGAGCCATTCACTACGCCCACACCGGAGAATCAGCGAGTTACATCAAAGGTGGAGCAACCCACGACGCATCAAGCCCAGCCCAAGATCAAGCCCAACTCGTCCGCGAGTCCAACTCGGCCATCCAGTAGCAGTCCAACTTCAAACGGATGCCCAGGCCACGTACGGAGTCTATTTGGGGTGAATGAGCACTTTACGGAGAAGCCCACGACGCCACCTTTCCAATGGATCTGACCCCACTATCAAATTCCGTTTGGATCGCCCGCAATCGACGAAACAATTCACGAACAGATTCTGCCGGGTGCTGTGCCACCTCTACTTTGGGCCCAAGGCCCGTGTACCCCTAGGATTTCATGTCCACCTCCTTGGCCGCCACCCTTGTTACATATGGCCGTCATCCTTCTCGTTCTTCCTCAGATTTTGTTTAGATTAGTTTTCCCCATGTGTGAAATTTCATCCTTATATTCTTGTGTCGACTAGACCAACAACTACAAATTACACAACCTCAAATTTATCGTGTGTTTCATCCATATTTGCAATTTCAGATTGCTTTTATCTTGTTCTTACTTGTTTTTTGGTTGCTTGCAGGAATCGATCCTCGTGATCAGGTCAGCCGCGTCTTGGCACGGTTGATAATGACTTGTAAGTGTGGTTTAGTGATTGCCAGGGCGTCCAATCTTGTTTGGTTGGTAGTCGGATCGCCAAGGTCACTCTCCATCAAATCGAAGTTATCCTTCTCACCAGAAGATCAGGCATATGTGTCTTCATCAGATGTGATCTTGAATAACATGATGTCCATGTCGTGTCCTGACATGGGTAGCAACTTGAGCTCACGAAGCACGCACTAGGCCTTGCCCATGCAGCCATGGGGCACATCAATGCCGATGGTGTAGTGTGAGACTTATTGGTTGGGGAAACACCTATTTATCGTTCTTGTGCTTCTCTGGGACTTCAATCTGGTTTAGAGTGTTCTTGTGGAAAAAGACTAAAAGAAAGGTACATCTAAAGTTAAAAAAGAAGAGTAAAGAAATAAAGAGAGAAAGAATCCAGAGAACAAATCAAGCAAATTGATGTTGCCACTAGAGTAAATGTCTCAAGATCCAAGAACAAACCAAAAATATCCCACAAGTATATACTAAACTAGATTGAAGTCCTAGAGAAGCACCTCATGGAAACAGAGAACCTAATGGAAAACAAAGCACCTTGACCCTAGTGTCCTTTGACAGCAGCAAATAGAGATGCGCATGTAGGGCGAGCAGTTCGATTGATGGTGTGGGCACCAAGAACAACACCCCATCATGAGTGGTCGACAAGGGGAACTTGGAAAAGGAGGAGAGCATGAGTTGGAGCAATTTGAGGTGGGCGACAATGGCATGCAATGGGAGGTATAGGCGCGAGGAGACATCGATGAGTTGGCCATTGAGAAGAGGAAGAAAAGAGAGGGGAGGCGGCCACCAACTAGCCGACCGGCGCCGACAAGATGCAAAGGCTTAGTCCTCTTAGACCCGATTTAAATTCAGAAGGATTATTTTGAACCAGTTCAAAAAGCAGAGAGACCAATTTTGTCCTTTTGAAAGTAAAAGGGTTAAAATGAGTTTTCACACAAAATAAAAGGACTAAAAGAGTCTTTATCTCTTTTGTTAAGAGTAAAATTAAGTTGGTTGTTGCGTGCATATCAAAAACACAAATAATAAAGAGGTCATCTGATCAAATACAAACAGATGTACATGTAGTAGACATAGTCAAGCTGGATTGATAGTTTATACTTGATATTGCATATGGAATTTTGCACTTGATCGAGCTAGAGTAAATTGTCAAAGTTTGACATGATACAACTAAAACTATAAATGGATTTGCTATAATGAATTTGGAGGTGAGTTGTATAGCCTTTAGTTATTCTACACATCAAGTTTTAGTCATAAATGTCTTGATATGAGTTAGAACATTAAATAAAAATGAGTCAAATTCATCTAATTATGACATGAACTCAACTTGACATGACTGACCCGATTTATAGGTCTATTGGACTCCTTCAAAAGGCAGTTTAGCATTATATGATATAAAAATTCGTTCCAAGCATTCCAAATTCACCATAAACACACATTTGAAATAGTCTTATTCCCCATGTTATAGGTTTGCAGATGACCATAAATTAAAATTTGAGTGTATGTACTTATTTTTTTTTATCTTACATATACATTTTGTTGTCATTGGATCAAAATCCCTCTCCTTAGATTATTCATCTAAAGTTCATCTAGCCCTATCTTTAGTGTCTCTGGTGGCGGCGGTGAAGGCATGTGCTGGCTGCAAGTGGTGGCAGTGGGTGGTGTTGGCCGACAGAGGAGTCTAGTTGTAGTTGTTAGCGGAGGAAGCCGTGGAAGTACGGCGAGGTGGTGTTATCACGACTAGTCACAGACTACGGTGGTCGACATAAGAGGAGGAGGAGATGATGGAGGTGGTGAATGATGTTGATGGTTACAATATGGGAGATAGTGGTGGATGAGGGTCAAGTGGTGGGGCAGGGGCCAATGGGGTAGGGGAAGATTTGACTTAGTGACAATGGGGGTGGGGAAGGAGGAGAGGAGGGAAGAAGGGAAAGGTGGGGATGGATCTATTTTAAATAAAAAATTAGACGGTACAAGTGATTTAAGAAAATAAGTGTTTTTTTTAAAAATTATAAATATATAGTAGAGACCCTCTTAAAGATTTCACGATAATCAGTCGACGGATCACATATGCTTGTGGCAACATCAACAAGATTCAGATCTCTAGCAGTGGTGTCTGCTGTCTCAAATAGTCTCTTGATTTTTATGGCATTGCTTTGTTTGTCAATGAAAGGCAATATTAATATTGGAAACATGGTCAGGTAGTATATTTGTTCAAGATTTTGTGTAAATCTATAGATAGATGAGCTCATTCTAGCAACCAAAGATCACTAAGAATAGTAATACATGATGCACACAAACTACATACAGTAAAAGCAACCAAGAAAAAAAAGTAAATTACATTGTGACTCTTCAAATTTGTGCGGTCGATTCATTTATATTCTTTAACCAGTTTAACTTGGTAGGTCCCAAAAACATTGTCCGCTTCAGAGAAATTTAGCTTAATTGTAAGTTACATTATCCGCTTTACAGGAAGCCATTCTCAAAAATCTCTTCGGCTCACTACGACTACAAACTTAGGTCATATTTGGCTGGATTTTGACTTCTAGTTTTTGGGTTTGAGTTAAAGCAGTTTCTTTGAAGTCAATGTGGAGTTGGAGCTATCTTTATATTAGAAAGTTGGAGTTGAGTTTAAAGTTCTCTAATAATTTCAACTTTAAAGTTTACTTTATACCCATAAAATTAGAAATAATTATATAGCTTTGCTATTTGTTACAACTAATAATGTATTATATTTATAGATTAGAAATATTACTTGATGCATTACAGTAGAAAAGTCAAAGCTTTCTAACAAAAACAGCTGAAACTCTTTTTTCTAATTTATTTGGAGTTCAAGTTATATTTCCTCCTATTTCTCTATGATAAAAATCAGAATTGGAGCTTTGCACGACACCACCTACACCTCTCTCACACCGTTTTGCGCAATGCCAGTGGCCAGTGCTGGAGGAAAAGAAGGTAAGAAGAGAGGAGGAAGAGAATGCCAAATATTCTTTTTTAAAAAAAATATAGTCAATGATATGTGGCTTATACATGATAGTGACTCTAATTTTATATGTTTTAATATGAAATCATCAAATTTAACATAAAAGTGAAAATAGAAGTGTTGTTAAAATAAGAAAATACTTGTGGTGAGGCAGATATTCTAAAACTATTTATGGGGTACGTGAGAATTAGGATGGATTTATAAGATATTCCCAAAATTAAAAGAAGAGGAGGGGAAAACGGGTATTTTCTCCTTACCTCGGCAGCTTCCGTATTAGGAATATGCTCTTAGTGCAAAACCGGTATTTTTTTCCAATTAATGGGTCATTTTTTTTGTACTTATCCACAGAAAGAGACATGCACCATCGGAGCCAATAAAACAAGAAAGCGAGTACCGACAAACAATCTGCAGGTTTGTCCAGGTGGCCTCCACGTCAGCCTTTATACCAGTCTGCCCGAATCTTAAAGCAGCTGCAAGAGACTTGTTTGGAATTTTCGAAGCTGCTAATTTCAACTTAATTTGAGAGCTACAAACCATATATTATGATCACAGTAATCTCTGATGCTACTGCTGTGTAATAGTAATATCAATTAATCTTTGATGCAATTGCAAGAGACTGATTTAGAGAAATGGTAGGTGGGTCAATATTTGAAATTTCTGTGTTTTAAATAGGAACGAGGTGGTAATGGATCCAGAGTTTTCATATATCCACCACTGAATGGATTGCTTTCAGATATCTTGTGTAACTATGAAATCCCCCAACCTAATATAAAATCGCACTATAATGCTAAATATTGTTAGAAATTCACATCTGAATTCTGTAACATGTTGGGGATGGATGACTGATGATGGGTGTTTCTTATATACTTTTATATCTTTTTTATATGTGACTATCATATTATAAATAAAATATTAACAAATTTTGCAACAAATGAACAACCTTTTCTGATGTCAACATCTAATTTTTAAAAAGTTTGAGCTAGACCACCAAAACTAGCTTTTT
The DNA here is from genome assembly GCA_019359835.1 of Pharus latifolius. Taxonomy (NCBI): domain Eukaryota; kingdom Viridiplantae; phylum Streptophyta; class Magnoliopsida; order Poales; family Poaceae; genus Pharus; species Pharus latifolius. Next base: position 75,610,584 of record CM033323.1, read on the forward strand.
TTTTAAAAAAAAAAACAACTCAATCCGCATAATTTGATGAGAATATGAACTTATATCCTTATGCATAATAAATGGTTTTAACTGTTGAATTATTATAGGGCCCTTCCATGTCACTCTCGAGTTGCATATTTTTTTGCCATAATATCAATTGTTTTGTCGTACTTGTGTGGCTCATGCTATATGCATGCGTAGGAGTCCTAACTCAGGTGCAACGTTCTCTCCACTAAATTATATAGGACACAAACAATAAATATTATGTATAGAAAGAAAAGAATAGCTTTAGAGACAGAACATACCATATATTAGGATTGGGTTTGCATTTGTTACAATGAAAAATCTTATATTTAATATTCTAAAAACTGCTGAACTCCACCACTTATGCTTATATAATAAGCGGTATGGTATTATAAGTGGGATGTATATTTATTAATAAAAATATTTATACTATTGTAAGTCATCTTCTCTGCAAATCAAGAAGAATATAAACAATATTAGTGATTGCCACTAAAAATATTGTTAGAGTATTGCAATTTTATTTAGAACAATAACAAATGAGTTTTGTTAAGTAGTAGGTACTTTTTTTTTTAATTTTGCATATACCTCTCTCTACCGTTGGATTAAACTCTCTCCTTAGATATAGTTTTTAAGAGTTCATCTTGTCTCTTCTTTAGTATCTCTGGCGATGATGACCCAGCACCGAGTGACATTAGGCTGATGAGGCAGCGGAGGTACTGGTGATAGAGTAGCGATAGTGGGTGATGGTGACTAGTGAGAGAGAAAAAATGAAAGAGGAGAGTTGGCGGTCGCAATGGGGTAGTATCAGCTAGTGGGTGGTGATAATGGAGGTAGGGAAAAGGGGAGGATAGAGATCTTATCTAGTTTTAAGTGAAGATCATATATGGTACAAATTTTTTAAGAAAATATAGTATTCAAAACCCATACAACCATAAAAATAAAAAAAATTTATTACATTGAAATCTGTTTGACCAATTTCTACACTAAAACACTTATTTCAGCCACCTATATACAAGGTGAACAGAAAAGATACATTTATCACTTAAGCAATGTTTAAATGGCCGGTTAGACCGGTTTCTAATAGTGCTCATATCTGAGCCTTCTACCATGGCTAGTTCTAATTTGGCCTTTCGATAGAACGACGGGCCGTATGTTATTGTGTGTGTGTGTCTCTCTCTCTATATATAAATGGGGTTTTCGTTAAGCCGACCAACCACTCCTCGCTAACCACGTGCTAGTGCCCTAATGCACCGTCCTATGTAGTATAATTATGATGTGTAGCTCCCTAAATTAATTTAATTATTATGATTTGAATTTCTTCAATTGAAACATCGATCTTACGGGAAGTCAGATACTTAATTTGGTGACAAATATGGCCCAGAGTTATGATAATGCGGAAAAACACATATTATCTCTATTTTTTTACATATTTGTTTTAGAGAGAAAATTTTGTACTTAAAAAAGTTATTCTATGTTTTTAAAGGTAAAATATAATTCTATTTACTTAAAATACCATCATAATTATTATTCTATTTGACCACTAATTACTTAAATATAAACAACATATCTATCATATTAATTATAATATAAGTGATAAAATTATAATCTTTAATCAACCCTTAAAAAGTGTGTAGAAAGCTAAAATGACAAATAAATTATCAGAGGACTACAATTTTTTCATCTGGTTGTAAATATATGACTTGCATCGATTTACTATTACCTTTCCCATTCTATTCTCAATTATTTTCCCACTCTCTATGAGTAATCTCACTTATTTATAAGGTATCATTGATCTGTGTGTAAGGATAGTTTAGTTATCTTTGCTTATTATTCTCTTAAATTTATAATTTTTTAATTTGTTTGTGTTGTAAAAATACGTCTTATATTTTATAATAGAGAGATTAAAAATGTAAACTGAAGTTGCTTCTATTTTTGTTTTAAGTATGAATCATATGTAGACTAATGTTTTAGTATCCGTTTGGAATGCAAAAAATAAATAAATAAATAAATAAAAGAAAAAAAAACCATAGAGAAATGACAAAAATAGAACTTGAGTAGTTTTATAATTAAATTTATAGAAAATTTTAAACACAAAAATTGTATAAAAGATGTGTTTAAATGCTATCCATTGTATCATCTACCATCTAAACTTCTAATTTTCTTTTGTGCATCTGTAGTCTGCTAGATGCAACTAAAAGAAATACTAACCGAATTATGGTCCATCTTACTGTGTGAATTAAATATTGATGTAGTAGGATGCATTTTATTTTGCCCAGTCCTACTTTATCTGCAAGTTAGGACTCGAATAATTGTCCATTACGTGCCATGTCAAGTGACACACATGTTACTCTCATTACCAAACCACTAGAAGTACGTAAAAGTTCATCAAGGAATAGTCGTCACTTTTTGACTTTAAGCATAAATTAAGAACTTGTTAATACTACAAAGGTTCTGTTGGGTTCAAAATTATAATTATAATTGTAATGAGATTTATAATTTATTAAAAGTAGAAGTAGAATGAATTAGAAATACAATCAATTTAAATGTATTAAAATTTTTATTTTGATGTATTTTCAATATAGATATTATTATTATACAGTGACTATATCAACTAAATACTAAATAATATATTCTCTTTTCGAGTAATAGAAATATGGAACAAAAATATTTAATGACTCCTAAGATTGTACAAATGTCCACTAACAAGTAAGTCTTCTAATTTCCACTCAACCCGTCAAACTCATGTCTGAAAGTATTTGCTCGAATTTAAACTTATTTAATACCTTATATGGTCCAAGAAAATATCTTTCTTTGACGGTAAAAAGTCAAATATTTTTTATTATGACCACTAAAATATTTATATTGGGTAGAAAAATTATACTAACATATTTATAAAAAAAATACTTTCATAATATTATAATTTAATTTTTTACTAATATATTGTAATAAAAAATAATGATCAAATTTGTATCTCAAAGATTGTGTACAATCAAAAAAATGATATTCTTTTTTGGATTGTAGAGAGTAAGTTAGTTTAATGAAACTTTAGCTTTCTAAGTCTGATAAATTCTCTTTCACAACTAGGTTCAGTTTATTGAGGTTTTTAATTAAAAAAGATTTAATTTTTTAAAATAAACTCTGAAATAAATTAGATATGTGAACTCAACTTCATCTTATATATTATATATAAGTTTAAACTGAAACTTAATCAAATACACTGTTGGTGGGTGTTTGTTAAAAGATCGTTTCAAATGTTTGGAGAATAGAAATATCTTTGTTCAACTTTTAGTACTCCTGCGTGCAAACTAAGTCGTGACTGAATTTGCTCATGGACGCATGATATGTGTGCATGGTCAAATTTGAATTGCATTAATTGCACTCATGTGTACTGTGTACTGAAATAATTAGAGTATATATTCATGTAAGAAGGATCATATATTCAATTCTTAGTTCTCTTTTTTTTTTTTTTTTTTTTTTTGTGTGTTTTTAATTAGGATCTTAATTTATTGACTGGCGCATCTGGGTCGATGTATTAGAAAAACAAGTCTCAATTGCATATATACAACTGGAAAGAACATGTGCCATGCCACCTTTGGCTTTGGCTATGGCTAGATTTTCGCAACCGACCATGATCACAGTTTCTACATTACTTTCTCATTAGGTTATCATTAGGTTAGTTTACTTTCTCAGGCTAGTGTAGGTTATAGCCATCCAATTCTCATGAGTCGTGCACAATTTCTTTTTGTCATATATTATATTATAATATTGGATACATCCTGTTGCTTGTCTCCTTAAAGTCGGCAAGCCCATTTTATGTAGGTAAACTGGTAAAAGTATGGCACTACACATCGTGAGTACTGTATATAACAAATTAATCCATCTCTAAGTCTTTAAAATTTCCAAAACAGTCGAAGGATATAAAAGAAAGCATATTACAATACTCATAAAATTTTATGAACAAACACTATTGTATATAAGAAAAAAAAAACAACCAAATTACAAGTCAATTTGAGTTTATTTTTTTATCCTACGTATAGTTGTCTTTGCACTTGAAATTTTTTGAATTTTCATAATATTTTTTCCTCTGTGTCTAATTTTTTAAAGAAATTTTTAGAACTCAAAGATGCATTAGCTTACATTAACTTATTATATATAATGCATACTAGCGTAATGCCGTGCATCCTCCATGTAGTGTCAATTCTGAAATATGGATAATTGGACATGTATGTCTATTTGCAAATCTTCTTACGAAATTACGGGTGATGTTAGATCGATTACTTCAAATACTATCTTCACAATTTTTATGGGTAATTATTTTGCACTAGTATAGCAACTACTACATTTGTATAATAAGTTCATATATCTCTAAATTTTTAAAAATTTGAAAAAAATTTAGAGTACATAAAGAAAGTCATATCATAGTATCTTATAAAATTTTATGAGAAAATATAATCATATGTAGGAGAAAAAAATAACTGGAGATTATATATTAGTCCGGCCTTATTTTTTTGTTTATCCTTGTATATATATATGGTTGTGTTTCTTATAAAATTTTGTGGGTTTCCACATTATGCCTTCTTCTTTGTTCTTCAATTTTTCTAAAATTTTTGAGAGTTTGGAGATATATCAATTCTTTATGTGTAGTGTGCATGTCGAGTGCTAAATTTGTGTTTATTTTAATATCTATATGTAAACTTTCTTAAAATAATTTGTATAGTGTTAGCTTACGGTAGAAAATACCTTCACAATTTGTTTTAGAACTTTTTGTGCTTATAAGATACCTAAACGGATGTGATTTACATGCTTACATCAAATTGATGGTTTGTATTGGGTCTACAAATTATGTAAGGGAAATGCCTATATAAATATTTCTCCAAATGCACCTTTCCATCATACGTCCACCACAGTGCATGCACCGTGAGAGCTTATCCATTGCAAATATCAAAGTTGTAGGCCACCACCAACTACTAAGATTAAATTATTGCATCTTATAAGCTAATTAATTAGGTTTAGTGGGAGCAAAAAATTGTATATTAGCCAAGGTGCTTCTACTTTCTAGCCTGTTCAGTACCGTCCATTGATAGTGATGGTCAGGTGCTTCTTTGTATCCTTAATTTTTTTTTGTTAGCGTTAGGTCACCTTTAATTAATTATTATTGTGAACATGTGTTATGTGTATCCACTAATAACATGTTGTCTCCTTAAAATTGGCATTACTCTATTAATTAGGTGGTTTTTAGTGTAAAATTATAATTTTAATTGTAATATATTTAAGAATATATTGCTCGTGAAGTGGAATAGATTAAGAATATATATAATTTGGATATACCGAAATTTTTGTTAGGATTTATTTTGAATAAAGCCTAACTAAACATCAAGTAATATATTCTATTTATAACTAGTGAGATATGGAGCAAAACCAACTCCTCCTTAGTCTTGGGTACAATTTTTTTTTTGCTGTAGCTCGCTGGGAAGAATGATGAGGGCTCATTAGGTGGAAACCTGTCAAAAATGAGATTCAGGTAAGAATTGTCAAGATCATAGTGCAGATGATAACCAGACGGGTGCCAACGGAAGTTCCACGGAAGAATTCTTCAAGACCTGAAGGAGCATTGTACAATGCAAATGGTTTTAAATCAGCCCGGCCCAATAGTAGCCTTGAAATTTCTATTAAGAAGGAAGGCCCAAATCACATATATACCAAGTGCTTCTTTTTAGAAGAGGACCCTATATGCATATTAGAATTGAGTATTTGGTTAGTTCAGTCGGTTCACCGATTTATTAGTTTTCGTGTTGGGATTTGTAGAATTAAATTAACTGAATTATATAATGGTTAATTTAGTTTTGATTTTTTTATAAAAAGAATATGTTTAATGATATTAATTAATAAATATGTCATTTAATAATGTATATATTGAAGAATATATATGTATTATGTTATTAATACACTGTATTATTTAAGGTTAAAACTAATAAAATGTTAATAATTATAATCAATGATTTTTATTAATGTGTGAATGTATTATATATATTTAAAATATAGTAAATTTAGGTAAATAATCTAATATCCATATATTAATTCGGTTATGTTCTCTACCTAGGTTTTGCAAAATAAAAAAAACCAAACCGAACCAAATTATCATTTTAGCTATTCTAATTTGATTAGATTATTCTGGTTCGGTCGGTTCGTTTTTGTGCCGATTCTAGCTATTTGTTAGTAACAATTGGACAGATGTATGGGCCTTATCTACCCTCCCAAGGCCCAACGTATAAGTGACTCTACGAGGGAGGCAAAATGAGTATGGTCTAGTCTTTGTGAAAGCTCATTAGTAGCTAGGCTCGATCCAATAAGATTGGTTGGCTAACTTGCATCAAGAAGATTGATTTGAGCTCTCTTATCTTTTCTCCGAGGAAATGGTTGGATTTTTTTCTCATAACTTGACAAGTGCAAGATGTTTCTCTTAACTTGACAAGTGCAAGATTCTTGGTTGAGTTATGCTTGTTTTTTAATCACAAATTTCTAATTAAAACCAGTTAGAAATCCGTGCAATTGATTGATAATCTTATAAACAATTTTATGATAAGATATTATAAAATGGGATATCGCTCTTGGACAATATGAAGACATATTGGCAGCAATAATGACGATGCTGGTGTAGAAAGGTGAGACACCAAACTCTTACATATTTATTCACATCTGATTTTAGATTATGATGAAAAGATAGTTAACTGTGATTGATGATAGTGAGACAAACGGGTGGTGCCACTAGTGCGGTAGTGAGCGAGGGGTGGGTGGGTGGGTGGTGGCAGAGAGAAGGGAAGGGGGACAATGTAGCCGTTGTGTCGGACCAATCCAACGGATGCCGGCTACATTGTTGGAACGGGTACTGTTCCCCAGGACGTCTGGAATTTATTGATGTATTAGAAATTTTTGTTCATCAATAAGGGTTATATCCATTTATGTATTAGAATTAATCTTTGCCTTTGACAAAGGCTCAAACTGCCTTGCTATGTTGTTTCGGTCTTATCTTCAAATCTCTACAATAACAGCATGTTTTCTTAGTAGCACTAGGTCACCTTTTTAGTACACAACAATTTTGATGGAACAACCTTGTTAGTACTCAATAGTCAATAGAAATAACATAAATCCGTAACACTCAAAAGATGCATATTTTTGTTTTTTCTACAAAAAAAGATAATCACTTTTTCATTTCTTTTTACATTATCATGTTAGTTTCTATTTTATTTTTATCATCACCATCAATTCGAAGCCGTTAGGAGTAACAAATGAGTTCACCACTCTCTTCTCTGCATATTTCGGTCGCCCTTTCTGCCACTCTTTGATGCTGTTTTTGCCATTGCTGTTCACTAGAAATGCTTCCCCAAAGTGCCCCCAACTTGTTCTAGCACTTCCTCCACAAACTTGTTGAAAACTCGTTCATTTTGCTGATCGATCTCTTCTCTAACTACAGCTTCAGCTCGTTGTTGAATTGGCCGCCATTGATCGATTCATCGCCGGAGCCATTGCTAGCACCATCTCTGCTGACCCAATTTTGTTTCCCACAGATTACTTTTGGCCAATTTGGTTAAAGATGGCCTGCGATGGTGGATCCCCTCCACCGTTCATACCTCATCGTTGTCACTGTCTTGTTGATAGTGCCACCTACACCATTGGCACCCCATCACCATGGAGGTTCTCTCACATCAAGGCCATTGCCCAAAACTGTGGCGATTGCTGTTGCCACAGCTCTCGCTTGCCGCCTTGCAATACGCAGACTTGGCAAGCACGACAGCCATAGTTGTTGGATCATTGCTGGTCATCACCGCCCATAGCACCATGCCCAAACAATGGCTCTCAACTCCCTATGCATCTCTTAAGTTTCAGCCCCGTCAATTGCACCCTCGCCGGTGGTTAATTACCGCTTTTCCTCTGCTGGACAAAACTCTCTATGTCTCCCATCGGAGTACCTTCCGATCATCCTCTCTGTCAATCCCCATACAAGAAATTCCTCTTAGCCTTCCTTAAACTTACCTCGATAGTTGCCGCTAGTACTTACACAACAGTTTCATTGCTGGTGTATCTTCCCCTTCCCTAGCACTGCCTTAGTGTTGCTAGCATGCCTCCGCCATTTGCTGTCGGTGAACATCATGTCACCAGCATTGCCTTTGCCCCCCATGCTCACCTCTGGCTATTGCCTCCTCTGACAATGCCTTGCTGGAAAACATGGCGTGCGTGCCCGCATGCAAGGGCGCACCACTGCCACCCCAATTCTCACCACCACTATCCAATCCTCGCCGACCAGTTCATCTCTGAACCACCTCAACCTCGTAGACATGGCTGTCCCTCGCCTCGCCATTTGCACTGTTTTAGCGACGGTGAAATGGTCGTTCCTCTATTACCACAAAGCATGCCGCTACTTGCCGTAGCTCCCTTGCTGCCAGCCCTAATACTCACCACTATTATACTCCACCTCTAGCATGTAAACCTGACAGGTTGATCATCACCGCCAGCGACCACATCACCGTTTTTCCTTGTGTTCCTGTCTGTATCCAATGTCTAGGAGAGGCCACCACCACATCCAGCCGCCACTGTAGCATGACACGCATGTTACTCATGCTCAGACCTGACCATCGGAGCCCTTGCCGCCGGCCACAACTCGCCGGAACTCGCTATAGTCCTCAAGCCTTGCCACGGCATAAAGCCAGCCGTCAATTCACTAAGAACGATATACTTGTCTTTTTTATAAATTTATGATTGGATCAACACTAATTTGAATTTCTAATGGCTTATAACGGTGACGGATCTGATGATGATGGTAAAACCAAAATAGAAACTGACGTGTCAGTGATACAAAAGAAATAGTTATTTTTTGGTGATAGAAATAAAAAATATGCAATTTTTTGAGTGGTATGGATAAAATTTTTCCAAAAAAATATTACTCTAATTATACAAACTCGATATTTTATTTTAAAAATTTTGAGTTAGACAACCGGTAGCGTCCATTCATGCAGAAAGAAGAAGAAGGCATTCTATTGTTACGCGGGAGATAACAGGATCAGCTGCCGTGAAACGGACTGCTAAAAAAATTGTAGAATCCAAAGTACAATGCTTTTCTATTGCATCTTTAGTCTTTACGGCTGAAACACTATTCGTGCATATAAAACATAAACATCTTCTCCTGCACTTTTGACCAGGCTGAAAGCAGAAACCTCGACAGCTAAAGTGGCATTGATGCATTGCAACAACCGAAATCTACGGCCAAAATTTCGTTTCTTCACCTAGATGTTTTGTCCACATGGAACCTAGCTTTAATTAGCTGATTGATGCACATCTTTGTCAGTACATATGGTTTTTAGGTATGTCTGAAATTTACAGAGTTTTGATATTATTTGTGCCTGAGCATGAATGAGATTGACTTATTTGATCAGTACATTTTGAGTGTTTGAGTGGGATTTTTGGGCATATATAGGCAAAACTCCAATTTGGTTTCTCTACACATGTTGAGGATATGAAACGAATAATCTCCAAGCAAAACTATTGAAACCTAGCCGGGCATAGGTCACGCTCGTGGTTGTACGGGCCTCGGTTAGACCATAATCTGGTCTGGTCGAATGTTTACACATAAGGGTCTAGCTCCTCTTCTCCTCTCCATAGTCATCATGCATCGACTCTTCTTCCATATACCTAAGTACCATAAAAAAAGAACACATGGACACACCGCTAAGTAATTAAAATAAAAAATTAAACTCAAGTTAGCTTTCACCTGGTTTTGGATTTGTTTAGCACAACTGCGCATGATCAGACCATGGTATGCTTTCTCCTTTGAACTAGAAACACCAAATGTATCTGTAGCATCATCATGCATAGGTGCTGGTTGTGTAGGTGTATATATGTCCTCATCCGCCTCCCCCTCTTGAAAAGGTGTTGTCCTTAACTCTGATGGTTCTCCAAAGAACGGGGACAGATCAACGCCCTTAAATTGGCACTAACACCATACGCTCCAAGTAGCTCAATTCCACGCTTGGGTGGTAGCCTAGGTGGTAACTCATCGGGAAACACGTCCTCATATGCTTGCAAAAGATCAACAATCGCACTAGACACAATAGAGGGTAAGTCATTAGTCGATAGTAAAGTTTCTTTGTATAGAAGTATAAAGAACAGAACATTAGGGTCTCTCAATTCATTTAAGTCCCCTTTCCTAGCTATCATAACTAATTCCTGTTTTCCCTTTGGCTTGGTCATATTTGGTCATGGAGCTTTTGACTGTGGAACCACTCCCTCACTATTTTTGTGGCTCACTCGAAATTGTTTCTCACTCGCTCGCTCTTACTGCAATTTCTTGTTCTTTTCTTCTACATATACTTCGTCCGGTGTCATGGGCAGCCATGTAAACTTCTCCTCCTTATGCTCAAAGGAGAGACGGTTTGCACGACCACTGATTTGCACATCACGATCAAACAACCAAGGATATCCCAATAAGAGGTGACAAGCATGCATGAGAACTACATCACACTCCACCACATGTTGATAAGTGCCAATAGTAAGAGGAAATCTAACCATGCATGTAACTCGCATAGAACCACAGTCATTCAACCATTGCATGTGATAAGGATGAGGATGTCACTTTGTTTGTAGACCCAAATTTTCAACCATCTCTGTACTAGCAATGTTATTGCAGCTGCCACTATCAATAACAACACGATATACCTTGGAATTCACCAAACAACATGTATGGAACAGGTTATGCCACTGCACCTTATCTTCCTCGACCACTTGGGCACTAAGAACACGACATACGACCAAGGCTTTACCTCCCACTTGGTCATGACTCAAAATAGTACCTTCCTTGTCCTCCCCATGACCGTCGTCAGCTACAAAATCATCATTAATAAAGGCAGCATTCTCAGAGTTGCTCTCGGACTCCCACTCACCCTCAGCATTAACCAATAGTACCCTCCTACTAGGGAATTTCGAGGCTATGTCTCCTCTCCCTTTGCACTTGAAACACTATATGTCATGGCTACGGCTACGAGAAGATGATGTAGCTTGTGTCGCAGAGGACGCCCACTCCTTTGCGACACAGGCTACGAGACGCTTATCATTGGACCGAGGTACCAGCGAAGATGGTGATGGTGCTGAGTACCATCCAGTAGTGGTGGTCGACACTGGCTTAGAAGTAGCACTTCCTTCTGAAACGCCCTATGAGTGGGCGTCGGATTGCTGCTGTCCATGGTGCCAACTTGGTGTAGCGGGATGGTTCGAATAAGAACGAGACCATGTGCGGCGTTGATTTATCCTCTCCACTCGCATGGTGCACAAGTTCCTGCAATGTGTTATAGGGATACAACTCAATATCATCAGCAATGTTATCATTCAAACCACGTAGAAACCTCACCATCTTAGCTTCATCACTCTCTTGGATTCCTGCACGGATCATCAATGCTTCCATTTATTTATAGTAATCATCCATTGAATGGGAACCCTGAACAAGGCGTTGCGATTTGTTATGGAGACCCCTTAGGTAATGTTGAGAAAGAAAGTGGCATCGCATAGCACGCTTCATCCCATTCCAAGTATCGATATGATTTTGACCCACTACATCTAGTGCCTCCTGTAACTGATTCCACCATGTTAGTGCATAACCAGAGAACTCAACTGAAGCTATTTTTACCTTCTTTGCATCAGAGAAGCCATGAATGCGAAAGATCTGATCGTACTTCTCCTCCCAATCAACATAAGCATCCGGACCCTCCTGTTCGATAAACGAGGGCACATTGATCTTTACTTTTGCCATGCTGTCTGGATCATCACGGTTATTATAGTCACGTGGGCGACCAACGTCATTGTAGTAACCACCATGTCGAGGGAGGGGTGGCTACCCAAATGGATCGAATGCATCACGTGCATTGTCCCCGTGATCGTAGTCATCTTTGAACACATTGATTGTAGCGGGGGCAATGTACCCACGTTGATCAACGTCATGCCCACGGGGGCCTAAGCCATGCTAGTTTGCACCGCCATGGCCTCGGAAAGGCCGAGGGTCTCTTCCATGGACACCACTACCCTGGCCAACATGATCATATGCAGCGACAATGCCGTCGTGTACAGTAGCGACGCCGTCTTGTGCAGGGGGAACATCGTCGTCCTCGGGTAGTGGGGTAGTAGGGTTTTGTCATCATGTAACCCCGATACCCGCTGTGGGAAGACGCTCATTGAACATCCTTTCCATGGCTTGAAGTAGCAAGTTCTGTGTATACTGTACGATCGTCGTCCTCCGTGCCTCGAGATTATGGACTTCATTCTCCCCTTGAACACTCGATTGTGAACCTGCCATGTTAGCGGCTCGAAGAAAAACAAAAATAGTTGGTCTATATGTGGAATCACACAACTCATCTCTTACACCTGCTCTAATGCTCCTCGATGAATTGCGTAGGTCATACCGATGGTAGTAAAACAGATGTGGACACACGATTATATCAGAAGTGCTAACGGTGTTTTCTGTGGAGCTAGGTAAGTGATACGTAGAAGGGAAAAACAGTGCTGAAATTTAGTAGTAAGAAAGATCAAATAGTAATCCAACTAGTAACGATGCTTAGAGTGCCGGTTTAGCAACAAAACCTAGCGGGAGCAATCTGAAAATTGCTATTCACATGCACCAATAGCACTACTAACACTTCTTTGCATGCTCGAGCAACAACATATAGGTTTTTTGATTAAGTGCTAAACTGAAAACACGTTCTTGCTCTCTTCTTTTCTTTTCTTGTTCAAAAATTCTATTTTTTTTTTAATAAAACGACTAGGGGGTGCTCGCGAAAAAAAATTGAATGGCCAGCAATACTAAACTCGATATGAAGGATTAAAACTTGATAAATGCACTCTAAATAATAGAACTAAAACAAAGGGCTAGGTATTTTTTGTTTTGTGGTTTTTTGACTCTGGACGCTAGGGTTGAAAAAATCTACTAATTATGTCAAGAACAAGAACTACTCTACTACTGAATTTATGGGTAAATAATCCTACCGTGTCAACCTAGACTCTGATACCAAGATGATGCGCACCAGCCCATAGAGGGCTAATACGTCAGTTTTGCCCAACCTTCATGGCATAGGATCTATCGATAACTTGGGGAATTGTAACCCAATGACGAGGAAGCCGACCGTAGCCTACTATCTGAGACAATTGTTAGTCCACAAACTTGAATACTAACCCACACAACTACGCACGATGGCATAGAAGCACAAGCTAGCTGCAATTCACAGGGAATCACCAGCACACAGGCAGTAAGAACACACTCATCATTCTTAAAAGATAATATGAATTCATATAAAAATAATCAATGTCTACCTTTGTAGGCCTCTAATATATGATATATATAGAGCTAAACATTAGATGGAAAACTAAAATCAAAACGGAAATAGTTATTTTGTATACATGCGAATCCTTCCTTGATTCACTCTCCCTATCTCTAAACGAATCGTGTATCCTGAGGACTTCTCTTTTTGTTCAGATTTGGTATGCATGTGTGGGAGAGAAACAAGCCGTGTAGCATATGCACTCTGTGCATGCATGAAAAGTAATAAAGATAACCTTTCCTTTCCTTGCGCATGCAGCAAGCCCACCCTTTTCTCCTGGCCTGCATGTGGGGCATGCCTCCTTTCCATAGTCGACAACACGACCGAGATCGAGTTTGGTCGTGTTCATTGTTGTTCCGAGCAAAACAATTGAAACCTTGCTGTTGTTGAACAAAACATTGCATAGGCTGAAACAGGATGCCAATAGAATTCCTTTATTAGCTACCCCACAGTCCCAACCGAAGTCTGGTCTGGTTGAGCAAAACGACCGATACTGAGTTTAGTCGTGCTCGTGGTCGTTCCAAGTAAAACGACCAAAACCTAGTTGGGCACAGGTTGTGTTCGTGGTCATACGGGGCTCGATCAGACCATAATCTGATCTGGTTGAGTGTTTACACATGAGGGTTCAACTCCTCTTCTCCTCTCCATAGTCATCATGCATCGGCTCCTCTTCCATGTACCTAAGTATCATAAAAGAAGAATACATGGACAACACCGCTAAGTCATTAAAATTAAAAATTAAACTCAAGTTAGTTTTCACCTAGTTTTGGATTTGTTTAGCACAACTACACGTGATTGGACCATGATATGCTTTCTCCTTTGAACTAGAATCACCAAATATATGTGTAGGATCACCATAAATAAGTGTTGGTGGTGTAGGTGTATATATGTCCTCGTCATGTTTGGAACGCGGGAAACATAAACACAGTGCTTGTGATGGTATTGGTGAATTGGGATAACTAAAAAATAGTGGTCAAATTTGTTTCTTCAGCTACATGTCCCACCTAGAGATGTAACTTGGGCCGGGCCATTGCCGGGTCGACCCAAAGCACGTCATTTTAGCCCAGCACGCGGCACGGCTCGGCACGGGGGACCGGGCCTTGTCGTGCCCCAAAAATCGGCCCACGGGCGGGCACGGCAAGGAGTGGCCCGTTAGCACGCGGGCCGGCCCGACACTGCTGCTCCTCTACCTCCTCTGAGGGAGCTCCGCACTCCTTAGTCCTCTCCTCGAGTCCTCAACCGCCACACCCTCCGCGCCGCTGCGCCCTCCTCACCAACCACGCCCTTCTCGTGCCGCTACGCAATAGATCTGGGCCACCGAACGCCGGCGCCGCCACGCCTTCCTTGTCGCCAGATCCACCAGATCTGCTCCACCCAAGCTGCAGATCTGGGCCACCGGATCATCGCCGAACTCCCCTCCTCCTTCTCCTGCTGCGGTTGCTAGACGACGTCATGACGACAACGACGAGGAGGAGGACGGGCCGACGGGGCTGGCGGAAGGGCAGAGGAGGATGGAGTTGAGGACGAAATGGGCCGTGCCTGTGCCGATCCGGCATGCACTACGGACCGCGGGCTATCATGCCGTGCCGGGCCACTCCACAGAGCAAATGGGCCGACTCGGCCCGACACGACAGCCCATGGGTCGACACGGGCAAGACACGAAAAATGCCTCCGGCCCGACGGGCCATGCCGTGCCAAGCCGGCACGACCCAAGTTACATCTCTAGTCCCATCCCATGTGCATGGGGATACCTGACTTTAGATGCATTTCTCTTCTTTTCTTTCATTTAAGTTATTGATCAGCCATGGGGTCAAGAAATCAATATGAGAATCAAACTCTAGATCTAAGTTAGAACAAATATATGCCTCAACAATTAGACTACAATTTTAGAGGTCTTTTATTTGTTTATTTTACAGAGAATTTAAACCTCGTTATATGTCATTGTAGATTTCTCATAGTCTCCAAAACACAGTTTTAACCATTAATCTATATAACTATATATATAAGTAAAAAAATTATAAAAAATAATATTATAGAAACAAATTTGATGACAAATCTACTGATATTATTTTAATATGATAAATCTTGATATATTTTCTTATATAAGTTATCAAAATTTCAAAAGTTCGACTTTATTTTTATTAAATGACAAATAAAAAAGAATAAAAGAGTATAACAAGTGGTCTTAATTACTTAGTTATTCCATAAACAAACATCAAAGTTGCTACAAATGTGGCATTATATTGAGTACGGAGCGAGGAAAATAACCTCTCAAAACCTCTAAAGGTAAGGCCGGCAACAGCTCATCCTTGCAGGAGTTCGTGCATGATCCATTTCTATTTGTATTCAGATGCTTGACTTGTACCATTATGAGGATGGGTTCATGCCAGTACGGTAAAAGTTGGCCGTCAAGACTAATTAACCGCCTGATTTATTGTTAGTGGTGGATAAACTATCACATATAATATATTTGGTGGATTTTTAGTGAAATTGAATGATTAGTTAATTGCATAATCCGATTAATCGGCCGTTTTTTATTTATTGGGTTAACTAATGTATTTAATCATTATAAAATTTAATTTTTGATATAGTCAATTGCATATCGTTAGTTAATAATCTTGGTATCACAAAATAAAATTTATATAATATATTGATGCATTACAAAATATAAAATACAAAATCATTGTGTTTTGTGGCATGGTATTTACTAAGTTCTAGTTGATTATATATATATATATATATATATATATTCGACGTGAATCCAGAAGGAATCATATCAGTGGAAGAAAAATATGTTTCTCTTTTGTTTTATCATAGTAGCGTATCAAAGGTCTCTGATTTTAGTTTTGAAAATTTTTTTGACTTTATTGAAAAATCTTTCCTTTTTAATCTTATTTTTAGAAAGATTAAACTCTAATCTAAGGAGAGGTTTATCTATTTCAAAATAAGGTTTCTGAACAAATTCAATGACATTGGCCTTAAAATTTGGTACAGAAGGTTTATAGGTGCTATCTTCATAAGTGGCAAAGGCAACATTTTGAGACTTAACTGACCTTCTTTCATATCTCATAGAAGGAATAAAAGTTTTTCTTTGTGAGGAGAAAACTACCTCAACATCTCCATCTGGTGTTTCAGTCAAGGATTCTATCTCAGTTTGTTGAAGAGTCTTATGATCAACAACTTGGAAAATAGTCCATTTTTTAGAAAGAGAGATCTCGTCCCATTTTAATGTCTTTGGGGTTATAGAGTTGTTTTTGGGATTGGCTTGAAGTAAGGTAGTCAGGTCCTTTGGTGTATGTTGTTTGGCACAAGGGGTTAAAGTGGTCATGACTTTGTAATAAACTCGATAAGTAACAGAGATGTTTTTACTACCAGATTCAAGATCAAAGCCAGATGTTTGAAGATTTAAGGTCAAAACCTTTTTGATGTTTGCATCTATAAGAGAAATAGAAAAATCAGGGAAAGTGTTGAAAAACACTGGCCATTACTAAGACTAGTTTCGACCAGTCCTAATAAAGAGTCAGAGAACTTTTTATTTCTGGTATCTCTTAAACAAGCCAACACAGAGATATTCAACCCTTTTATGGTCAAAGATTTGATTGCAATTTGGACCAAACCAATATGTAGATAATTATATTGAGGTTTAGCTCTATGTGTACACACACACACACATATGTGTATCTGTATATGTATGTATATATGTGTGTGTGTGTGTGTGTGTGTATTAGAGAGATCTTGTCCCATTTTAGTTTCCTCCATTTTGGCTCATCATCAGAAATACGACGATGAGAAACAACTTCACTAGAGGCTCCAACAGAAGACACTAATTGAGGAAACATTATATTTAGATGCATATGACTCAAATAGGTGCTTGATAGTAATTTGAAAATCAGAAATCTCATCAATCCCATCATAGTCACACATGTTCTTGTAATAAAATTCAATCACCTTCTTCTTGTACCGAGGATCTAGAAAACAAGCAACCGCCAAAACAGTGTTACTCGACTCTCAATACTTGTCAAACTTTTCCTTCATTGCTTTTGCCATGGAAGCAATAAACTCATCACTGCCATTTATCCAATCAATAAGCATGAGATAATTTCACAAAATTCTATAAAGAACAAATTTGCAGTTGGATA
Organism: Pharus latifolius; assembly: GCA_019359835.1. Classification (NCBI taxonomy): domain Eukaryota; kingdom Viridiplantae; phylum Streptophyta; class Magnoliopsida; order Poales; family Poaceae; genus Pharus; species Pharus latifolius. The sequence continues at coordinate 75,628,090 of CM033323.1, forward strand.
TAAAGAATCAGACAAGAGTTTAGTAACACAAAAGAAATTCTTTAAGAACTTATTCAATACAGTTGCTTTTCCCATTCATCTTTAGAAGGAGCACAATTCCCATATTTTTCTGGATGAAGAAAAACTAATCTTTGGAAAACCTTCTTATAATAAAGTGCATCTGAGAGCATTAAATAAGTGAAATTCCATCTAGTAGTTACATCTTGAGAAAGACTCTTCGTTATATCCAAATTAAGTTCAGAAGCTCGCTTTTGAAACTCCTCTCATTACAAAGTAGAACTCTTGACAATTATAACTGAAGAACGAATGTTGTCTATAGCATGCCCAAGTATTTTCAAACCATCTTTTGCTACAAGATTAATATGAGCCACGCACCGAAGATGGAAGAACTTGCCATTAGAAATTAAAGAATTATGTTCATCAAGGGTTGAAGTAACTGATCTGGGAGGATCTCAGGTCGAGTTCGCAACGGATTCGCGACCACGAAAAGGTTTGCGACTTTGGAAGGGTTTGCGACCTTGGGAATGATTCAAACTCTGGTCGGAATTGTAATTCGATCCGAATATATATAACTAAGCCTATCCGTTTTGGATTAGTTAGTTATATGAGTCTAATACGTTTAGGTTACTAAGTCTGATACGTACTCATACGATTGAACTATAAATACCTTGTAATAGGTATAGTTTAGATCATCGAATACAATCGAAAAGTCATAGAACCTATTTGAGTTTTAGATACTTATAATTCTTTCGACGTAGGCAAGTGTGTCTAACGTTCGACGTGTAAATCCCTCTTTGAAATAAAGAGTTGTGCAATTACTTTGGGTTTCGGTATTTTCGAGTAAGATCCCGTTATTCCGCATATTAGTATCTGAGTGAATCTAGTGCGAAAACCAAGGCTAGGTCTCAAACAGATCAGCAACAGTTTTAGCACAAATTTCGTTAGCAGAGGCATTGTCCATAGTCAAAGCAAACAACTTCTGATCAGTATTCCAAGCTATCATGTTTCTAACAAAAGCATTACTCAAATTGACACCTGAATGTCTTTCTTCTAAATGCATAAAATTTCTTATTCATTTCTGAATTTTCCAATAATCATCAATAAAGTGACAAGTGACACAGAAATAACCTTTATTTTGATTAGAAGTCCAAAGAGCCATTGTGCATCTCACCCGACACTTGAGAGATGAAAAGGGATCAAACTGTTTCTCTTCTTTAAAAATATCCATAACCTTCTTCCTAGTGGTATTGCGGCCTTTTATAGGAAATGAGGGGGGATAATGATCTAATGAAATCATCAGTGTACTCATGCTCTGAAAAATTGAATAGATACTCATGCATGACAATGGCAAGATGATACTTGTACATACTAACTTCTTCATCGTATTTCCAAGCTTGCAAAGAATTTCGTTCTCCTACTTTTGTAAAGCTAAGAGTGCTTTGATAAGTATACTTTTCATGTTGTCTTTTTAAATGAGTTCTGAGGTGAGTCGTACCATACTTACTCTCACCAGAAAACACATCCTTACAATATTTGCATTTTTCCATCTTACTCATCACAACCTTGCCTTCCACTTCAGTTTTCACTTCTTCAATGGTAAAATGATTCCAAACATCTGAAGTTCTCTTTTTTGGTGCCCTAGACTTCATTTTTGGTGATGCATTCCCAGTAGTAGCAGTCTTTGCCCCATCACTCACACTTGTTCCAGCAACATTCTCACTTACAACACTTTGAATGCTAACACCTGCTGATTTAGCACCACTACTAGATGCCAAAGAAATCTTTATAGATAAACAACAAATTAACCTACAATATTAGAATTCTTAGCTCCAAATAGAATGTTGTTACTAAACTTTAAATACCTGTTTCACTAAATTATTAGAACTTGCATGTTTCTTAGTACCACTTCCAGATGCCGACATAGTGCTCAAATTTCTTTTTGGATCACACTCGGTTCAATTTATTTTACCTCCTGTTTAGATGTGACACAATTCTATCAAACTCAGATGCGACACATGCTCATAAAAGCATTTAATCCTAGCTCTTTTATTGAAAAAATGTTCAATATGAGAAGACAAAGAGAATAGTTAGTTCAGTTAGAAAAACAACACATATTCTGAAAATTAGAAGATTAAAGTGGAGACATCCTCATTAGTCATCAAACTTTGCACAAAGAAATGTGGGGATCATTTTCAGCACTAATTTGTGGCAATTTACTGTTAATAACAGGGGGACCTAGCTTGCTCATGAACGACTGGGATGGTCCATTCACAACAAACACAAAAATCAAAAACCTTTTCAAACCATCACCAAGTTTTAGGTATGGTTTGAGCTATTTATCCTAGTTCCATGACCAAGCCTTTCCACTCTAGAGGCCGAGCCACACCTCTTAATCTCTTAAATCCTAAAACTGTATGTTTTGCTTTCTCCAACTATACCTTCTCTAGTGCAAATTGTTGTCTTGCCAAGTAAACTAGCCTTTTTTGCAGTTCCTACCAAATCTGACGAGGTTATACTCTTGATCTGCACACATTTGATCATCTATCACTGATCTACCCATCCAACCAGATTTTGTACAACCAGATATGTATTGAACATTTAAACTGGTCAAAATTACAAAATATATGCTTGGTAGCCATGTGCTGATATGCACTCTAGAACCTATTGAACTAGTTCAGAGTATCATCCTCAACTCCTCATGTCAACAATTACATGAACTGCCATCTCATACATCTCATACATCCAGTATCCAGATCCAATTCATTACAATTCAATCAAAATTGAAGAACAGAGGAAGAGTGAAAGGAAGTGAACCTCTGCTTGCTTGCTGGATAAAGCTGAAGCTAACGTTGGTGCTTGTAGAGCTCCTGGAGCTTCGGTCGAGGAAAGTGGAGATGGCTGCCTGTGAACCAACTTGCCGGGCTCGGGGAAGAGGTGCTGTCGCCAGGGTTGATGCAGGCAGCCACAGGACACGACGTCTTGCACTTGGCCTCGGGCGCACAGGTGGCAGCGACTCCAATTTGGGGCCGTGATCCTCAAATTAGGGTTTGGATGAGGGAGCTCGTAGAACGGCGATGCAGAAGGCAGTGAGGAGCTCTGGGAGCAAGAGGAGGCTCAGATGGTAGCTCGCTGACGTGGATCTCTAGGAGCAAGAGGCGGCGCAGTCGTGGAAGAAGAGAGTGATGTAGCCGAAGAAAATGCCAAGGGTGCTGGTGAAGAAGGGGCAATGCCGACGGTGAGGACTTGCTCGATCTCGCTGGTGTGTGGAGTAGGAGTATGAGGCGACGCAACCGTGGCCGTGGAAGAAGAGAGCAGTGCGGCCAGAAAAAAGGGGTTGAAGGCTGATCTATGCCGGTGGCTAGGAGCCTGGGACTAGCGAGCAGCAGCTGCGACCGACGGCCAAGAGACTAGGCGAGCGGTGGCTTGTGGCGAGCTTGGACTATGCGCCGGTGAAGAATTCGTAGCCTCATGGTCGTGGAAGTGTGGAGCGGTGGAGGTGGAGACGCAGTGGAAAAATTAGGGTTAAGTCATTAAGTTGCATTGCAGTGGGCCGTGGGGTGGGGCAGGGAGGCAGTGGCCTAGCCCAATTTGGGCTGTCGGATTTTTCGGATGATCCAGATATCCGCATCCGTTTTCATATATATACCTTATCGAATCTGGATTCCAATCCGAATAGCAATAACTAATATATCCAAATCCGAATTCATATTATTTGCCAGACGCTGATTTCCTTACTAAATAGCTATTTTATCGAATTCGGTAAATGGATATCCGCGAATATCCGCATCCTGTTTACACCCCTACACACATATGTGTATCTGTATATGTTTGTATATATGTATATACATATATGTATATATGTATGTATGTATGTATATATGTATATATACTTCTTACTTATAGCCTATATAACATTTTTAATGAAATATAATATACACTTTTATAAGTTATAAGGTATATTTTTCATAAATAACATACTATACAACAAAAATAATATATATTTAACAAAAGAATTAATGAAGTATGTTATATAATTACAAAGTTAGAAGATATATTTTTTCATAAATAATATAGTATACAACTAAAATAGTACATACTTCTTTGCTTGTAATTTATATACTATTCTGGTTACTAAGATGCATGTATAATATTTTTAATAAAGTATTATATATATATATATATATATATATATATATATATATATATATAAAGTTATAAGGTCTATTTTTCATAAATAAACTAAAAAAGTATATATTTAAAAAAATATTAATGATGAAGTATGTTATAATTGCAAATCTATAGATAAGAGTATATACATAATCAAATAAGTATCCATAGCGTAATTTAAAAGACGAGAGTACATAGTTTCAAGAGTATAAAAGTTGGTTGACACAGATGATGTATATATGTTCGAGAGTACGTACTCCCACTATCATAGTATTTGGTTTCTCATCAAGATTCGTGTACTTTTATAAGTTGTAAAAAAAATTCATGTATTTAATGGAGTATGCAAGAGGGAGAGAGCAACTATGCAATGTATTTAATGCATGTATTTTGCTTTTTTAGGATTCTCCCTGTAACATCTCAAAAATAGGGTCTAAACATTTCGTTTTACAAAAATCCAAACCTAAAAATTCCATTTTGTCTTAACCCTAAAAATGCTCTTAAAAGTATTGTCTAGGAAGTCTCAGCCAAAACCTACATTAATTTTGAAAAGTTTTAAAGATATTTTCATCACATACTGATCCCGGAGGATTTTTAGGTCGAGTCGCATATGGCTTCGCAACCTTAACCGTGTTCAAAAAGGTTTCGTGACCATGGCTTGGTTCACGACCTTAGAAAGGAATTTATTCTCTATTTGCAATTGTAATCCGATCCGAATATATATAACTAAGCTTATCTTGTAATAGGTCTAGTTTAGATCATCGAATATTATTACAGCCTTGGATCATATATCCAGCTCATAGTTCCTTCGACGTAGGCAAGTGTGTCTAACGTTCGACGTGTAAAGCCCTCTTTGAAATAAAGAGTTGTGCAATTACTTTGAATTGTGTGGCAGTCATCCTTTGGGTTTCGGTAATTCCGAGTAAGACCATGTTATTCCATATATTAGAATCTGGGCGAGCCATGCGAAAACCAAAGCTAGGTCTCAAATGGATCAAGTTGGTATCAGAGCAACTTTCCTATCCTGTGGATGGTGAAGACTCGCGAGGGTTACAAAACTTCCGGTGAAATTCCAGGCGATCAATTGATGGTTCCTCCAGCCACGTCTCCGACAATGTCTGACGATACCTCTATTCAAGCTCACCTAGCCGAACAAGTGGCTAGCTCTCCACCGACATGGGAATCGTACTTGCTTGGATTAAGCAGCAGGCCATAATTGTACCTCCTGAAGTAGAGAAGGCTAGGGGTGTGAAGACTAGTGAAGACTTGCGCAGGGCAGACGAAGATGAAGACGAAGGCGACCATAAGACCGACGACCTTACCAGCACCTCCTTAGCTATCAGATCTTTTAAGGTCGACGCTAAGATTGATATACCCATATATGATGGGTGATCGATGCCAAGAAATTGGATTCTTGGATCGATCAGCTTGAAACCTACTTTGACCTGAAAGGATTCAGTAGTGCTCAAAAGGTTAAATTTGCACCTTTGAAGATGAAAGACCATGCCAAAACACGATGGAAGGCCCTTGTCGCCAGTGGTGAAGCTGACGATCTTGCGTGGGGGCAATTTAAACGACTCTTGAGACAAGAATTCTATCCGATGGGTTACCTTGAGGAGAGATGGGAACGTTGGCACAGATTGTATCAATGGCACGACCAGACCGTCCAAGACTATACTACGGAGTTTTGGAGACAAGCAATGGTCATCGGCATATCACTATCCGATCCTCAGGTATTTTGGAAATACACATCTGGACTTCATAAATCGATCAGTACTGAGCTAAGTTTGTTTGGCGTCTAAGACATCGCGACTGTGAGCACAACTGCTATGGCGATCTAAAATAAGAACAAATCCCGCGGCGAAAAAGGCACGAAGGAAAATGTGACCTCGACAAAAAGAAAACCAGGTCCGAAGAAAAACACTTCGAAGCTGGGCATGGGTACTTTTTGCGACCATTGTCAAGTCACGGGACACACCAAAGATAAATGCTATAAGCTTCATCCTGAACTTCGACCAAAGAAAAACGGAGCAGGGAAAAGAACAGCCACGGCTACTGCGACTTCACTCGACGAAGAGGTTGTCTGAGTGAATTCGGTTGATGAGGCGGATACGACATTGTCTCTGATGGCAATGCCGAAGGAGAAGGGTTCGGATCCACCAAATGACCATCACCCAACGGAGGACTTGTTCACCATCAACATCTAGGTGAAGTATAAAGTGGTCGCAGCGATATTCGATCCCGGAAGTTAGAAGAATCTGGTCTTCGCTGGACTGGTTTGGCATCTTGGTTTGAAGACAACCACACACCCGCGACCATATCCGCTGGGTTGGTTTACATCCGACGTAAACCAACAGATTACGAGTCAGTGTGTATTGAAGTTTGCAATCTCTGCACGGTATATCGATGAGGTACAATGCGATGTTGTCCGTATCGATATCTGTCAGGTGATCTTTGGGAGTCCGTATCTGTATGATCGAGACGCTCACTTCCATCGACGAAGTTAAGTTCGTGATCAGTAGAGACATCCACGTCAACACCTTGAACTTAATTACCGCAAATCAAACCAAATGAATTGTCAATGCATGTCACAAGTACGTGCTTGTCATGATTCGACCCGTTGGTCAAGGTGAGGGTACTCGACCAGCATTGTCGTTGGCGTGCCGAGAGGATTCTGGTCATTTGTCAAGACTGCTGGAGAAATACAGTGATATATTTGAGACTACCTAGGGTTGTCCGCCGAAACGTCCAATCGAGCACGAAATTCAGCTTGTGTCCGATGCGACACTACCCAATCTGAGTATGTATTGCAACTCAGTATTAGAGAATGAAGAGATCAAGAGACAATTTGGTGAGTTGTTGAATGATGGTGTCATTCAACCGAGTAGTTCACCTTGTGGATCTCTTGAGGTGTTAGTTCCAAAGAAAGATGGGACTTGGCATATGTGCATCGACTACCGAGCACTAAACAAGATCACCATCAAGAACCGGTACCCCCTTCCTCATATTGACGACCTGTTAGACCAATTAAAGCATGATGTTGTCTTCTCCAAATTGGATCTTAAGTCTGGATATGATCAAGTTAGCATCCGAAAGGAGGATATGTTGAAGACCGCGTTCAAAACACGACAAGGTCTGTTCGAATGGCTGGTCATGCTGTTTGGTCTCTGCAACACTCCGGCAACTTTTATGCGTCTTATGAATGACGTATTGCGACAGTTCATCGACGACTTTGTGATCGTTTACCTCGACGACATACTAGTTTATAGTCATTTGTGGGATGAGCACCTCATTCATGTCGAAAAGGTGTTCGAACAGCTTCAGCGACACCGAGTTCGCCTCAACCGTAAGAAGTATGAATTCGGCCAACAAACTCTACTTTACCTGGGATACATGGTCGGCAAAGGTACGTTCCAAATCGACCCTGATAAGATAAAAGTCGCGAGTGGCCGCGACTGCAAACAGTTACGGACATGCGCAGTTTTTTGGGAGAATGCCAATATTTTTGGAAGTTTATCTGACACTTCTCGATTGTGGCTTCTCCGTTGCATGCATTAACCAAGATCGATCAAAAGTTCGAGTGAATAGGGAAACATGAGGACACGTTTCTCTTGTTGAAGAGAAAGATCAGCGAGGTGCATGTGTTAGCTTTGCCGAAGCTCCAGAAACCATTCGAGCTAGAAACTGATGCCTCAGGTTATGCCATGGGCGCTGTGCTCATGAAAGAAGGTCGACTAGTGGCATATCACTCCGAGTTATTCCAGGGAGCTCAGAAAAACGATCCGACTTATGACAAAAATTTGTGTGTACTGCATCAGGCCGTAAAGCATTGGCGGTGTTACCTCTTGGGTAAAGAGACTGTTGTCCACACCGACCATCAACCGTTGCAATATTTGCAAACTCAGTCCAAGCTACAGCAAGCTCGACACATGAAGTGGATGTCGTACCTTCAACAGTTTAATCTAGTGATTAAGTACAAGAAGGGTGTACACAACAAATTGGTGGACATGTTGTCACGACCACCAGTTACGACCCTTTGTTTATCAGCGTTCATGCAGATCGAGCCCTCATATCATGATGACTATGCCACTATGTACAATGAAGACCCTAATTTTCAAACAGCACTGACTGAGCTCAAAACAGGGAAACCTACAGAGTTCGTTCGTCGAGAAGGACTCTTGTACAAGGGTAATTTACTTTGCATACCTCGTGGAGCACCTTGAATTCAATGGTTGCGAGAAGCGCACACATTGAAGGTAGCTGGTCACTTTGGGGTTACAAAGACGTTGCAAAATCTTCACCGACATGTGTTCTGGCCGTGTATGCAGCTGGATGTGGCTAGTTTTGTTCAAGGCTGTGGTCTCTGCAGCATCTCGAAACCGGCAAACCAAAAATTAGGTTTGTACACTCCTTTGCTAGTTTCATCGCGACCATGGGAGAGCATATCCATACATTTCCTAGGAGGATTGCCTAAGACCCAACGTGGTAAAGACTATCTATTCGTGGTCGTTGATCGGTTATCCAAAATGATTATTTTTATACCTTGTCGAAAGACTATCACGAGGGAAGAAGCAGTTCGGGTATTCTTTCAACACGTTTGGACACACTTCGGTCTGCCGACTTCTATTGTGTCTGATCACGATACCCGGTTCCTTAGTCACTTTTGGCGATCACTCTGGACGATGATGGACACTAAGCTAAAGAGGAGTACTGCCTTTCATCCGCAAACTGATGGTCAAACCGAGGTGGTAAATCGCACAGTCGTTCATTTCTTGAGAGAATATAGCTTGAAGCACCCGAAGACCTGGGATGAAAGCATACCGTACCTGCAGTTTTCTTTTAATCGAGCAGTGCATGGTTCAACTGGAAAGTCACCGTTTGAGGTCTGTTTAGGATTTCTACCACAGAGTCCATTCGACATGGAATTTGTGATCCTTACCTCAGCACAGAACAGTAAGGAAGCATCTGATCAGGATCGAGTACAAAAGTTTCTGGAAGGTATTCAACGGCTCCATCATGAGGTTGAACATAACTTGCTGCGAACTAAACTTAAATACAAGGCGCGACATGATCAACACTGAGTTGATGCTCAATTTGAAGAAGGTGATATGGTATGGTTACATCTAAGTAAGGAAAGACTTAAAGGTGAAGGTAAGAAACTCAAACTCATTCATTATGGTCTTTTTCGGATTTTGCGGAAAGTGGGTAATAATACTTGTCAGCTCGAGTTACCTCCATACATGGATATTTACTCGGTTGTTAATGTTGAGCACCTCAAACTTTTTGAGCCTTCAATGTTGGATGATGAGCCAGATACTATAGTACCATCTGTTGAAGACTTGGTCTATCAACGGGACGAACCTCTATGCGAAGATGTGATTCTGGAGAAGAAGGTGACTACCACCCGCAGTGGCACAAAGAAGACTTTTCGAATTGGTCGAAAAGGTCAACGAGTACGTGCGGCAAAGTGGTACACCAGAGAAGATGGACTAGCTCGATTTCCGCATCTCCAGTTTAATCGAGAGGTCATAACAGGGGTTGGCTCCTTGTCAACAAGGGAGTCATGATCCGGGAGGATCTTCAGGTCGAGTCACATACGGCTTCTCGACCTTAACCGTGTTCGGAAAGGTTTCGCGACCATGGTTTTGTTCGTGACCTTGGAAAGGAATTCGTTCTCTGTTCGGAATTGTAATCCGATCCGAATATATATAACAAAGCTTATCTGTTTAGGTTACTGAGTCTGATACGTACTCATACGATTGGACTATAAATACCTTGTAATAGGTCTAGTTTAGATCATCGAATATTATTACAGCCTTGCATCATATATTTAGCTCATAGTTCCTTCGACGTCGGCAAGTGTGTCTAACGTTCGACGTGTAAAACCCTCTTTGAAATAAAGAGTTGTGCAATTGCTTTGAACTGTGTTACGGTCATCCTTTGGGTTTTGGTAATTCTGAGTAAGATCCCGTTATTCCATATATTAGAATCTGGGCGAGTCTAGTGCGAAAACCAAGGCTAGGTCTCAAACGGATCACATACTGTACACACACACACATATATATATATGTGTGTCTATTTCACTAAAAACACTATTTTGCATTTCTTATAAAATGCCATTTATCCTCTAATGAGAGTTATTTATGATTTCTAAGTATAAGATTATTTCTTTTAAGTAATAGTTCTAATATGATTTTGAAACCCTAATTTATAAAATAACCTACAATACTTCTTTACCTTAAATATATTTTATCCAAAAATCTAGATTATTAAGTTCATTTTAAAACATTTACAAATTAGTCTAATCTCCTGATTTTCTTAATTGCACTTCAATCCTTTCAAACCCAAAATCAGCCAAATTCCCCCAGACAGCTCAGAACTGCAATCAGACTGAACAAATAGGATCTCCTACCTATCTTATACAGATTTGTCTTCAGCATCAAGATCAAACTTAGTTCCTAAAACCCATAAACTAAACCCAGTTTTGTTTTCGAAAACTAGAATTCCTAACTACTCTAATTACCCTGATTGACTTTTCAGCCTTTTGTTCGATTGATTCCAGAGTAGATTTCTTCTGGATTTCTCTGGAATCCTAAATCTTAATAAGCTTGCATACCTATCGTAAAACTTCTCAGCCAAACAAGTTCATTTGATCACTTTTCACAGTTTAGTCTAGATTTTATTGCGAATCAATCTTTTTCCTGTTTTCTAACGCCAAAAATGGCTAAATTCTCTAATTCACCTCCAAATCCAAATCTGATTGAACTGTCATGTTTCTTCCACTATTCAACATAAGTCTCTCTTTTGTGCCAAGTTCAGATTAAACCCTGAAACTCAGTTATTTATGTTTTCAGCCGTTTTCAGTAAAAATACTATTCACTTTTACCCGAATTCTGTTTTAAAATTCAGTCCTTTAATAAAATTTACTATTCAATTTTAGTGGCTTTAGTTGCTCCAACATACACACAAACAGATGCTTATCCTTTCATTCTTAATTCCTACTGCTGCATTGCTTTTGCCTCCAACAGAACCATACACACAGTCATACATATACACAGATACATGCATGTGTACATACAATTCAACACACCCCTGTATAATTTCAACCCTCACAGATACATGCATGTGTACATACAATTCAACACACCCCTGTATAATTTCAACCCTTGTACTTGTTTCTTCCTCCACCAGACAAACAACCAAACACACACATGCATGCCTCAAGTCAACAAGAGCAGCATGGGTGAAGATTGAGCAGTAAAAGGAGATGAGGAAAATCATACATGCAGCTGCTTCGAACTTACAGATATACTTGTATTCATGCATCTGCAGCAGTAGCAGCAGTGTCCTTCTCCTCTTTGTTCTTCTTCTTCTTCCTCCAACATTTCTTCCAGCAAAAACAGTAGCAGCAACAACATTCTTGTTCCTGTTCATCTTTTTCTCCCTCGGCCGCATGAAGAAGGCAAAGCCACCACGAGCCACCAGACCTTCGGTCGACTCCCCAAGGTGAGATTTCTTCTCCTCTCACTTTCCTTTGCCACTTCGAGCATCCATATAAGTTCCGATGAACTGAGGCGCCGGGATTTCCAAGTTTTGTTGTTGCCGGCCGCTGCCCCTGTTCCCCTCATCGGACCATTCTCCGGTCCTTAAATCTGATCGAGCCAGTAGAATAAAGTGACCCCCTCGAGCTTAGAAGCAATCCCCTTCAGAAAAATTTTCGAGAAACCCAACCATTTGATGAATCTAACGTTGTCCTGTTCTGCGTCGCCGTGCTCTTGCCGCCGGTCCACACCGCCGTTCCTCCGGTTAAATTGAACATACCAGTAGGTTTCCCTTTCCTCCCTTACACTCCTACAGCAAAGAATCGAACTCCAAAGAACCATAGCCCAAAAGCCCAAATCCGATCTTCTTCGTCTCCGGCCGCGTCGTCGAGTTCCTCACTGGCGCCTTTTTGGTTCAATCCTCCACTGTCTCACCATCTGGACCACCCCAGAAACCTATCCGCGCCCTTAATTTTGAAAATATAGCACCCCATTGCCCCAGCACCGTCGAAGCTATCGTTTTCATTTTCTGCTCCGGCGCAAACCGCCGCCGCTCGCCGTCGATCAGATGCCGACCAATCCTAGCGCACCAGAGTATAATAGATGGTCCTAATTGACCTCCAGTCTACGCAAACGTCACAGAATCAGCCCAACACTTGATTTGGGTGTTTTACTCTTGTCTGGCGTGCCGCCAGCGCCGCCCGGTCGCCGCTGGCCGTTCCCGTCAACAACACCTTGTCCATCGTGTGTGCCTCAATCCACTAAGTGTTTTACTTCACTACCACGACTCCTGATGCCACACAAAAATGCCTCCAAACCTAGTGCCAAGAACTTGTCCAGAAGCCTAACTTCGCCGTGTCACCATCGTTTTCTCTGACGCCGTTCCCCGTCGTCCGTCCTCCCCTGTTGTCGAAACCACCTTCGTTGAGTTCCTGTTGCTTTCACCTACCTCCTAGACATAATTTTGCAAAGCAATTGAAGCCTAAAACCCATAAACAGCCATGCCCTAATTTCCAGTTCATGCCAGCCACTGTCAATCCTTGTCAGCTCTATGTCAACCAGTGGCATTAGCCCAATTCAACCACTTTTGTGCATGTAACTTAGAATCCACTTTGTCTACCAAGTTCATAATCTTATGTTCTACACTTTCTTCAACTATCGTTTCGCGAGAAAACCTCATCTTGACCTATTTCCTGTTTTGTCGTCTCAGACGAATGTCATCCGTCGACGTCCGAATGTCACCGTGTTCACATCCAACCTAGAATTTGACTTCACCCTAGTATTTTGACCATCCAACCAAAACCCTAGCCATGTTGTGGTATTCAAGCCTCAACGAAAACCCTAAAAGTTCAACCTAAGCCTTGTTAGTCCGCGTCCAATGTCGCTTCTGTCGATACACCTATGTCGTTCGTGGCCTTAGGAACCTCAGATTGAAAATCCATCCGCGTCACCATGTCCATCTTATTATCAACCTTCCAAATATAATTATGTATAACTATTTTCTTGATTGATAACCATGTATGTGATTATGTTGGACATTTTTTAGAGAGACTGTAGGGTATTGCTGATTTGGCTCTACAGAAATAAATGGTAGATGTGATGAGTCGAACTCAATACCTCTAGTTTTCCACCTAGTGACTTAACCACTACACTAGAGACCCACATCTGATTATGTTGGATATAACTTTAGGTTTCGAAGGAGAATCATCAAGAAGTGAGAAGACGACAAAAACTGATGACACTATAGCCAAGTGAGGCAAGTCACTACTTCTTGACCATATTGAACCTATATATTATAAAAATTTGCATATGTTGTTTTTGATAAAGCATGGTTATATGTATGTAAATGAACAACCACAAATACCTGATAATAGGGTGTTTTTGTTTACCCAGTTAACCAAATTGGCTGATATAGTAAGGATCTAAGCCACCTTGAGTGGAAATCCTCACTAAGCAAGCTAGGCTCACTGTAATGGTTTGGATCTAAGCCACCTGGAGTGGAAACCATATATACTGAGTGAGCAAAACTTTAAAATATTTCAACAATCAATGTTTATTTGAAAAACAAATGGACGTTAGTGGTGAGGATGGTAAGGATGGTTGATGACGACTGCATGAGTGGGATAGTGGTTGGATATCTCACCCTAACGAATGAGGACTAAACAGTTGTGCTATGCATCTAGTGACATAAGAATGTACCACCACAAGCCTGGTATGGGACATGCATGACCTAGTATCATTACTAAATAATTAACCAGGCTCTATAGGATCGATGGTGCCAACTAGGGGGTGAATAGGAGGCTTTAAAACTTTTCGACTAAAAATAATTTTTGCAAGGAAAAGACAAAGAGCAAATAAAATGAAACTATTTAATAATATTTTGCACTAAGAAAGAGTAAGAAAAACAAACACGGTGGTTTATCCCGAGGTCTCGGAGACTCGCCCGGTCACCCTTACTCCTCGTTGAAGCACTCAAATGAATGAGTCTTGTTTCAATATCCACGAAGGATATTTTTCATTAAAGTTGCTCATTCTCCACTCCGGATAGGCGAACACCGATGCCTTTCACAAATGTGCCGAGCCTCTCCAACAACCTCCGTTAATGGAGAGGTCAACAGCCACGCCTCCAAACTGTCTAGGTGAGGGCATTCACCAAGAGTAACAAGTTGCAAGATCTACTCTTGACCCCCAAAAAATACTGAGAAACTTCTAAGAATGCAAATGATGCAAATGAATGTTCTCAGAAGATCTTTCTCAATCATAATTAATGATACTTGATCAAAAGATCAAGATTTTAGCACTTGGGTTCAAGTGTATATCAAAAAATATATCTCTTGGTTCTTTAGAAAAACTGCTAAAAAAATGTTTATAAACATTGATCAAAATCTGCCCAAAAGTATTTATAAAACTAATAAAAAATGTGAACAGAAACTTCTCAAAAATCTGCTCAAATACTGCTCAAAGATCTGCTCAAAAGTGTTTGTAAAACTAATAAAAAATTAGTTCCAAAATTGTTTATAAAACTGATCAAAAATCTACTCGAAAAGTGTTTATAAAACTGATAAAAAATGTGAATATAAGCTTATCAAAAATCTGCTCAAATACTGCTCAAAGACAGTAGAGAAAATCTGCTCAAGAGTGTTTTAAAAACTGCTCAAAAACAGTAGAGAAAATATGCACAAAAGTATTCAAAACTTCTTCTAAAAACTACTCAAAAGAGTAGAGAGATGATGCTTGAAGGTGTATAAGAGAATATGGCTTGAGATGGATGAGAATACTGCTCAAAACACCCAACCTCTCAGCTAGCCATTGTAATCGAAAAGAAAAGAAATCAGTGCAGCTAACAGCCAGCTACGACCTCTAACGGCTAGTAAATAGCCATTGGAATGTCTGGTCGAATGAACAGTGTTACTGGTCATATGAACAGTAACTGCTAAAATGAACAATACTTATGTGACCACTGGTCGAATGAACAGTATCTGATCAAATAAACAGCACTCGGATGACTAGTTTCAGTTCCTCTTTGAGATTCTTGACTAAGATTATGAATGAATGTGAATTCAACATATGACCTAAGAGTTTCTCAGTTTTTACCAGAACTAAAAGAGATTTTGCAACCCTTCTTAATAGTATGGTTTAAACTAAAAAAAATTTCTTATAAAACCAGTCAAATTCCAAACTCCAAGACCGGTACAATAAACAAGCACTTACCTTAGGTCTTTCTAGCTTCCTTGTTGGCGACATTGCACTTGCAACTTTGGCTCGCATCCTCGAACTGCGACCTCGGGCGACACTACGATCTTGGCTCGTGTCCTTCGACTACGAGCTCAGACGACACTGCGTACAAATCGCTCAAAGACACGATTAGTCCAAGGCACTTAATGTCATCAATAATCAAAATCAACCCAAAAAGGGCCTAGATACAATAGGCTCTACATGGAAGAGTGAGTAATTGTTGATTGTGTGATTGCCAGTTAGGGAGGATCCCTTCCGAGCGTTGACCCTTCCAATGACCCACTACTGAATAAAGGAGAGTACTTTTATCGCGGACCAGTACTAGGAAAGGGTCGGGGTGGGGGTATAGCCCGCCACAACGGTATCAAGGCTATCAATCCGGTGATAGATCTTATACTTGGTAGAGCCAAGGTTAATATAAAGCATGGTGAACAGCGTGTTATCCTCAGCTCAGTTGCATGCAGAACTGTGGCGTGTAAATGATCTGACCGTAATAAGTTGAGGAATCTTATGGGTAAAGCGGTACACCTCTACAGAGTTATAAAGAAGTATTCAAATACTCCGTGCCCCTGGGTTCAAATCATATTGTGTGGCACAAGTAGTGTTGTGAACCTTTTTAAATGATTTCATCTATTCATATACATATGTTTTGAAACCTTTTAATTACTGCAAAAACTTACATATCTGTTCCATTGATCAACCATTCATGTATATATACAGACAATTATTTTATTGTGACTTACTGAGTACTCTGTACTCACTATTGCTGATCATCTCATCAGCGAAAGAAAATTGGTGAAAGTTTCAGAAGACCAAGATATGTAGGGTCATATGCCAAGTCAAACATGATCTGTGAAGGACCCTGGACTGTGCTTGCGCCTCTCAAAAAGGAGCAAATTAACTTCTTATTTTGGCTCTGTCAACCCCTCTAATGTAATTATGATTTTATATCCATAAATAGTAATGATTGTAAATTTTCAATACTACTACTGCTACGATATTGTGAACAAGAACTGAGATCCACAAAAGTGAGAACAATTGTATCCTGGGCAGTTGCGATGTAAGGACTCGCCAAACGGGCGAGCCCGCTGCTACCCTCACACCCTCTTCCAATACAAAATTTAAATTTCAATTGTTGTAATGATGATATCTATTTTAAAGTTGATGTTTGTGCTTGTTTATACTATTACTTTTATAAATTTAATATTTATGGTGCATTTAAACTCTTTTTCATGGAGTAAAATTATAATATGGACAGAAATACTACCAACAAATGCAAAAGTGTTCGTCAATATTTAGAAAAATAGTCGTGAAGAACTTTAAATGTGTACACCAATAAAAATTTAATTATTCTTGTTCCAGGAAATCACAAATTTTGTACCATAAATTACCTTGAATTAATTGAAAGTACACATAACCATAGTTTAACATGTCCACCAAATAAATTATGGAAGTTACTTCACAGTCTTGTTTTATTTTGTAATATTGCTTCTATTTAGAAGTGCAAAATAACATATAAAAATGTACTTGAGCGTGAGAGGAAATATTTGTGAAGTTATTTGGAAGTGTACCGTAAATTGTTATCAAGAACTATCGTCATTACGGTGCTATACATTACTGATGGTTTCTCTCTTCTAACATGTGGAATTCAAATTGTAAATGGTCATTTAATTCATCATTACTATTGACTTTACATGTGTTAGACATGCCACCAAATATTAGCTTTATTTAAATTTGAATTTTTCTTGAGACAGAAAATTTAATTAACTTGTATAAGATATGCCACCACATATTAGTTTAATTGTAATGCAAGCGTTTTATAATCTTTCCATAATGTAAAAGATGTAAACTGTAATGTAATGCAAATGTACATTAGTTAATAGAAAGTGTTCATCAAGATGTATAAGAATATACCCGGATTGAACCGAAAATGTAGAAGAATATAATTTTTGAGTGCCTTGATTAAATTTGAATTTCTTTTGGAACGTAAAATTTAGTTAAATGGCATTAGTTATACAATAGAATTATGATTTAATCTTATATAGTCTTTTCATAATTTAGAAGTGACACAATTATCATAATCTTGATAAGTAAATTATTTTAATAAATTATCAATAAATATAAATATATTGTGCATACCGAATTGTATGAAAAATTTCGATTAATGGACCATAAAATAATTAATCACTTGACAATACCGTATTGGTGAGGGTGACCTATACCATTTTTACAATATTGTTTCATGCATGTTGGGGAGACACACTACACGACAAGATGCGGTACACTCCGGCATGAGTTCATGTCGTTATTAGAGATTATTAGTGCAAATAATTGCTGATTAGTGATTTTAATTGAAAAATAGTTGTGATTAATGATAATATGTGTTGGTCAGTCATTCTATTAGTGTTTTTAACTACAAAACTAGTGGCATTTAGTGATAATCAGTTAGCAAGTAGTGATTTTACTTACAAATCAACCAACTAAAAAAAATCATTTATCATCTCATATGTGCTTTACCGCACAATCCATTCATACCATTTCATACAAGATAAATTCATCTACCTGAATCATTTCATCAAGAGATAAACTCAAATATAATCAATCAAACATTATCCAAAAAAACTGGAAACAATGACAATGTGATGTGAAATGAAACTCCAAATAAAGTCTGAACTTTGAGGTCCAGACATAATGAACTTGAATTATGTTTTTTAACATGAAAACCGTAGATTGCGGGCTTCTTTGTGTTTTGGGGCCTTTTATTTTTTTTGACAAAATGCTAAACACACATGATGATGTCCACTTTTGCTTTACCTCTACTTTTGTTCTTCTCTTTTTTTTTTCCTTTGTCCCTTAATCATGGTCTAATCCTAGTATTTATTATGTTCTTTTTTTAGTCATTTTTGAAAATAAAGGAGACAGGAGGGTTTTAGGTATTAATGAAATAACTTTTCAGACTTTATGTCTCCTTATGGTGTGATACACATAATGCAAAGACTAAAGGTTTCATTTGGGTGTGGTGTGTCTATGCTGCACTATGATAGGGAATAAGTTAGTTCTAGAGCATATTAATTTGTTGTATCTAGTTAAATTATATTGTCGTGACTAAAAAAAGGAGTTGTCAAATAGTTAATAACTAAATATACTTAAAAATTAGTAAACTAAAAGTGTTTTTAAAAAATGACCACACTCCTAAACAAAGTCAAAGTAATTAGAGTCACCATAACTATTAGATAGACAGTGATGAGATTGGTGCCGTCATGAGAGTATATCATATTCAACCAGTTTATGTCCACATTTTGCGAAGCCAAAAATTGGCTATGCAAAATATATTTGGCAACTGTTTGATTGATTATCAGATTTTGACTGGTCACTTTTTGACAAGTTTTGGTTAAAATGTGGCTTGGGTTCTGGTTGCTACAATTTGACTATTACAACATTCTTTCTCTATATATGATAGGTGAGTTCCACTTCATTGACACATATTTGATAGCCAATAAGATTTGGTATTTATTTAGTTTGTGATCATAATTTTTGGTCCTACCACATAATTAATTATAATCATAGATTGACTTCGTAATTTTTGATCGTACCACGCAATTGAAAATGAATGGCTCCATGATTTATTGATTTGTGTAAGGGATGTATCTTTTTCACCAATAATCGATGAAAACTTTACTGTATTTTGATTATGTACTTTGTACAATCCCTGCAAGATTTTAAGGTTATATTTTTTTTTGGGGAATTTGGCGTGATTGGTAATGCTCTTTTTTTATTTTCTATATCATATTAATCATGGGTATATCTTGGGTACAGATCTAAAGAAATTGATAGAAACAAGTGATGCACAATCCATTTCCCAATTAGTTCCAACAGTGTCGAAGCACCGTTTATTTCAAAGTTGCATTCAAGGTATCTAAATGTGTATGATTATTTTTGTTTGAGTAAATTTTATTTTAGATCCATAAATTTGTATGATATTATCATTTAGATTCCAAATTTAACTTGGCACGACACTAAACTTTCTCTCTTAATTAGTTTGGCCCCCCTAAACTTCTCTGTGTCGGTCAATTTAGTCATTATGCCAATTAAGTGTCAGAACTAAATGAAAATTTTGTATTTTATCATCACATATTTTTAAGTGAACAATATCATTTAGAAACTAATGTGGTATATTTATACTAGAAAAATTAATGTAGCATACCATATAAATTTGAAAGTTGCACGTTATAGTGCTACATCATTTTCTGTTAACTTAACTAATAGATGGATCTAAGTGAAACATCTGTACAAATTTAAAGATCTATCAAATTAAATTTCAAGTTTAAAGGTTTTAATTATACATATACTCAAGCTAACATGAAATGTACAATGGAGTGTAATTTACTCTCAGTACATTGACTTTAATTTTACTTTGGCATGTCCATTTATTGTGTCACTTTAATCCACCATTCGTAAGTGAAAATAATGAGGAAATGTCTTAAGTTAGCGTGGTGTGCTACGTGGTATGTCAAGTGGCTAACCATGTCAGCCTCTTGAGTGAAGTGGCGCACGGACATGATAAGTCATATGGTATTAGTTAGGTTCTCTCCAACCCTGGCGCAACAAGGTTCTGTGCGTGGGCTCCATGAATAAACAAATATTTTTTCGGCGGAGAGAGGAGAGAGACGACGCCTCCCGACGTGGCGTGCTCAAAGCTCTACAGGCGGGCCCAACCGATGCCTCACGAGCGGACGCGGCAGCGTTGGAGTGGTTGGCGCAGCCTCGCGACGCATTTTGCGGGTCTCATACCCGGACGAACGGAGCTGGCGTACCCCCGGGATAAACTGAGCTCGACGGAGGCGGCTACGGCCTGGATCGACGGAGGCATGGCGGCGAGGCTCGGCGGAGGCGCGGCGGAGAGGCTCAGTGGCTAGGCAGAGGTGGCTACGGCCTGGCGTGGAGGAGGCTCGGTGGCGACGAAGGCTCGACGGCGGAAATAATCCCATAGTAGCCGGTGGCTAGGTTTTGTAGAAAAGAAATGACATAATTGCAAAAAAAACCTCAGAGTTTTCTAAATCACAAAACGATCCTTTCTGAGTCAGGTTTAGATTTTATGAGTTTTGACTATTTTGCAAATGGGTACTTAGGTTTTAGTGATTTTACAGTTGAGTTTAGGCAGTTAAGTTTTGATTTTCCGGGTCCCCGGAGACTCTGATTTCAGCACAGTCAGTTCCTATGCGTCCGCAGAAATACGTGCTTCTATATTTTATTTTGTTCTGTTCGAATTATCCGAATTTTATTTCAGTAATTTTTTAATTTTTAATAAATATTATATATGCGGGTCCCATACGAAGCACCTCCTGAAGCGCCTTGCATTGGAGTGTTTGAGAAGGTGCCTCACGAAGCGCCGGTGCATTGGAGAAGGGGGTGATTCATGTGGTGTTTCGCACACGTGGCACAGAATATACTGGAGAATATTCTGTTGAAGCGCCTCGCGAAGCGCCGGTGGGTTGAAGACAGCCTTAGGAGACTTACATGACATTGTGTCATTTCAAACACTATTTATGATATATTAGATCTTGCGTCTTAGAAAACAAAAGGACTAAAAGATAGTAAGGCCTGTTTGGAAACACAACATTTGAAAACCACAATATTTTAAAATCATGGCTTTCAAATTGTCATGCAACATAAAATCACAGTATTTCGTAACCACAGTTTTTGAGAAAACCACAATTTTTATAGTTGTTTGGATACACAGTTTTTTTTTCAAAATTTTCAGTTTAGTGTTTAAATAAACTAGCTGTTATGACAATTTAAAAAAAATAACCGTTACACATGCAAGTATTGGATTGAAATATAACTAGAATCAATTTGTTTTGCAAGTATCTGAACAGCAAAACATCTCTCTAATCCTACCAAATCAAACTCCAAATAAGATCAAAACAGATTTGTATTTGAATCAGACAATTCCAATAGCCATCGGCTATGAGTTCCGCACCCTGGACCTCCTGCGCCGCACCATGACGCACGCCTCCTGCTCTCGCGATGACGGCTGCACCCTCGCTGTCCTCGGCCTCGTTGCCTCTGAGTCCGCCGCCGCGCTCCGCCGCCACCGTCGTCGTCGCCCGCCGCGCTCGCAAGGCCTTCGGGCGCGTCGCCTGCGCCACTGCCGGGGCCCGCGTCGGTATCCCCGCAATCGTGCGTGTCACCACCGGCATCAACGCCTCCGCCGAAAGGAGGACGACAGGCCCCTCCTCCGCCGAAAGGAGCTGCCTTTGTTGCAGTTGGAGCTAACCCTTTGCCACGGCAGCGTGGAGAGGCGGCTTTGGTGTGGTGCGAAGTGGATCCGGTGGCGGAGAGAGAGAGAGAAAAATGTGAGATGCGGTGGCGGCGCAGCACCGCCTGGGGCAAGGCGGCGATCGGCGGCGTGATGAAGGTCGGTGGTGGTGGCCTGGCGGATTGGCAAGGGGCTTTTGAGGTGCGTCGGTGGAGGCGGTTCCGGCGGCGCGGGATGCTGGTTTCGGCGGCGGAGGTGCGATCGGAGGCGCAGGAGGCGGAGAGAGGGAGGAAGCAACGGAGAGGAAGAATGGAGGAAGAAGGGGACTGGGGGACGGTGAAATCCAGCAACAGCACTAGCGTGCGGGCTCGGAGGGAGGAGCGGTGGCGGCGCGGCTGAAAGGATCTAGAATATCGACTAGAGGGGGGGTGAATAGGCGATTTTAGCAAATTACAATAAATCAAGCAATTAGAAGTAAATGAGAGCAAAATAAATAACACACGATGAACAAGGAGCAAATTTCACACAAGGATATATCCCGTGGTCTCGGTGATTTGCCGATCACCCCTAATCCACGTTGAGGCAAACTCAAATCTCTAACCGCTCCTCTATCTAGTCAACCTTCTCTCGAGAAGTGACCTAGATCTTGAGCCGGATTAGTGTGATGAGTTATCCAAACCTCGATTTCACTAAGGATGCACTTTATCGCTCCGGCAAGGCGTGCTCAAACCTTTCACAAGACGTTTTGAGGTTTCTTCACAATCTTCCTTGAAGAGCTCTTCAAAACCTTTCTCCTAGCCGTCTAGGAGCCGGCAAACTCCAAGAGTAACAAGCCGGTGATGATCACTTAGCCTTCTTCTAGTGCCGCAAGATTGATTTAATGATCTAAATGCAATGCACTAGAAGATCTCAAATGCACACTCTCACAAATTCGAGAATTTGAACCATAGAGTGTATGAAACAAGTTTAGGCTCTCAAGGAAGATGACAATGCTCAAGATTATGCCAAAAATTGTGAACAGGGCCGGGCAAGGGAGTATATATACCCCCCACAATTAATATAGCCGTTACAGGCCGTTGGGAGAAAAAGATCACTTGGCGGTCAGACCGCAGGCACAAGCTCGGTCAGACCGCCGCAATTGCAACGGCATTAAACAGGCGCAATAAATGCTCAACTGCCATTGTCAGGCACACATACGGTCAGACCGGAGTATATTTCGGTCAGACCGTGAAACTGTCCAGAAACGACATAGTTTCTGGACACCTTATACGGTCAGGCCGATATATACGGTCAGACCGGCCAAACGGTCAGACCGTAGTTCAAAAACACGGTCAGACCGATTTCGCGGTCAGATCGGTCTAACAAACGGTCAGACCGTAATAGCTCAAAACACCAGAAGGGGTAAATCAAGAAGTTTCAGGAGACAGACCTTGGTCTCAACTACGGACAGACCGGCTTATAAAAAGAATGCACTATGCTTAGACTACACGTCGGTCAGTCCGAGATTTTAATCGGTCAGTCCGTGAATTCGGTCAGACCGGTACAACATACGGTCAGACCGACTGAGACATTGCTGAGCAGAAAAGAGCTGTAACAAGCATTTTCAAAGGATGTGACCTTCTAGTATGCAATGCATGTTGATTTTATGATTTGTGGCACAAAGATGAAGTATATTGTGATACACCACATGCTTCTCTTAATAGTACGGCAACTATCCTAAAATCCAGTCAAAATTCTTCTCTAATTACCTTAGACTGGTAAAAAGGAAAAGACCATATTCTGTACCTTTGCCTTTTTGATCAATGCGTCCTTTCTTCGCCTTTCATTAACCTGTCTTTTAAGTATCTTCTTGATACAACTAGACAGGTAACGTTAGTATAGCATTTGTAGTTGTCATTAATTATTAAAACATCCTATAGGGGCCTAGAAGCTACAGCGGCGGCGTGGAGCGGCGGGCGTGCGATGGTGAATTCCAGCACGGCGTGGTGAGTGTGGGTGCGGCATGAGGGAGGAGAGACAGTGTGGTCAAAGTTTTGGAGAAAAACTTTGTACCAGAGCAAAATTTGTAAAACTCCAAAAAAATCATGGTTTTGAAGAAACCACGGTTTTAAAAATCATAAAATACTTTATAACCAAACATATCCTTGGTTTTTAATACCACAGTTTCTTTCAAAATCATAGTATTGAAAAAAAACTCCAAAAAATTTTATTTCCAGATAGAGTCTAAATGTTTTTTTAGATTTCAACTGTTCAAATAAAATTTAAATGATCTCAATTGTTATAAAAATTTGAGATAATTAATCATCTCAACTAATATACATATGAGTGAAATTTAAACTTATTTGTCAATCAATATCGCGATTTCATGACAAAAGAAAACTGTATATAATATGTATGATGACATTAACTTCCATAACACAGTAGTAAAGTTCCTGCAACGGAGGAGGGAAATATGTGTGTTATTTCACCGAAACAGCATTAAAACAGTTCTCTTTTCCTCATCAATGGCGCGTGACATCCACATGCAGTAGCTCAAGAGAGCACAAAAATTCAGTTGTGGACTTCGGACGGTAGAGAGATACCGAAACCAGAGTCACAAGAGTTGTTTTCCATGAGGGACTTCTTTTAAAAACTCAAAATCCTCTGTTAAAAGAAGTTAATAGGATGTTTGGTGGAATTTTAGTTTCATTTTATACTGAATTTGCAGTGAAACACTCAGTTTATTTCAAGACGTACTTCATAAGTAGGAGTTTATTGTTTTATAAGTTGAAATATTAATAAATCAATTTATTTGAGAAAATTAAATTCAAACAAACACACTCTAAACTCGGTGGAGTGATTTTTGTAGCTCCTTCTCATCTTTATCCACCCAAACACCTCCTCATAAGATCATAAACTAGATTTTTTTTATCAAACAATTTATCAATCTTATGTAAGAAATTAATTTTATAAAATCTGTAAAATTACATCATGAACTTTAAAAACTGATTTTTTTTTTAAGGAAGTCCAAGCTAAACCTACCGGGCCCTCCATGTACTGCTACAAAAATCTTGCATGCATGGACCAACTGAGAACACCAAGTCAAAAAAGTCTCAAAACAATAGTACAAGTGCAGATATATAGTATCATACTAGATCCAAGAAAGCTATATGGCATCAAACGATGCGAAAGAAGAAGAAGAAAAAAAAAGTATAAACTTGCGGCGTTGTCGTGTGTATGCATAGCATGTTATAATGTTTGGCGGCAGAGCCACAGGGCATGCATTACCGAGGCCATAATAAAACACTAGCTAGTGCTCTCGCACCATGTTATGTTAGCATGTTAGCATGAGTTCAGTCCATCGACGCTTCGCGAGTCGTTTCAACATAATATTCTCCAGTATATTCTGTGCCACGTGTGCGAAACATCACCCGAAACACCTCCCTCTCCAATACACCGGCGCTTCGTGAGGCGCGTCATACGGACCCACGAGTAAATTAAATTAGGTTATTTTAGTAAAACATCAATAACTTTTACTTTAAAAATCTAATATATATGAAATTTGGTCTCTAAATGAAGATAATTTAAAGATCTACAACTTTCTCAATATAATCAACATCTAATTTGAACTAGATTGATCTGAAATTAAGAAACAAAAATCTAATGCAATTGAAACGCACGCGAACCGAGGCAAGAAAATCCCCTTTTCGTGTGGCGTCCTGACGCCAACTGTGGTGTCTTCTCCGGAAAGAATTAAAAAAATAATTTCCTGGCATGGGGCTCGCGTGACAGATCCCGGTAGCGCCCCGTTAGACTTAGCCTTATCGTAGTATATATATATATATATATGACATGTTTGATTCATCCTCAAATTTTGGCTAGCAAAGTGTGACAAATGATAGTGTGATATTTTTTGTGACCACCACTTGAATTAGTTTGTGGTCATAAAAAAAAATGGTATGAAAGGTACAAAAATAGCTTGCATTCTAAACTCCTACTCCATCTAGTCTAAAAAGATTATCTTTTTTGATTGTTTGCAGTCGCCAACATCAATTTTGACCATTACTTTTTTACCGTAATAAGTTAGTAACAATTTATAAAATTATAACATTATTAAAAAATTTTCACTACAAATTTGGATTATAATTTTTTTAAAAAGGAATTTAACTCCATATGACGACAAAAGTTGAAGTTTAATGAAATACCATTGAGTGTATCAATTAGATATGAGCCTTAATCCTACAAGTTATCCTCACAATCAATGATATTTGTTATTTTAGTATTTTAACAGTGATATGAAACTAATATTTTTAATTTTTTTATAGTCAATAGAAATATTTATAAACATATCAGTGGGCAAAATTAAAAAAATTTAATTGGTACATATACAGAAGTGATAATCTTTTTAGATTGAGGAGTAAATTTTCTTTTCTAAGATTAAGACATTTCTCCACCATACAAAATGTCGCATGCTACACTTGGGTGTGGAAAAGTTAGATTTGTATCTTCTGTCTTAGAGAATATAAAACACATATATTTCTCTCTATTTAAATCATTAGATCAGAAATTAACAATCTAGATTAAGATGTATAAAAAATTTTAAATTTCTAACAAGTTGATTAACTACTTTATTTTTTTTTCATATCAATTTTTATCATTCAAATTCTGATTGGATGGTTAAATTAAGAAAATCACTCTTTATCTTTTATTTTCTAAAACAGAATATACATATTGCCAAATTTGGTATTGAACCAACCATGAAATTATTTGTATAGGAAGAAATCAATATTCGATCCGATTCAAGTATGCGGAGGTCAAAATTTTAACACAATCCAATCTATTCTAACAAAAACAATGATAACAACTACTGTTCCCTCAGTTTCTAAATATATATTATTCTATTCTTTTAATTTGTTTTCAAAAAATTATCATTTTATAATTTTGAGGCAAATTTGTATTGCATTTTCTTGTGTAACCTTGTATTAACAACACAATCAATGATGGAAGTTATTTTCTAAGAGATTTATCTAATTATATTAAGAAAATATGCATATGTAGCATATACAAGTTTTTAATATGTAATTTAGAGTTGAGATGGGAAGGGTACTGATAAGATGTACTCCTTTCGCCCACGAAAACCTATCACTATGATATGTTTGTGGTCAAGATAGCCTAATTTTGACTTATAATGTTTTTAAATATCTAGATTGGGCACATGAAAATGGCATAGTTAAATTTATCATCAAATACTTTTATAATATTGTATTTTTTAATTTTTATAAACATAATATAATATAAATTAGTAATCAAAGTTATTTATTGTAAATAACGAAAAATCAAATACGACAAATTTTTGTGGGCAGAGAAAGTATTAAATAAAATTACTATGACCACTTTCCTTCATGTGTTGTTTCCCCAACACTAGGGTACTTATTTGAAAACAGATGAGGATGCATCAGTCCAATCCAAAAACCATATTCAATAGCAAAATGAAAATGTGCAGCCACAAGCCTTTCTCTTCTGGATATTAACTTACATTCATCCATGAACATATGCTCTAATGAGAAAAATACTATTTTAGTCCTCAACTTTATACATCTATCTATGTATCTCTTATTTTTCCGTCTTATGTTCAATTTGTCTCATAAATCCCTTGCTTAAAGTTTGAAAGTGGACATGATAAAGAGAAACAAATAGTCAAACCTCCTTTGAAACTAGTCCCCTCCCTTGCTCTTTCCCTCCAATATAAGTATCACCACTTTTGAGCTCCCAAACCCTGCCTCCAAAGCCAACCAAACCCTCATCTTCTTTCACTCTTTCACACACACACACACACACACACACACATTGTTACACTCCTTGGGTGCTTAGTTAGCCATGGCCAAGGGTGGTGATGTGAAGGTTATCCATGGCTTCTTGCTACTACTTGCCATGGTGCAATTGGCTTGTGGGGGTGGTCGCCATGACTATGGAATGGCATTGAGCAAGAGCATCCTCTACTTTGAGGCACAGAGGTCAGGCCCCCTCCCTCCTAACCAGAGGGTCACTTGGAGAGCCAACTCTGGCCTCTTTGATGGAAAGGCCAATGGTGTATGTTACTCTTTTCTCAAACCTTCTTCCACAACAATATTTAGTACTTTTGGTCCAAACTAGATGTCAGTTTTAGTTAAAGTTATAAAAAATGTGTATCAAATTTGTACTGTTTATGGTCAGACGTATTTTATCTTGGATACCAAGTGATATATCGAGCGGTACATAGTTGTACCAGTTTCTCAAAAATATGTTAAAATTTTGAATGTTTTGCATGCATGTTTTGTCCCTTTTTAACCTATATAATTGATTGCACTGATGATCTATAAGTAATTCTTAAGTAACATCACAAATGGATATGACTTCAGCTTAAATGCTTAACACAACTTGAAGCTTCAATATAGCTAATGAAGTAACAAATAACAGCACACTGCATAGCAGCATAGATGTTCCATATTCTTGCAATAGTTTCTGTGTTCCATCTTGCGATAGTTTTGACGGCGGTTCCAATTTGTTGCCCGGCGAGCTCGACGGCGAGTCCGACTTGGCGTTGCGAAGTCGCGACTCGCAACGGTGATCAAGAGATTGGGAAGCCATTAAGCCAACATCATGTATAAAGACTAAAGACTAAAGATAAGAATAGAAGACGAGTATGTAATGGGCAGTGGTGGGTAGGACTGCTAATCTCTTGTAAAAATTGCAAGAAGCTCCTTGAGTAAATTAGAAATACAGTAAATTTCGCTCATGGCATGATTCAGGCGTACCGTGCCGGTACGTGCCAACCCAAGATTTTTAAAACGGTACAAGGCCTCATTACCGTTTTCGGTCAAAACCAATATACCGGTTGGTATATCGGCTATTATAATTATTTTTTT
Source organism: Pharus latifolius (assembly GCA_019359835.1). NCBI lineage: Eukaryota > Viridiplantae > Streptophyta > Magnoliopsida > Poales > Poaceae > Pharus > Pharus latifolius. Next base: position 75,656,673 of record CM033323.1, read on the forward strand.
AAGTACCTTGATTTTAGCTAACATAAACAAATCGAGACAACTGTTGTTTTACGAGTATATGGCATGTTTGTCCTCAAATTAAATGATCTTCTTTCTGTTTTGGAAAAATTATTAGGGGACGGTATTTATTAATTATAACTATCAGCATGTAATAAAGCTATTTTAGAAAAACTTCCAAGAAAATGTAAAAATGATAAGTATTTGCATACCATATCTTTACTAAAACAACATTTATTGTGGACCACAGATAATAGGACTTAGCAGAACAGGAAGCATAAATAAAAAAAAATCTTTGGTTGTAATGGTGTGTGCAAATAAATTTTACTTGCAGGTGGATCTTGTAGGAGGGTACTATGATGCAGGAGACAATGTGAAGTTTGGGTTGCCCATGGCGTTCACGGTGACCATGATGTCCTGGAGCATCCTGGAGTACGGCAAGCAGATGGCAGCCGCCGGTGAGCTCCGCAACGCCATGGACGCTGTCAAGTGGGGCACTGACTACTTCATCAAGGCTCACCCTGAGCCCAATGTGCTCTATGGAGAGGTTAATTTTACATCTCATTGCGATACTTAACTGACGGAACGAATCACATTAACTAATGGAAACAGGTTTACGAACCAAATTAACCAGAGGATTCAAGTTTGGGGATTTGCAGGCCTAAATGGCATAACCATGCAAGTTTAGTGGCACTGTGACTTATACTTTACTTAACTACAGACATTTGTGGGTTTTCAGGTTGGTGATGGTGACACAGATCATAGCTGCTGGCAGCGACCGGAGGACATGACGACCAACCGTCAGGCGTACCGCATTGATCCTCAGCACCCCGGGTCCGACCTTGCGGGAGAAACAGCCGCGGCCATGGCCGCAGCATCACTCGTTTTCCGCGGTGCTTACCCAGGCTATGCAAACCTGCTCCTCGTACATTCCAAGCAGGTTGGCCCAACCAGAGGTTCTGACCGAACCGAAATCAAACTGAAATCAAATAGTTGACAATATTTTCGCCTTCTATGGTGTGTTCAGTTGTTCGACTTCGCCGACAAGTATCGGGGAAAGTACGACGCCAGCATCACTCTCGCGCGGAGCTACTACGGATCTTTCAGCGGATTCGGGGTAAGAACAACCTGCGGAGATTTGATGAATGGATGATTAAGCTGCAATGCTTTGACATTATATATCTTCGACAATGTGACGCAGGACGAGCTGTTGTGGGCTGCGGCGTGGCTGTACGAGGCGACTGAGGACCGGTACTACCTGGACTACCTGGCAAACAACGGCGACGAGCTCGGCGGCGCCGGTTGGTCCATCAATCAGTTCGGCTGGGACGTCAAGTACCCTGGGGTACAAATCCTAGCAGCCAAGGTAAATTTGGTACATTAAATGCTACAATGAACACTATATTTTGTCGGAGCAAAGTATTTCTTCAGTATCCAGTTACTCAGTGTTGTGTTGTCCTCTGCTGTGCTGTGTAGTTACTTATGCAAGGCAGAGCCGGCGAGCACTCGGCGGTGCTGGAGAGGTACCGGCGGAACGCTGAGTTCTTCGTGTGCTCATGCGTCGGGAAGGGCGCCGTCAATGTTCAGAGGACTCCCGGCGGCATGATGTACCATCAGAGGTGGAACAACCTTCAGTTCGTGACCGGCGCATCTTTCTTGCTGACGGTGTACGCCGACTATGTTGCCCCCACACGGGGAGCTGTGCAATGTCCGGCCGGAGCCACGACGCCCTCCGAGATCATCGCATTCGCCAAGTCTCAGGTAATGTTCAGTTCAATGCCTTAACCTTCTTGAGTTATATTAAATTACTTGTGTGAGGCTAAATATTTCAAAAATATTTGTATGGGGTCTCTCATAATTAGAGTAACTTTTTGAGAGTTATATAAAATTTTCCCAAACTCGGGATGGTTCCATGCTTTTCACAAAGAAAACTGCAGAAATTCTAATGCAGTGACATACTGACACAATAACAATTAATTCAGGTGGACTATATTCTTGGCGACAACCCTAGGGCGACGAGCTACATGGTTGGGTATGGCTCGGCATACCCGCGGCAAGTGCACCACCGGGGCGCCTCCATCGTGTCGATCAAAACCGACCCCTCGTTCGTTAGCTGCCAAGAAGGTTACTCCAGGTGGTACCCCTGCCAGGCTAGCAACCCTAACCTCCTCGAGGGCGCCATCGTCGGTGGACCAGACGAAAACGATGACTTCGCCGATGAAAGGAACAACTATGAGCAGACGGAGGCGGCGACATACAACAACGCCCCGTTGCTCGGTGTTCTCGCCCGCCTAGCCGCCGGGTACAGCGGATTGCATGATCAGTCAATTCCAGGTAACTTTGCACTTTACTGTATGCAAACAATTTGTGCATTGTATCTGAGATTAGAACTGAAACATGAGGTTTTGATTTGATTTGTGGTCTCTCTCTTTGCAGTGATGACTCCTTCAGCTATAAACCAGACTTTACTGCCATCTCCTTCTCTTGGTAATTAATTACTAACCTAACACTGCGGCTCCGTTTGACTGCGCTGCGATGCATTAACCCGTAGGGCTATAATAAAAGCTTAAAGCTCACCAATAAATTAGGTTCGGCTTGGTTTTTATTGGGAGTAGACTGGATTCGAAGAGGATAACGAGACGAATCAAGTCTCTTCTCTAGCTCATCACACTTAACTAGTCAAGTCAAGCTAATGCTAATTCACTCATATTTGACTTGTTTATATTTATTTGTAATTAAGTCCTTTATTATTTTATAATTAATTAATTGTATCACCAATCAAACCATACTGTCAAGTCCATCAAACCACCACGTCACCTACCTACCACTCTTGTCCTTGCTCCATTCAGTTGGTGGGCAAACACACTGCAATTCATCAAATTACTGTTTGTAATCATTTTAATTCACTAACTCGTGAACAGTTCAGCTTTATTTAATTGTCTTAACAATTCGAGCTAAGCCAAATCTCTTCTCCAACTCACGACTCATATTGAGCCGAACCATCTCAGCTCATTAAGACAACCAAGTTGAACTAGAACTAGCTCACTTAAGTTTGGCTCGTTTCCACCCACTGACCAGTGCATCCAAAAATAGTCCATGGAAAATACTTATTTAAAAAGTGAAGCAATGCTAAACTGAGCCATATTATAAGACCACAAAACTAATTCTGAATTCACCTTGTGTTTGTAGCTGGTGAGCACTCTTCACCACTTGAGATCGTGCAGAATGCAACAAGATCATGGACAACAAGGGGCAAGAAGTACTTTAGGTACTCAGTGACAGTGACCAACAAGTCCCGAAAGACGATCAGGGAGCTCCACTTGGGTGTCTCAGACATTGGTGGCCGACTTTGGGGTCTTCACAAGGCACGGTATGGGTACGTTCTCCCAAGATGGCTGCCGGCGCTGTGTGCAAGAAAGAGCGCAAAGTTTGTGTACACTCACTCGGCCGTGCCGGCCAATGTTTGGGTCATTGGCTACAAGTTGGTTTGAACTTCTTCGAAGTGAAACAGGATCTGCTATAGTTGCAGTGAAGTTGTATACGCGTGCAAGCCGTCCAATCAAAATTCAATGGTGTTAGGATAGGTGTTTCAGTGAATTCCAAGTATGGGGAGGAAGGAGTGAAAGGGGCGAAGTGCTTATCCTCTTCCTCCTCTAGTGTTATGCTTAGGTTACAATTGGATTTGGAGAGATGGATGTTATAAATGTTCATCCTCCAAATCTTCTCAAGCTATCAATTATTGTGTCAAGTGTGTGTCATCTAGTTGAAATGGTAAGAAGAATCTAGTAAGATTGTATTTGGATTGTGTTTGTCTCAGGGATTTTGTTTCATATTCTGATTACCTATGAACTGAATACATTATTTGTTGTTTGGCTAAACTATTCTGTAGTCATGATATCCATGTCTAAAATTTTCCAATAGAACCCCAATACAACTAGATGGGATATATTCGCAATCTATTCCACCTCCATTGAACTTTAGAATTCATTAAAATTAAGAGGAATATAATTGGTTTTGAGATTTTACGTATTCATAGATTGTGTTTGGACTGTCATTGGTTTTGAGATTTTACTTCGTATTATGAACACTAGTAAAAGTGCGTTGCATGTTCTTTCCATAAAACTAGACCTTTTCACAGTCTGCTCCAAGCCTAGGCCAAGCCCTACTATGCTCATAAATCAAGTCTTCCTCAATACACAAAATTTTCATTTTTTTTTCATCCGAACATGATCTCGACCGTTGATTTCTACCCTTAGGACAGGTTTTGGGTTTGAGGCTTGATCACCAAACTAGGTAGGGCCTGACTCTATATGCCAGAGCCTGGTAATGGGTTGAATTGAAATGTGTTAAATGGATTGGGTTTAGATTGGATTGGTTTTGAATGGTTGAGAAATAAGATTGGATTAATTTGGAGTGAATTGAATTGGGTTGGCTTCAAAATTAAGTTAGATTGGATTAGGGTGGAACATTTTGGGTTGAAATGGGTTAGGAATGGAATGGAATTGGGTTGAACCCATATTTGCCAAATGGATTAGGGTTGAGTTGAAATAGCAAATGAGTTGGATTGGATTGGATTTTAGAAAATGTGTTGCGGGTTGGAAGAGAGTTGGGTTTTTGCTCTTACCAGTAGCCATGCATGTGCAATGCACGTCTATTGAAAATACATTTTGCAAAATATAAAATTGTTTATTATATGTATTTAACTCAGCATATTTACAACATTTGATGATGATATGATTTTGCGATCTGGTACTCTGTCGTTTCTTGTGCATTAAATTTCAGGGACGCAAAAATCGAAGGAAAGATAAGCATTATGAAGGATAATTATTATAGATAAGCATTGGTTGTGGATATATATGTACTCGACTGCATGGCAGTTAGGTAGTTTGTTGTTTGTTCCTCTTTTGGTGCTATTTGGGAAATCCGAGCTAGTCACACACACTATAAATATTGATGAATTCAATTGTACTTTTCATCTCTCTCGACACAGCTCATTTGCATATCTTAGAAGTGGAGAGACAGTCTTTTGTGAGAGAAAAATTAGAGACACAGTCGGTTGCTCAAGGATTTTGTTGGGAATATGTTGTAGCGGCAAGTTGTTGTGCTTCATTGATTTGGATGAAATCTACTCTACTTGATTTTGGTCTAACATTTTCAAATGTGCCTTTGTATTGTGATAATAAAAAAGCTTTGAATATTGCTAAGAATCATGTTCAACATAGTAAAACCAAGTACATAGATATAAGACATCATTTTATTAGATATCATGTAGAGAAAGAAGACATCAACATTTCTTTTGTTAGACAGAACATCAATTGGCTAGTTTATTCACTAAACCTTTGGTGTACACTGATTTTACATGATTAAGAGGGGAATTGGCATTATACACTCAAGCAGTATTTTTTAGCTGCTACATTTAATGGGGAGCATGCTTGCACTCACTTACATTTATTTTTTGCTTGCAAAATATGATACTTGAGCACTTTAATAGTTCTATTTGTCGAGTTTTCTTGAGTTTGAGTCTTTAATGGGAAATTTTTAATTTTTCTTGAAAAATGTGACTCGACTTATTTCTTGACTTACTTACTAAGGTGTTGTGGTCAATGGTTTCTTTGTCATAGATGCTTATGGTTCTCCTTGAAAATTTTGTTTTGTTTTTCATGCTTTCAATCTTTCGTTTATAAATCAAGCATCCCACGTGTACTCCACTTGGCATGGTTGTCCAAAACACAAAAAATAAAAATAAAAAAAGCTAAAAATTTGTGATTTGGTATATTTCGATACCTATCTCTGTCAATTTGTTTACAGGGGGTTAAATATGTTGTTTCTTGAAACTACTCTGCTGACAATTGAGGGATAATTAAGATCTATCATATCTTTGTTATGAATGGACGTTACTCAATGAAGGGAGAATATCCACCGAGAGTCTTGTAGAAACAAAAAAAAGCTTGTTTTGACTAATCTGTGGAGAGGGGGTCAAACATGCAGTTCATGAAAACACTCCGCTAACCATACAAGGGTAATCAAGATAGAATATCATCCCAGCTATGAGTGTAGCCCTTTTGAAAGGACAATACATCCATGACTATTTATTTTGTGGAACCATCAATAATGCAACAAGGAATAATATAATTTTTTATGGGTATATTTATATGTCAAGATTGTATAACGGTTTGCGAAGATTTATATGTCAAAAGTGTTTGCATGACTCCAAAACATTTTCTTTTGATACCTAGCCTCTATTTCGAATGATAATTACAATCCTACAATTTTGGCTAGTGGTCTTCTAATATTGAAGTGTGTCACATTTTTCTTACTAAAATTTTAAACTACATATTATATTTCTCTAAACTTTTGAAATTCTTTAAGTAGTTCTTTTATTGTGCTCAACATGGTATTCCCTATTGTCCTTGATGTGTGTTTTGACAAATGGGAAAAAACTTGGAGTTTTAGAAAATGAGATAAATTGTGTAATCAATGTTTTCAAAACTCAAATTTGCAAATTGTCAAATCAATCATCAAGGGGAGATTGTTGAAATATGCATTTTGCTACATATAAAATTGTTTGATATACATATTTAACTTAGCATATTCACAACATTTGATGATAATTTGATTTGGTATTCTGTCATTACTCGTGTGTTGATTTTCAGGGATGCAAAAATCAAGGAGAGATAAGAATTATGAAGGATAGCCATTATAAATAAGCATTGGTTGTGGATATGCACTCGGTTGCATGGCAGTTATGTAGTTTATTGTTTGTTCCTATTTTTGTGTGATTTGAGAAAATCCAAACTAGTTACATATACTATAAATACAGATGAATTTAACTGTACTTTTCATGTCTCTCGACACAGCTTGTTTACATATCTTAGAAGATGAGAGACACAGTCTTTTGTGAGAGAAAAATTAAAGAGCGTTCTTTTATTCTTGAAAAACTGGGAGACATATTGCGAGAACTTGAGTTTGGTTAAAGTGAATTATTTGGTGTATCACATATTCAAATTTGAAAAATATATTTGGTTTTGAGATAGTAGAATCCGAGCAAAAGTTTGCTTGACGGACACGAAGGCTACATGTGGCGTGCTAAACTCTGTAAATCTCTAGTGTCTTTGTTCCTTATTTTCCGAATTGATTTGAATTTTTGATTCTATTTGCTTTCATATTGTTATTCTCTTTCTGGTATTTTTTTTAAAACAAAAATAATTCATCCTCTCTCTTGATGCGTCTCGTTCCTACAACGTCTAAACATATATTATTGTGTCACCTAGATCCATAAACTTGAAATTTTATCTCATAACTCTTAAAATTTAACTTGTCAGAACCGTACAAGCTCAAGATCTTAGATTCAATTTACTCTTGAAAAAAATAGTTTTGTTATTTTTCCAAAATAACCTGACAAATAAGCCAATCAAAACAATTCCCATTTAAGCCAAATGGTAGAAAAACTGCTAGAGAATTCATAAAATGAGCCGATATAATGCGATATATTTCACAACTGCAACGGCATCAAGTTTCACACTTCCCCAAAAAGGAGGAAATTGTATAACACGTGATGCCTCAAGGGAGAACATTTTATGTTATAAGAGTTGATATATCGATTTTGATTGTAAGATGGATTAATATTTCAAGTTTCACAGCTAATCCAAAGTCTGTTAGCTGACCAAGCTAAAAATCTAGCAAAGAAAATCTTGATCAATTTTGCTAGCATGTCTTCCTTGGCGCATCCAGTGGTTGGAAGTTGATATATGTGGAGCAGCGTGTGAAGCACACTGGAAAACACAAGATCTATCAGAACCCCCCTTCGTTCTTGGCCTTGTGAATTTATAACAAGGTGCATATGCTGATTCATTTCATATCTGTAGTTCCTCTCTGCCATTGATATTTCATATCTATCTCTCCAGGGTGCACTCAAAAGTGCTATAGTTTTCTTTGTTGCTCTGCTATCTTAAGTTTTGTATTGATTGAAAGTTTCTTGACACATGCACCAAGTTCAACAGATATGAAGAATTCTTCAGTCCCATATAAGCACAAGGATAATTAATTTCGACTCGATGAGCTTAAGAGCTTGCATATTTCCCAACTCACTTGCTACTGTAGCTGTTTGATTTTATCATATATAGTTGCCAATCATATATTTTTGAAGAAAATTTAGAAATTTATACAAGGATAGAACACAACAGCAGCTTACTGAGCATACAAATTGCTTGCCATAAACCCTTACTGAACATATAAAGATCATTGTTTTATCGTCAAGAAAATAGAGGGACAACCAGGAAAGGGAAGATTGGGAGGAAGCAACCACATGTCTAAGTATGAGAATGCGTGGCAAAGAGAACAATCTTATGATGATATGGTGAAGAACAGCTGGCGGGGGGTGTTGGGTGGGGGTGGGGGGGGGGGGTGGGGGGGGGGGGTGGGGGGGGTGGGGGTGTGGGAGTGGTTGTGGGGGTGGTGGTCTGGAAGTAGAGGGCTTAGAGGCTCAAGTTTTGCAAGGAGAAATGCTGTGTTGGAGCACGGAGAAGTTTGGCAACATCAAAAGGAAGTTGAGGAAAGCATGAAAAGATTTGGAAAGGGAGCGGGCAAACTCGATGCACCGGGGGACTTCTGTGAGGGAACGAAGACTTGTGAACCAAATCTCAGAGCTACTACTCAGGGAGGAGATAATGGCAACGCAAAGATCGAGAGTGGAATGGTTGAAAGAGGGAGACAGAAGCACATCTTTCTTTCATGCCCATACTTCTACTCGAAAACGACAAAACAAGATCCTGGCCTTAAGGAACCAGGACGAACTAGTGTGCTCGAAGGAGCAAGAGATCCAAGGTATTGTGCGAGACTTTTATAAAAATCTCTATCATGCTCAATCGCAAACTAATGTGGATGCAGTGGCAAACTTCGTTCCGGTGAAGGTGACGTCCCACATGAATGTACTATTGTGTCGTAGCTATGATGCTGAGGAGATAAAGCAAGCACTATTTGCAATGGGACAATCTAAGGCCCCAGGCGCCGACGGCTTCACGGCCAGTTTCTTTCAACGCCACTGGAACCTTGTAAAAGATGATATTGTAGCTGCAGCTTTGGAGTTATTGAATGGGGAAACAAGCCAGAGGAGACGAATAGCACAGTGATAGTGCTGATCCCAAAAGTGAAGAATCCACAAGAGATCACACAATATAGGCCAATCTCCCTATGCAATGTGGTATATAAGATCTGCTCGAAAGCCACTGCAAATAGATTTAGAGGTATTTTGGAGGACATCATCTCCGAGGAACAAAGTGCGTTTGTACCGGGAAGGATGATTACTGACAATGTCCTGACGGCGTACGAATGCATACACTCAATGCGGAGGAAAAATGGAAGGATAGGCCTATGTGCCGTTATACTTGATATGATGAAGGCGTATGACAGAGTGGAGTGGGTGTATTTGCAGGCTATTATGCAAAAGCTTGGATTTGCAGAGAGGTGGATCTCACAGATCATGAAGTGCGTTACCATGGTTACCTTTTCAATTAAGGTGAAAGATGAGTTACTACCGATGTTCAGACCATCTCGTGGTTTGTGGCAGCGGGATCCATTATCACCTTATTTGTTTTTGATTTATGCAGAAGGCTTGTCCTGTGTGCTCAAACATTATAGTGGGGGATGGGTTGACAGAGGAATTAGAGTTGAGTAGAAGGGCACCGTGGATTACACATTTGTTATTTGCGGATGACATCTTGGTATTCATGAAGGCAAGGGTGGAGAGTGCAAGAAGATTGAACACAATCCTACAAGCGTATAATGAGGGGTCAGGACAGAAAGCAAACGACCAGAAGAGTTCCCTTTTCTGTAGCCCCAATTGTCAGGAAGAGTCGAGAAAGGAGATAAAACCAGAACTAGAATTTGTCCAAGAAGCCTTGTCAGAGAGGTACCTAGGATTACCCACGGCGTCTGGTCGAATCACAAATCAAATGTCCGACCAGATCTCAGAAAAAGCGAGAGCGAAGATACAAGAGTGGAGTGAGAAAAAACTTTCATGTGCAGGCAAAAAAGTGTTACTGAAGTCGGTTATTCAAAGCTTTGCCAACCTACTCCGTGAGCTGTTTCAAATTATTGATAAGTATATGCAGGAAAATAACATCTTACATGTCGAGTTACTGGTGGAGTGGAGCGTTGGATGGAAGGGGTATGCATTGGCTAGCATGGGATAAAATGCCAGTGCCGAAGTGTAAAGGGGGCATGGGCTTTCGTGACTTGCGAACTTTCAACCTAGCTTTGCTAGGCAAGCAGGGTTGGAGATTGTTAACAAACTGTGATACTCTTTGTGCTCGAGTCCTGAAGGGGAGGTATTTCCCGGAGGGAGATTTTCTATCGGCGAGATGTCCCAGATCGGCATATCAGACACGGCGAGTAATTATTGCTAGGAGGAAGGAGCTAAACATGGGACTAATCAAACGGATTGGTTCAGTGGAAAACACTTCGATTTGGGAAGATAAGTGGGATACCCGACACATATTCAGTGAGGCCCATGGGACGTATAGGAGATAGAAATGTGGAAAAGGTCAGCAATCTGATTGATCAAATTCTAGAAAATGGATTGCAAATCTCATCAACAATGTATTTTGGGCGCCAGATGCAGAAGCTAAACTGAAAATACCGCTGACTAGGAGTAATGAAAATATATATGCTTGGGCTTTTGAGAGCACTGGTCTATATTCAGTTAAGTCAGCTTACCATATTCTGATGAGGAATTTAGAAGCGGCTGACGAACCTGAGAGTTCGGACCGAGGGTATGATAAAATCTGGAAGCACTTGTGGAATCTGAAAGTAGTGCCTGAAGTTAGAGTTTTTTGGTGGAGAGTTCTGAAAAATTTTTTGCCATGCTTTGGGAGCCTCCACTACAGACATATTACACCATCCAATAGGTGCATGATTTGTGGTGCAGAAGAGGAGACACTTTTCCATGCATTGGTAGAGTGCAACCATGCAAAGCTCTTCAGGGCGGCAGTACAGGATCATCTCTCTGAAGCTCCCAAAACTGCATCCGGCCACTTGGGCAAGTGACACTACAAGGGGCCAAGGAATCTATAAAGATGGAGTAGCCATTGTTATCACAGCAATGTGGTCTGTCTGGAGCTCAAGAAATCAATTGGTGCACGGTGAGAGGGAGTACAATCCAAGATATTCAGTTAGCTTAATTGATGAAATGATTTCCACTCTGGAGCTGCCACCTAAACCTACTCAGGCATCTACAACGTGTGAAGAATCTTGAAAAAAGATAAATACTGATGGCGCGATTGATGTCTCTGGTAGAAAGGCCGGGACGGGTCTCATTGTCAGGGAGTCTACTGGATGCTTCGTTTTGGCAGCCATTAGAACGTATGACTACATTGACGACCCGCTGGTAATTGAGGTGATGGCCTGCAGGGATGGCGTTTTAGTAGCGCAGAACAGAGGAATCTCTCATGTAATAATTGAAACAGACTGTCAAAATCTTGTCAGTCTGTGGTCAAAGTCGATGTCTCAACGCTCGGCGGTGCAACATATTATAACGGAGGTTGGTGAAATCAGCAAATGTTTTGAGAGGTTTAAACTTCAATATGTCAGACGACAAGCAAATCAAGTAGCGCACTTAGGCGCTAAGGAAGCTCTTTAGAGTCAAGATGCTTGTATTGGTTGACTGTAATGCCGAATTTTCTGGTCGAGGTTACTCGACTAGATTGTAACCCCTTGGTGGTTTCGTAATATAAGAGTTTCCTGCTTGATCCAAAAAAAAAAAAAAAAGAATTATACTGTAGGAACAAGCTGTATCAAGAATAACTGCGATTCATCACCAGAAATCAAGTGGAATACAATTGTAAATTGATATTTGATCAAATGTTGTTCCCTAAGGAAGTGCAGATATTCTAAACTACTGATAGAGAAGTCTTATAGAAGATCACACAATCATACACTGGTAATGTAGTCAATTTGATATTTTATAGTTTGCACATTCTAACATTTCAATTTTTTGCTTCTTTAATAATTCAGATGAACAAAACTGAATATTTTGCTTTGGACCTGTTTAGACAAAGTATACAAGTATAATCACAACACTCCATCATATACAATAATTATTGGTAGGCTGAGACATACCACTGGCTCCATTTTGTTGTGGGTCCAGCAAGAAGTCCTCATCCGGGACTACTCGATTGACCAATAATTTACTTTCACACACCTATGAACAAGAAAACCAATGGTTATTGCTGAAGCAAAGAACCAAATCTTCTTTGTATAGTAATACCAAGAAACAAACACAACTTGGCCACAACTCTCTTGATGAACACAACACCCAAGCTTGTAGAATATATAGTCAAATATCGAAGGTTTTGCATATATAGGCTGGCTGTGCCGTATCTGCTACAATGATCTATTTTCGGTTTCTTTCTGTTTTTAGTTTGTTTAGATATGTGGGCAGTCTGTTGCTTCGCATATATATAGCAGGTACTGATGATTGTAATGCAAAGAGATTTTTTTTGATGAAATAACAAATATCTTCGAGAGAATAAATCTGGATCTGTGTTAATAACATGGTATCAGAGCACGATCTATAGCGGCTGTGGATTTCTATCAAGATGACTGAAGGCAGCGGCAAGCTTGTGATCAAGGATGGACAAGAAGCAGTCAGCGATCCGCTGGTTTTGCAAGGATCGGACAATCCAGGTATGGTGCTCGTTTCGACACCGCTAGATGGTACAAATTTTTTGACATGGAAACGCTCTATGAGATTGGCTCTAGGAGCAAAGATGAAATTGGGGTTTGTAGATGGTAAATACCAGAAACCTGATGCAAGCACCAAGGATTATGAAAAATGGTGCAGGGTGGACTACATGATTCAGTCTTGGTTACTGAATTCTATTGCAAAGGAACTTGCCAGTGTGTTTTTGTACACAACTTCCTCTGAAGAATTATGGAAGGAGTTGGCAGAGCGTTTTAGTGAGAGCAATGGTCCTATGCTGTATCAATTGCAAAGAGACATGACATCTGTCACACAAAGGAATCAATCTGTCACTCAATACTTCACCAAAATCAAGCGATTTTGGGATGAGCTGCAGTGCATGCAACCTATTCCTGTTTGCAGTTGTGGAGCAGGAAAACACATTAGTGATAATTTGTCTGATGACAGGCTAATGCAATTTTTAATGAGGTTAAATGATTCCTTTGACCACATTAAAAATCAGATACTGGTGATGGAGCCCTTGCTATCTGTTAATAAGGCTTATTCCATGATACTCAGAGTAGAGAAGCAAAGAGATGTACAAAACATTTACACTGAAAACCTTGATTCCTCTGCAATGTTTGTGCATAACAAAAGAGATGGAGCTAGTGCTTTTCAGAAGAACAAGCCTGAGTTCAAGAGAGTTGACAAAAGTGTAAAATGCACTCATTGTGGCATTCCTGGGCATATCATTGAAAACATGTTTTCAGATCCACGGTATGCCGGATTGGTACAAAGACCTTGTGAAGAGCAAAGGTGAGAAGTCAGGATACAAAGGCAAGACCAACTTGGCAGTACAGCATGTCAACCAAGCAAGTGTGAATGGTTGCAACTTATCTAAACTAGTTCAAGCTGAAGTGAGCAAAGTGCTGACTAGCTACAAGGCAGAACATGGGATGGATCATGCCAATGTGGGGCACTTTCTAGATTTTGCAGGTATTAAGCTTCATCATCTTGCTTTAAGTATTTGCCATTTATTAGAGCATGGTTCTTGGATCATAGACACTGGAGCTTCTACCCGCATGTGCTTTGATATTATCCTTCTAAACAATGCCAAACCTAGAACCATTCCTACCCCTGTCCAACTTCCTGATGGGTCAATACAACAAGTTAAAATCATGGAATTATAACTTTCTCTACCAACATTGTTTTACAAGGAGTTCTCCATGTTCCAGAATTTAAATACAACCTGTTATCTGTTAACAAGCTGTCAAAAGACTCACTAATAAAAGTTACCTTCTATCCTTTTTACTGCATTTTGCAGGACCTGAGGACTGAAGAAATTTTAGGAGTAGGACAGGTTTTGGGAGGCCTATACATTTTGAATTCCAGCAGTGTTAGAAAAGAGACAATAAAATTCTACACACAATTGCTACAACAGCAGTGTTTTAGTGTTATTTGTAATAATGTTCAGTCCACCTCTGAACTTAGCATTTGGCATCAAAGACTGGGGCATGTTTCCCCATCTATTATGAAACACTTGAGTTTTGTAAGCAATAAGTTCTCTTTACCTCCTTATGATATTTGCCCCCTTGCCAAGCAACACAGGAATCCTTTTCCAACTAGCACCACAAGATCTGAACAACCTTTTCAAATTTTACATGCTGATGTATGGGGGCCATACCACAAAAAAAGTTTAACTAGAGCCCAATATTTCTTAACTCTGGTTGATGATTACAGTAGAAGTACTTGGACTATACTAATGGCTCACAAATCTCATGTTTCCAAGATACTTTCTCATTTTCTGAACATGGTTCAGACACAATACAATACCAGAGTTCAGATCATTAGATCTGATAATGGGTTTGAATTCACTAATAAGGATTGTCAAGAATTGCTTCAGACACTAGGAATCTTACATCAAAAGACCACTGCCTACACACCACAGCAGAATGGTGTAGTAGAACAAAAACATAGACACATTTTAGAAATTGCTAGAGCTGTGATGTTTCAAGCATAGTTACCAAAGCAATTCTAGGGTGAGTATGTACTTTCTGCCACTTATGTTCTAAACAGACTACCCAGTGTTGTTTTAAATTGGAAAACACACATGAACTACTACTGGGCAAACCTCCCACCTACAACAATATTAGGACTTTTGGTTGTATTTGTTTTGCAGCCAATACCATTCCCCAAAGAGACAAATTTGACAACAGAGCTATTAAGTGCATTTTTTTGGATTACAGTGTGGGTCAAAAGGCATATAAATTGTTTGACATCTCCAAAAATAAAATAAGTGTTTCTAGAGATGTTTTGTTCCATGAGAATAGATTTGCAACATATGTTGAACCATCAGATGCCCCATTGCCTGTACCCTTGACTGAAGATGATTTTTTGGCAGATCAATCTTCAATAAACCAAGACTCTGTTAACCCTGAACTTCCACCAACTCCTCACATTTCTAATATTCCTCAGACTGAAGCTCCACAAAGCCCTACACCTATAGACATCATTCTACCTGAAACTGAACAAATACCCCAATGTTCAGATACCAGAACCATTGATCCAAGCTCTACGCTTTCATCACATGAGCCTGCAGACGCACGATATACAAAACCAAACACCAATCTTAAGGAAAAGCACCAGACAAAAACAAAAACCTTCTTGGCTAAATGATTTTACAGCTACTGTTCGAGAACCATTGCCACCAGTCCTACCTAAACAAAACCACCCACCAACTTCAGCATATCCAATACCAAACATACTTGATATTCCAAAAGAAAAGTTCAGCATCTTCTACTACACTTTTTTGGCAAATGTGTCTGCTATTCTTGAACCATGCTCATATAAATCAACACATACTAATTCAAGATGGGTTGCTGCTATGCAAAATGAAATCAATGCCCTCGAAGCTAACAAAACTTGGAAAATCACAACTTTGCCACCAAATAAAAAGGCCATACCTTGCAAATGGGTGTACAAAGTTAAATATCTTCCTAATGGTGATGTGGATAAATTCAAAGCTAGGTTGGTTGCTAAAGGATGCAGTCAAGTGGATGGTGTGGACTATTTTGATTCATTCTCTCCTGTGGCTAAAGCACTGACTGTTAGGTTGCTTTTGGCAATGGCATCTTCCAAAGACTGGGCAGTACATCAAATAGATGTAAATAATGCATTTCTGCATGGGACTTTGGATGAGGAAATGTATATGCAAATTCCTAAGGGATATAATGGAGCATCTGTTGGTTAGGTTTGCAAATTATAGAAATCCCTCTATGGCTTGAAATAGGCCTCAAGACAATGGAACCAAGAATTTTGTTCCAAATTGGGATCTTTGGGGTTTCAGCAATCTGAAAATGATCATTGTCTGTTTGTGAAGCAAACCACTCACTCATTCACTGCTCTAGTCATCTATGTTGATGACATTCTCCTCATAGGTAGTGATGTTTCTCAAATTCATCAAGTGAAATAAGTTCTACATCAAGCTTTCACAATAAAGGATTTGGGCAATGCAAGGTACTTCCTAGGAATTGAGATTGCTCGATCAGACAAAGGCATATACTTGAATCAAAGAAAATATATACTAGATATATTCTCAGACACAGGTTTACTTGCCTGTAAACCTACAAAAACACCTTTACCAAAGGGTGTCATTCTCACTTGATCTGAAGATGGTGTGCTGTTCAATGATCCTGAAAAATATAGAAGGCTTGTTGGTCGTTTACTCTATTTGAACTTCACAAGACCAGATATTTGCTATGTAGTTCAACAGCTAAGTAGTCATGTTCATGCTCCAACAAAAGTCCATTATGAAGCTGCACTCCATGTACTGAGATACCTTAAGACCTGTCCTTCAATAGGATTGTTTTAATCATCTGACAATTCACTGAATCTCAGGGCTTACTCTGATGTAGACTGGGGTTCAGATCGTGATACTAGGAGATCACTTACAAGCTACTGTATTTTCTTGGGCAATGCTCTTATCTCCTGGAAAACTAAGAAACAAGCCACCATTTCAAAGTCTTCTGCTGAGTCTGAATATAGGAGCATGAGTACTACTGTGTGTGAGCTGAAATGGATCTCCTATTTGCTCACTGGTTTGGGGATTAAAATTCCTGGACCAATTCCTTTGTTCTGCGACAAGGCTGCTCTCTATATTGCTGCAAATCCAGTATTTCATGAAATAACGAAACACCTGGAAATAGACTATCATCTGGTTCGAAATGAACTGAAGAAAGGGTTTGTAAATCCTTTGCATATGTCTGGCCACATACAAATTGCAGACATGTTCACCAAAGCTTTGAATAATGCTCAATTCCATTCATTACGGTCTAAACTGGTTCTTGTTGATGTCACTGCGACTCTAGTTTGAGGGGCGGCTATAGAATATATAGCCAAATATCGAAGGTTTTGCATATACAGGCTGGCTGTGCCGTATCTGCTACAATGATCTATTTTCGGTTTCTTTCTGTTTTTAGTTTGTTTAGATATGTGGGAAGTATGTTGCTTCGCATATATATAGCAAATATTGATGATTGTAACGAAATGAGATTTTTTTGATGAAATAACAAATACCTTCAAGGGAATAAATCTGGATCTGTGTTAATAACAAAGCTGTAGTGCAAAACTTGCACAATAACATAGCAATTCAAACATTAAATTCACCTCCAATTTGCCTTGAACAAACACAGGCTTAGGGGACTACCTGAACCAAAGGAGCACAGCCAATACACATTAAATCATGTCATATTAATTATCACACCTTCTAACACAACTCTACCTTTTCTCAGTACCTGAACTTGGACAGGATGGACCTCAGCTTATTTAGCGACGAGCCATATAGAAGTGGCACTGTCACTGACGCAAAGACCGATTTTAGCCAAGATCATGCCATACAACCATCACAAGGAGGAAGAAATTTTTGTATGGATAACCCTTTTAAAAAATAAATTCGCAAAATAACCTAGATCTGAAAAAACTTTCAAAAACAACCAAAATTTTCACTCCAGCTGATGACTTAACCTTTATTTTCCAGTTGCCAGTCACCAGTCACCAGTCACCAACTGGGATGTCAACTAACTAGTCGCAAACTAGGTTGGAGACTACTGGTGGCTAGTGACTAGAAATGACCTATAAACAAATAATATTTTGTATAAATAATGTAAATGAAAAAGAAAAATACAAAAGTAACTTGTAGTTTGACAAATTAACAAAAATGACCTGTTTGAAAGGTGGGGTAAGATATTCCATGATAACTTGCCCAAAATGTAACCCTAGGAGCTGCCTCCTTTCGGCCCCCCGCCCTCCCTCGTCTCCACCCATTGCGCCTACTCCACCCCCCAAACCCTAGCAATCGCTAAAATCTTAATCCTAGGAGTTACACCCCCCCCCCCCCCGCCTTCGCCCATTGCACCTGCTAAAACCTTAACCCTAACTCTAGCAACCGGCCATCCCAATAAAACCCTAACAAAGAGAATACATTTTGAGTCACGGCTTAATTCATATGCATGAAGCTAAAATTACATGCATTTATAAACAGAGAGAGAGTACATTTTTGAGTGAATAACACTTAAGAAGTTTATGCCTTTTGATGAAACATTAAAAATTGTGACTATGATTCATGCAGGACCAGGTTGTGGACGCTTAACAAGGTAGCTATACTTGGGTGAGTTAACTTATCCGTCTTTTTGTCCAGGTTGCAACGCCATTTAGCCTCAAAGTAAGGGTTGGATTCGTTTGGGTGTGGGTTCTCTAGGGGACCGAATATCTTGCACCGAGTCTTTACTATTTCCCACTACCTCCAGTATGACTTAGCGTACTCTGGGATGTTGTCATTGATCCACTAAATGAAGTGACACTTGGGCTCAACCTTCTGAAGAACAAACATGATCAATCAATAAGTTGAATAGTAAGAATGATATCGTAAACATGGTAGAGCACTCACATCTTTTCTCCTAGAAACCTTAACCTTTGTGTAGCCATAGTACCTTTGGTAGGACGTTCCTTCTTCACAAGACCTGTGCTTGGTTGATGGCTTGTGACAGTGACATATTGTTGGTGGTTGATATGTTTCGTCGGATCGTCCTCTGGATGATGAATTGAATGTAGCGACAAGTTTAGTTAATATTGTTGATGAAGAGGAAGAAGCCTATAGTGCCTGATATGGATGCAGAGAGAGTAATTAGTGATAAATTGAATGGAGAGAATGATATGCACACGCCTCAATTTAAGATGCGTGCATGCAAGTTGGTCTCAATCTTCTGTCATAGGATAAATCCTTAAAAACAGCGAGTCATTACTTTGGCGACGGGGAGGCTAACCACGATCCAAGAACGCGACCAGTAACCTCGCAATCACTAAACCACTCCCCAATTAGTTATCAACCCAGTAGAGCTCGATTGACTTGTTCATGAAGAATGTCTCAAGAAAATCAATAAGAAAAGCAAGAGCAACAGCGGAAGAACAAAAACACTCAATAATCTGAATTATAAGACTCCGAATTGTACTGGTCAGCAAAAAGGCACGAGAATACAAAATAAAAGCAAAGTCTACTCTAAATGGCACGCAGGCCAAAATATACAGCAACACAAATTGTCTGCATGCATGTGCGGGCATCACAAAAATAGGAAAGGTAAAGGAGTAGGACTCCTTCCCAAGTGCGGTAGCAAAATAAGGTAACTCTTTGTTTCTTTCCATGTGCTCCCTTTTTGACGTGGAGAATATTTTTGCTAAAAAAATAGGACTCCTCCAAATCCTTGACTCCTTCTCAAGGTAGCACAAAGTTAGGTAAGTACTCCTTATTCCAAGTAGCTCCAATTCTCGCTGCTGGAACTTGCTGGAGGGTGAAATAGCTGTGGTCGTGGTCGAAGGTCGAAGTGGAGGTGGTTGAAGTCATGGAAGTCATTGAGGTCTGGTCGAAGAGGTTTGGTCTGGTCGAAGTGGTCTGATCAAGGTGGTCTAGTCGAAGTGGTCATTGGTCGAAGTTGGCAGAAAAAGTGTCCATGTATTGAGAAATGGTCGTGGTCCTCGGAGTGTCTGGCGCATGCATAGGCACTCCACTTCCTTGGCTCATAACACAAAGTACCCAGCTAGTGTTCATCCTCTCCTCGGCCAAAACTGGATCAGTAACTTCTCCAAGAACTTCCTCACATGTAATAAGCAAACAACAATCATTAAGTAATATCATTTGTTCTGTAATTAAATAATTAATTTGCTCGAGAAACGAATTCACCTGTTGTCCAAGGCGACGTGCACATGCTCGTGTTATTGGTAATGTATGTGTGTATGTGTCAGTGATGTCCTCATCAGAGAACAACACATTTATAGATGGGAGTGATGGACGTCAAAAGTGGATTTGAGGCAAGTTCTATTTTTGACTCGATGTGACAACTCTGGCAGGCTTTTTAGTCCAGAGGCAGCTTTTATTTAAAAGCTATAGAAAATGAAACATTTTCTAAGAAAGATGAAAAGCTGATGCGATGCTATGATGAATGGTCAGAGGAGATGAGGGCTCATGATCTCAGGGTGACAAATCAACTGAAAAGCAGCCAAAAACCACGTAAAGTCTATATTTTCAAAATTCAGATTTGTTTCATCAAAAAGTCAAAAATTAATTAAGTCACCTATAAATGCCATGAAAATCTGCAGGAATGGTGTTTAGGTCATTACAAACATCTTACAAAAAGAATCGATTCGAAAGGATTTTCCAATCAAAAGTTATAACGAAACGTAGCCTACATTAGGCAATATATTTGATTTTGGCAAATTTTTGCAAAATGGGTTCAATTTGATTTTCACGATGATTTTGGACATTAATGGCCTTTACTAGAGTTAGAAATACTCATTGGAGCGAAGATGTATGAAGAAGTCCAATTGAAATAGCTAAAATGATGTTTTGCAAGTTCGAAGTTTTCAAGTTTCGAGGAAACTATTTACCTATATAAAGAGGTCCAAAACACCATTTGAAACTTACCTTTATTGAGTTGCAGATACTCTTTGGAGCCAAGATGCACGAAGAAGTCTAACTCACATAGTTAAAATAACATTTTGCAAGTTTCAGGTTTTAAGTTTTTGAGAAAACTGTTTACCCATATAAAGAGGCCCAAAACACCTTCCTAATAACTTGAAAAAATTTCGAAATAATTTCTCATAAAAGAACCACATTAGAAGATGAAGTCTCCTGAAGAAAATTTCTTCGGATCACCAACCAATCTAGGGATATGAAAATGACAAATGAGCCAAAAATCACATAAAGTCTAAATTTTCAAAATTCAGATTCGCTCCGTCAAAAGGTCAAAACTTGATCAAATCAACTACAAATGCCATGAAAATTTGCAGGGAGGATGTTTAAGTCATTATAAACATATTTCAAAAAGAATCGCTGGATTTTCTAATCGAAAGTTATGACGAAACGTAGCCTATGTTAGGGAATGTAGTTGATTTTGGCAAACTTTTCCAAACATGTTTAGATTTGATTTTTATGGGGTTGATGGACATTAATGACATTTTCTGAGTTAGAAATACTCTTTGGAGCCAAGATGTACGAAGAAGTCCAACTGAAGTAGTTAAAATGATGTTTTACAAATTTCAAGCTTTTAGGTTTCAAGGAAACTATTACCTATATAAAGAGGTTCAAAACACCATCCGAATAACTTTGAAAATGCGATGGGGTGCCTTGTGGGGTTCTACCAAGGCAAATCCCCCTTGGCTTACAACTTCTCAGGATGCAGTTATAAAGAGGAGTGTATATCACAACCATAACTTCCGAACACTAATTATATAACATTAGAGTAATATTTTATAGTAGGAGCCATTATGGCCAAATCTTATTTATGTGACACGTGCACAACAACCCTTCCAACAGTCGAGTTCGGCCATGAGCTATGACCTTTAAATAACTGATTAAATTCACCCTCGAGTGAAGCTGGCTCGTCTTCAAGTGGTTCCTGGTCAGCTTCATATTCTTCTAATGAATTAAAATTTTGGAGTGAGTACATGGTACTCAACAAGTCAATTGTAATAAGATGCATTTATTTTCAGATAATAAAGATTCATGGAAGTATTTATAACCAATTAATTCATAAATTATCACCATGGTGAAGTGATTGCAGTAATTTAATCTCTTATTAACATTGATAGAAATATACATCGTAATTAGATTTTCAAAGATGGATCTAATATTTTAATTTGAAATGTCATTCATAAAACTACTTATGCCCAACTACATGATAAGTTCATTGATCATGACATACCCTGATCTGAGGGTACAAAGTATTTGAATACATTTTTTACACTCTGCAGAGCTGTACTACTTTCTCCACAATTTACTTCGACTACTACTGTCAGCACATATACACGCAACAATACTACATGCGGCTAAGTCGAAGATCACATATTTTTTCTTATTGTCTTATAATAACTTTAGCTCTGCCCAACCAAGGTTTTTATCATGCATCGAATAAAACTCGTAGCCGTTGTAGCTTGCTATACCCCTACCCCGGTCCCTTTTCAGTGCTGGTCCGTGGTAGAGTCGCTGCTCTTTGTCCAGCAGTGAATCAATGGAAGGACCACATTCTATAAACACATCATTTTCATCCCTCACTATCCATGCAGAGCTGAGTTAAGTATTTGATAAAGTTACAAAGTCATGCCTGTCTCATATCAGACTTGTGGTTAGTACGGTAACATACCATCAGAAGTAAGACACAATGATTTAATCCTTAAGTGTTCGGGTAAAGAATTGACCACATCACCCATGTGCCTCATGCACCATCACTCCAATCCACTTTACCCGAGCATTTTTCCTTTATAATCTAATTTTTAACATGGCACACAATTCATTGTTGAATAGGATAATCATTCAATTGCCATATATTTGAACTGCATAATGGAATTACTAAAATTTCTTTTATTAATTCCATTATCTCATAATATTCAAAAATGGCATTTATCTGTGATGTGATTTTTGCTCTATCATTAGTTGTTTTCCAAATTAGCTGTTCAAATCTAATAATAATAGTATGAAGCATTTGGGTGTAATTAGGTTTAACACAATTCTATTACTGTAATATAATATATTAAATCTATTAATCAAGATCAATTGACTTGCCTCGCTCTTCTAGGGTTGGATCTCTTGGTATAGTCTCAGTGATTTGCTCTTCGATGGTGGGTGTCTTGTGTTCTAATTATAATCATAATTAAATGCATCACTAATCAAAATAGGATTATAATATTCAACACATAAAATAGAAGACATGCTGAAGATCTAATATGCTTATACTTAAGTTCGTATAATGGGTGGATTAGATAAGTCGAACCATAGGAAGTTCAAATGGGAATAAAAAACAGAATGAAAATAAAAATAGGGTAAAATAGTACTTTAGTACTTAAAATGGTAAAATGTAAATACTTTTAATCAGGTTTTCATTTTCATTTTCATTTTAGTCTGAATTTGAACTTGGCGCAGAAAGAAAACTTGTATTAAATAGGGTGAAGGACACAATCAATCAGTCTAATTTGAATTTGGAGGTCAATTAGAGGATTTGGCTATTTTTAGCCTTCAAATTCAGAAAAGGACTAATTCGCGATAAAATTTGGACTGAATTGCAAAAAGTGGTTAAATGAACTAAATTATTTAAGAAACTTTAGAACTGTATGCAAGTATAAAAATATTTAGGATTCTAAAAGAATCTAAGAGAAAATTGTTTAGGAACTAAACCTACAATGTTTTTCAAAAACGGCATTTAGGGTAAAGTACTAATGACGTTTTCGAAAATGGCAAAAGGGTTAATTAACATGTCTTAGAGGCCGAATTTGACCTAGGCCTCGAAGATAAACTTGTATAAAATAAGAAAAAAAGGTTCAAACTGTTCAAGTCAATTGGAATTTAGGTCTTCCCGAACAATTTAGTGTTTTTGAGACTATATATATTCAACTCTTTTTATCTTTCTAGAATAATAGATGATTTTCATGAAGTAAGAACCATATAGTTAGACTCTAATAAGTGTAATAAACAAAATGACACGGTTGAAATTTTATTTAAAACCCTAAATCTGGTTGGCTGACTTAACCAGTGTCAGCGGCTGACATTTAGTACATAACGTGAAAGTTCTCGGCTGGTTTTGGCTGGCTTCGGCTGGAATTTAGAGCAGGCACTGGACAGCAGTGGCGAAGCCTTCGCCAGCGGCTTGGGTCGGGCTCGGGGCCATGGCACCAAAGGGCCCCATAAACCTTGTCGGCGAGACTTTGGTGGCGCCCGTTGGCCGGCGAGTGGAGTTCGATGGCGACTTTTACTGGCTCAACGCGGCCGGCAATGAAGACGACGACGGCGACGGGAATTGAGCCAGTCAGCCAGTAGCCCTTTCTATAGCTTCTAAGGTACTAAATAGAATGTAGTAGAGATGACAATCTCAACGGCGATCTCACCGGAGTGTCTCTCCACGATGCGATCACGGGAACAGGACAATTTCTGGAGTCTCGCCCGTGCAGGAGAAGAAGCGATAAAACTACAATTGGGAACTTCGGTGGGGTTAAGTGGGTTCTCAAATAGGTGTATGCGCTGGGAATTGGACAGAGGTGGTGATTTTCCCCGCTCCGACGCCTCGCCGCCGTCGGAGACAAAACTTCAAAATTCGTCGGCGTGCAGCCATCGGAGTTCACCAAATTTGGTAGGGAGATGGCTAAGCAAGCAAGTAGGGCGATCGCGTTGCCAATTTGGCTAGTAATTGACAGAATCGAAGCTCCCAGAACTCTCCGTGGTGAGAAATTCGCCGCTACTGCTCGCCGACGGCAGCACAAACAGTTGCTTTGGGCCCCTGGTACCCAGCCCTGGGGTCTGATGCAACACTAACTAAGAAATCGACAAAAATACTCAAAACGAAAACATCCGGCACGCTACAGTAATGAGTAAAACAAGTAAAATTGATGAACTGAGGTGCGGCCGAGGGTGCTCATCGGCGTTCTGGCTGGAAAATTCGCCGGAATTAATCAGGGAGATGTTGGTTAGACAGTAAATGATCTAAGGGTTGAAAAATCTACAGATTTGAGCAGGAATTTTGGTACCTGGGCTGTGCACGCGCACGTGTTCTTTGCATCGGCTGCACTGGACTGCTGCTGCTGCTAACTGCTGAAATTTTTTTTCACTGCTGTTGTTGCTAGTATTTGAATGCAAGCATATGGATTACTACTTCGTGTAGTATCTTAGCACTTGAGCACTGCACAATGTCTCAAGCTACTGCGTGTATGTACATTCACCTCTAATTTACAGCACTGTTTGCTTTACAGGGTGTATTGCATATATGTGTGCACCTTTAGATATTTTCTCTTCATATACCTATATGCATAAGTCCACAAGTAGCTGCATGTACAACTAATTGCCACAAATTTTTCTATTCAGGTGTTCAAGTATGGTTAGTGTTACGTAACAATCCTTTTCACCTCATGGTTAAACCTTTTTTTATTTATCTTGAAAATTCCTACATCCAGAGCAAGGTTCAGCACCTACCATGAAATATATAGCATACAAAGTATAGGAGATATGTCGCGCCTCGAAACTGGGACTACGACTACTCCTGAAGAGACCTAGCTCGCTGCAGCTAGTCCCATATATGCATAGCATACACATACCCTTGACTTCCCAGAATAAGTCAAGCACAGGAGTATATTCTCATTGCAACAGAGTAACTTACAAAATAGTTAAACAGTGTAGCCTGTTAGTCTTGATATTACATAAGAAGATTACAATGCCTTCACGGCATACATGGTTTAGCAAAATAACATATACACAGCAGAAGATAGGTGACCCACCCACAAAGAGAAGTGGACAGCAGAACAACACACATCAGGGCTCTGGCGGAACTGATGCTCCTCCTTCACTAGATTATAGCACTACCGCGACACGTCGACACACGACAGCCCACGGCAGCACTCCTTATCATGACAACACATGTCATTTGGGTAATCTTGATTAAAACATATTTTATTTAGAAAATAATACTTGTGTCACACCCCGTGGATTTAATCCACCGCAGCAGACTCCTATAAACCCGGGAGCTAGGAGTATTCGAATACGTTTTTAACTCTGCAGAGAGGTACCAATTTACCCGCAAGATATTCCACTTTCAAGCCTTTCCTATCATAACAAAATGATTGGACCCCTGACTCACTTCATACTGTGAGCGGCAAGGTGGAAATAACAAGAACTTTTGTTATGTATCACTTACAATTCACCCCCGACCCTGTGGCTCTCAGCGAGACACAGTTGTGGCAGGTTGTATCCAAACCTCCACCCCTACATATGTTTCCATTACTGGATCAACGTGCGAGATCACCTTCAGTGATATGTGTGGGAGCCGTACTCCGTGTTTATCGTGCATCACTACACAATTCCAGCAGGAGTGTCATGTGCGATCCACATAATTACTTGTTCAGGCCTGTCCCATACCAGGCTTGCGGTTAGCACGTTGTTCATGCCACTAGACGCACAACACAAGGTTCTAGTCCTTATATGCCAGTGACCAGACCATCCACAACCCTGCACCTTCAGTGCCTGCATTCCTTTGCAGTCTAGCACCTCCAGTGCTACCACCATTCCATACCATTTTTCTGGTCACGGCTAGGGGTTTTATTTCATGAATATAAGTATATAGATACATATAATAATTCATGGCTCAAAACTTGTTTATTTCACATTTTACAGATAACCAGTTTAGTACTGCCAATTCATAAATCAACCATTCTCAATCTTTCACATGCAATATTGCCTATATTCAAGGTTATGTTTTAGCAACATTTAAAATATAGGTTCAAGATGACCAAGGATATGACTTGCCTTCCGCGTCGTAAAATACAGCAGTCGATGACGGGTCAAGAGCAAAATCTTCAAAGTCAGCTTCTGAATCTGCTCGATGACAAACAAACACACAATAATTACTTTTAATATTAAAATGTTTTATGACTTATATGCAGAAATGCTCAACAAGAATGATTGAACTATACTGGAGATAATTGAGATTACAAACTGAACTGAGTTGAGATCTAGGGTTTCAAGGATTTGGCTAAGGATGGGTGTTAGATGCTCTTAGGATCTCAAGGTTACAATAAGAACATCAGTTTTGTGGTTGGTTTAATCAAAACAGCGAATGTCAGCAGATTGACATTCGGATCAAGATTTTGACATAGCTTTAAGGAAAGCTGGAGAGCTTATCTCAAGTTATGACAGTAGAGGAAAGTGTAGATTATAACTCTACAAATTCAGTGGGCAAAGTGGCTTTCAAAATGCACAATCAGAAGTGGGTAAACAAGGCCAATGCCATTGGCTGGCATGCACTGGGATAGTGTCAAAAGCTAGGGTTTAGCATAACATGCATTTCAAGGGCTCAAATCAAGTTGTGATAGAAGAAGAAAATGTAGATCACAACCTCAGAAATCTAAGAGACAAAGTTATGCCCAAAATACACATCTGGAAGGGGGTAAAAAGGGCTAATGCCACTGACTGACATAGTCTGGCATTGATCTTGACATGGCCAGAAACTAGGGCTTGGCATAACTTTTGATCTAGAGCTCCAAATGATGCACCACTTTGTCTGGGAGGTAGGCAATGATAACAGGAACAAATCATTCAACAGGATCTAGGGCAGAAGATGGCTGGAAGGTGATGAAATTCGAAGGAGAAGTGTGGTGGCGACACGGCACAGTAAAGCCACTGGACAACAATCTTGGCATGGCTATAACTTGAATTCCGGGCAGTTTCAGAGATCGAGCTAGAAGGCAAAAATGTTTAGGAGGTTGAGGCACACCTGAATGGCAAGGTAGATGAAGCTGAAACGGCCAGGAATAGGTTTCCGGTGAACTGCGCCGGAGAAGAAGACACTGCCATTTGGGGGATTTCGATTTAGGCCGAATGAACTCGATTCCAAGCTCATGGAGTATCTGTGGAGTATAAGGGAGCTACTAGGATGGTCAATTTTGTTAGAGGATGGCTGGAGAAGCCTGGCGACGATCGCCGGTTTCTGGAGAAGCTCAAAATTGGGGAAAGCTTCGGTTGAAGCTCAATCGGGAGATCTTGATGCATAGGCTTGTTGGAAATGAGTCACTGGTCATTTTCTTCCACAGGATCGAGAGATAAATCGAGGTAATTTGGCCTGCATTGCCGGAACAGGGCAATCTTCGAGTTTCAGTAAATTCCGGTGATCGCCGGCGATAAGGTGCAAGGTAATCCAATTAAGTGATACAGCACGATGAGAGAGATAAGGGGAGCTCACTGGTGTTGTTAATTTGGCAGGAGATGCTGCGGTTGAGGCTGCCACCGTGAAGCTCCTCGATGGCTCGCCGGAGAAGACGACTGCAGCGAGAGATTTTGCAAAATTGGCTAAGTCCTGGTGAAGAGGAGATGATACAAGGCTCTGGTGGTTTAAATAGAGCAGTGGGCGAAGCTTGCAAGGATTTACAGCATTGAATTTGTGTCAGATAACAAGATTTGCCGGGCGCAGAAGCAGCAACGGCGAGCGGCGACGCGACTGTGCCCTGGTGAGGTGACTGCTGATCAAACCATTGCTTCATCGGGACGCAATGCTGTTGGGCGGTGCAAGGCAGTGGCGACAAGGGCTGGCAACGTGGCGCAGTGTTGCTGACAAAAGCCTGTTGCTGGTCGCGCGCAGGAGCACATGCTGTTCAACGGCGCTGCCACGGCGTTGCCACGGCACGGCTGAAGCAAGGACACGTACACACAAGCATGCACGGTCACGAGTGCGGCGAAGCCTCACTGGCGGCGAGTAAACACGGCGCAAGGAAACCACGGCGATCTCTGGTCGTGCACAGCAGCTGCTGTCCTGGTCGAATAGGGCTGATTTGCAATAATTGATTTTCTTGATTTGGACTGAATTGTAAATCTGAAGATTTGGAAGGTTTGATCTGGAATTGATTCTGCTGTTTTGGTATACTTAATTCCATAGATGATTTGGCACAGCAAGAAGATAAAGTTTGAGACATTTGGATGACTTTTGATATGAACTGAAAACAGAGTAGATTAGGGTAAAATAAGTCTGAATCTTATTGATCTCGAATTCTGGAATTTAGGGTTTGATTTTGAGATACTCCTATAAGAAGAATTTGTGTTGAAAAGCATTTGGAAGGTGTTCCCTGAATTAGATTTGAATTTGAAGATGATTTGCAACATTTTGCCTTTTCTGGCTTTTAGAAAATCTGGAAAAAGGACTGATCTGCGAATCTGGAGTTTTGGAAGGTTTAAGCTGAATTTGATTGCACTGATCTGGCAGATTATATTCAACAGAATATTTGGCAAGAACAGTTGATAAAATTTGGCACATTTGAATAGTCTTTGGTACAGACTGAAAATATGGTGTTCTTAGGGTAATTGAATCTGAGTTTCAATTGATTTCGAATTATAGTAATTAGGATGAGATCTTGAAATCTGCGCAGAAGAAGAACTTGTTTCAAATAGCATCTAGAAAAAATTTGCCGAAGAAATTCTGAATTTGGAGTTGGTCTGGAGATTTTAGGGTTCAGGATAGATACTGATCTGGCTATTACTACAGATACATGCATGCATGCTATTTATGAAAAAGGAAATTTTCACCCCTAACTCAGGGTGTTACAAGATACAAGCCATGAAATATATAGCATACGAAGTATAGGAGATACAAGCCACAAAATTATTAATTGAATGTACTAAATATTACAAATAGACAAAGGAATTATGATCAAAGTTCGATACATGTCATGATTAGGGGTGGAACTTTTGCTCGCGGCTCGCGAGCTACTCAGGCTCAGCTCAGGCTCAACTTGCTAACACATGAGCCCGAGTTTGAGGCAGCCTCACAGCTTGATTCAAAAACGAGCTAAGCCCAAGCCAAACCCCAACTCTCTCGGGCTCAACTTGGTACATATAAGATTATATGACTCCATGTGATCACGTCTCCACCAGTCCACCCCTCCTACTCCCAAGTCCCATCTCCTAAAAGCAATTAGATCTAGAGTTCCTCTGCCACCAGCCCTACCTCCGCCATCCGCCTCCTTATCGCCTCGCCTCCCTCAACCACTGCCCCCACCTCCCCCATGCCACACTAGCCTCTCCCACTCCGCCTCGTGCCCCTGCCTCCCTCGCGCCGCCACCCCTATCTCCTCCGCCTCCCACGAGCTGCCCAGAACCACCCCGGCCTCCCCCGCGTGGCCCCGTCCTCCCCAACGACATCAACAATACATTGAAGAAATAGGTTTGTTCAAGTTCATACTTCATTCATCTTACTGAGATCAAAATATTAGAGTTGCTTAATCTATTCTATGTGCCTATATAATGTTTGACAAGTGGGAAGAAAATAAAGGCTGATAAAGGTGTGTCTGTACATCATTTCTTGGCAATTTTCTAGGGCATAGTTTAAATAGTATTGATAGTTTTATGTATGATATGACATTGCCTATGTTGTTTGCATTTTCCAGCCCATATACTCTCTCTTAGAGCATATTATGCATCTGAATAGAACTTATTTGAGTAATAGCACCAACTGCAAAGCAGATATTCGATACAATCAACATATTGAATCTACGCTCACTCGGCTCAGTGCTGAATGAACTCCTTCATTGATTCCAAGCTGCTCATAGGGGGACTATGAAAACAAGTGTAGGAGCTCAAAATGTGGGTCCGATGGGTCAAAAAGGGAAGCAGGAAATGGTTCTGATGTGCTCAATATGATTTTTTTTTGTAATCTTCTTTCTACCAAGTCTGGTGTAGACAATTTTATTCATTGATAATTAATTATTTAGCTTATGAATTCGAGCTGAGTAAGAGCCGAAAACAACCGATCTGGTTCAGCTCGCAAGCTGGACCGAGCTAGGATAAGTAGAGTTCGAGCTGGTTGTTCACTGGGTCACCTAACCAAGCCGAGCCGGCTTGGCTCGTCAGACTAGGTGAGCTCGAGCTGAGCCAGGTTAGCTCACTAGAACTCATCTTGTTTCCACCCCTAGTCATGATATATAATATTACAACTAAGCAAAAGATGTCAACATTAAGCTCCAAGATGATTGGATGCGGCTAAACATGACCTCCTTGTGTGGCCAAGCTGTCTATAAATGGTGCACTTTTGTAGTTCATTGCATTCTATATCATCCATGTCATTGGCAATACGATGTGTACAATGACGACTAGGACCTTTCTGCTCCAAACTTGGAAGTGGGACATAATTTATCTCACCTGGCCTACAGAATATCTATCTGTAATGATACTGAGTACCCCAGGTCTCTAATTTTGTAGTCCAAGTTTTAGTCAAGTACCGTGGCTCATAATAAATGGATAGATATACTTCACTTGATCGGTTGTCTTGCGCACATGCTGCTATCACATTAGAGTACAGTTTGTGCAACAAAGATGGCTTGTTGCAAGTACATTTAACACCATCTTTGAAAATCACATCTTACTTCTTAAGCTACCTCATGAATCTATCCCCAACATTCTTACTTTTAAGATAAACATGCCTTGTTTTTCTTCTGCTATTGGGAACACACTCAGTTGAATGGTTTTGAGCATTTGCAGCTTTCTTCTCCAAGTATTTTTGCACTTAAGGAGGAAATCTCGGTGGCAGTGCATCCAACGATGCTCTTGCAGCTGCACCCCTCTTGTGGAAGTATTTTGTCATGCGATATCAAGTGAACTCGACAATTCCAGTGAGCGGAAGAGCTCACACCCCCTTCAACATGAAGTTGTATGCCTCTATCATGTTGGTGGTCATTATGTCATACCTAGCACCTCCCTCGTTGTGCATTAGAGACCACTTCTCTAGTGCTTTGTCAGTAATCCATTCACTGGATTTCTTAATTTTTGATCTCCCATTGGATCATTTCGTGGCATCTGTAGTCCCACTGACACTATCTTCACCAAGCAGTAGCTGTGTCGTACTGGCCTCTATCTTGTGCACCTCGCTTAAATCCACAGTCTCCTTTTCTAACTCCTTCCAAACTTTTTCAAACTTAGCAGGATGGTTCTAATCACACAACTACTTAAACTTCTTCATCAAACGTTTTCCCTTGAAATAGGTGAAAATGTTTGCCACAAGATGTCGCTTACACCACCGGACAATTAAGTCATTCCATTGGTAGTTAGGTTCATCAGTGGATAGCATGAAATTAATAGCATTGAGAAGACCCTTATGTCTATCATGAATCAAACACGCGTTCGGTCTATCTTTTACTACAGTTTTTTTCAAGTTTGCAAGAAGCCATGCCTAGTTGTCTGTGCTGTCGCCTTCCACTAAGGCATACATCATAGGGAATAGCTGATTATTGGCATCTGTAGCAACTACACCGTTATCAAAGTTTCCTTGTACTTTGCTGTTAGAAACGTGCCATGGACTCACATCACTGGCCACACGTACTTGAACATTGAGATGACTCACCCAAATACCCAGAATATATGCTCCATGAATTCAACCCCTAGGCACAATGTCACATGCAATTTGTGTCAATAATTGGCGTATGAATCATATCCATCACGGTGCCTAGGTTGGTATTGTAGGATCGAGGATGCCGACTAGAGGGGGGTGAATAGGGGGCTTTAAAAACTTCAATTTTAAAATACCTTTTGCAAAGAAAGAACAAATGAATATATATTGCAAAATAAAAGAGACAAGAAGACAAACATAGGATTTTTCCTGAGGTCTCGAAGACTCGCCCGGTCTCCCCTAATCCTCGTTGAACCACTCAAAATAATGAGTTTTGCTTCAATATCCACGAAGGATATTACTCACTAGTGGTTGCTCCTTGTCCACTCCAGAAAGGCGAGCACTGATGCCTTTTACAAACACGTTGAAAGGGATCTAGGATATCGACTAGAGGGGGGGTGAATAGGCGATTTTACCAAATTACAATAAATCAAACAATTTGTAGTAAATGAGAGCAATTTAAATAACACAAGATGAACAATGAGCAAACTCAACACAAGGATATATCCCGTGGTCTCGGTGATTTGCCGATCACCTCTAATCCACGTTGAGGCAAACTCAAATCTCTAACCGCTCCTCTATCTAGTCAATCTTCTCTCGAGAAGTGACCTAGATCTTGAGCCGGAATAGTGTAATGAGTTATCCAAACCTCGATTTCACTAAGGATGCACTTTACCGCTCCGGCAAGGCGTGCTCAACCTTTCACAAGACGTTTTGAAGCTTCTCCACAATCTTCCTTGAAGAGCTCTTCAAAACCTTTCTCCTAGCCGTCTAGGAGCCGGCAAACTCCAAGAGTAACAAGCCGGTGATGATCACTTTGCCTTCTTCTAGTGCCACACGATTGATTCAATGATCTAAATGCAATGCACTAGAAGATCTCAAATGCACACTCTCACAAATTTGAGAAATTGAAACCTAGAGTGTATGAAACTAGCTTAGGCTCTCAAGGATGATGACAATGCTCAAGATTATGCAAAAGTCCTGAACAGGGCCGTGCATGGGAGTATATATACCCCCCACAATTAATATAGCCGTTACAGGCCGTTGAGAGAAAAAGATCACCTGGCGGTCAGACCGCAGGCACAAGCTCGGTCAGACCGCCGCAATTGCAACGGCATTAAATAGGCACAATAAATGCTCAACTGCCCTTGTCAGGCACACATACGGTCAGACCGGAGCCTATTTCGGTCAGACCGTGAACTGTCCAGAGACGACATAGTTTCTGGACACCTTATACGGTCAGGCCGAAATATACGGACAGACCGGCCAAACGGTCAGACCGCAGTTCAAAAACTCGGTCAGACCGATTTCACGGTCAGACCGGTATAACAAACGGTCAGACCGTAATAGCTCAAAATTCCTGAAGGATAAATCAAGAGGTTCCAGGAGTCTGACCGACAAAATAACTACGAACAGACCGACCTTAAACAGAAATATATTATGCAAAGACACAACTTCGGTCAGTCCGAGATTTTAAACGGTTAGTCCGATAATTCGGTCAGACCGGTCTAACTCACGGTCAGACCGACTGAGACAGACTGAGCTGAACTGAGCTGAAACAAGCATTTTGAGGAATATGACCTTCTAGTATGCAATGCAGGTTGATTTTAAGATTTGTGGCACATAGATGAAGTATATTGTGATACACCACATGCTCCTCTTAATAGTACGGCAACTATTCTAAAATCCGGTCAAAATTCTTCTCTAATCACCTTAGACCGGTAAAAATGGAAAAGATCCTATTTCGTACCTTTGCCCTTTTGATCAATGCTCTTTCTTCATCATGAGGCTCTTTCTTTGCCTTTCATTGACCTGTCTTTTAAGTACTCTCTTTGATACAACTAGACAGGTAACGTTAGTATAGTATTTGTAGTTGTCATTAATTATTAAAACACTCTATAGGGGCCTAGAAGCTACAATCTCCCCCTTTTTGGTAATTGATGACAACATAAAGAGTAGATGAAAGAATTTTAAGCATAAGGAGTATTTTTACAATAAGCATCGAAGAATAAGACACTCCCCCTAAATGTATGAATAAGACAATTTTGGCATTTTAGTGGAGTTCAAGCATGTGTATAGGAAGCATATCACATATATCATGATCACAAGGTCATATGTAACTATTATAAGCATATCACATATATCATGAAGTACCATTTCTCATACAAGAGTCATCCAACATAAATAACAACCACATAACATCCACATAGATCATAAAAGAGATATCCAACTAAGCAAGTTAAATTAAAACTTCTATACACCAAAAGATTTTTCATCCAAGTTTCATCCAAGAGTTTTCATTTACATTTAAGGTTCATTGTTCATTATCTCTCTCCTACTCTTCTACTCTCTTCTCTCTCCCCCTTTGGCATCAATTGCCATAAAAAGCTAAGAATCAGCTGGAGCATCATCATCAGGAGGATGGTGAGGAGGAGTCCGTGGGAAACGAGTGTAGAAATGAGTGGAGAAGGCGTCGAAGCGCTGCTCGAACTGATCTTGGCGGGAAGAGAATGTCTGGAACTGATCGTGCAAGGCCGCCAAGTCGGAACGAGTGAGCTCAAGCCCCTGGAGAAGAGTAGCAAACTGATCCATCATGGGCTGATGGAACTGCTGCTGGAACTGAGAAAACCAGGCGGGGGCTTGGCTCGGCTGAGGTGCCTGCTGAGCCTGAGGTGGAGGAGGAGGAGGCATAGGCTGAGCCGGCTGCTGCTGATGCTGTGCTCCTTGGCCTCGAGCTAAGACACGCGGGTTGACACTGAACGGCTTATAGCCGAGATGCCTGATGTCGCAAGACCCGCGAGGAAACTTTGTCTTCTGGAGCAGCAGTGACATGATATATGGAGCATAGTAGAGATTTGGCAGAGTGGCCGCCGAGACATCCTCAATAGTCTTCAAAATGAAGGAGACTATGTTGATCCGATGTCTTTGGAGGATGTGGTCGATGAAGTTCCAGTAGTAATCCCGGACCGCTTCTCGGTTTCCACTCTTCGGATGGATCGTGGCTCGTACAATCTTGTTGACTACAGCGGGGAGGACTTTGAGACCGGTAACAGTACCTGGTACAATCCGCTGTCCACCTCCCGGCTGCTCATAGAACTGGAGCCAGTCGTCCTCATGAAGGTAATCCTCTTCTTCCATATCGACCCCTTCCTTCAGCTCCTCATAGTTCAGCTTGTTTGCCGCAGCAAACTCCTCAAAAGTGGCCTGATAGCGCCTAGACCCTGTCATCCATATAATCTGCTGGTCCGCCCATTTGATCTCAACTGTAGCAT
Source organism: Pharus latifolius (assembly GCA_019359835.1). Lineage (NCBI taxonomy): Eukaryota > Viridiplantae > Streptophyta > Magnoliopsida > Poales > Poaceae > Pharus > Pharus latifolius. Next base: position 75,692,066 of record CM033323.1, read on the forward strand.
AGAACTGTCTGATAGCGGTGGCGTTCCATGGGCACTTGTGCTGTACAAAGTCATACAACCCTATATCCTTGAAGATCTGCACCAAGGGAGCCATGATGGGCTGATTCACAACATAGGCCCATTCGATCCATTTATGTTCGAAAATGTTTTTGTGGACCAAATGACCGTAGAAGGCATCCTGCTGCGTCCTCGTGTAGAAGTGAGGCGTCGTGGCATCATTGGCATGATCGTAGGCATAGGTGGTCCTCGCCTTCGTGTAGTCGCTCGACGTCCAATTTTTCTTTGGGCCTTGATAGGCGTGGACGTTTATCTCATCGTCCTCACTCTCGACGTCCATGCCTACATGAGAGGATCCACCCTGATGAGGCGACTGCTCTGTCTCTGAGTCACCGGCCGAGGGTAGCCAATCGTCATCATGACTGTCACTGCTACTCGAGGGTAGAACCCTTTTCGGCCGCTTAGCCAGTTTCTTCTTGTTGGTCCGAGTGGGGCCAGCGCCTTGAGTACCTTGACCACTGTACGATTTGGAATATATGAAGCAGGTAAGATACAGGAAACAGAAAAGCATGACGAGAACAAAGATGATAACAGAACTGCACACCCTGGCTCTGCTGTTGCATTCGGTCAGACCGAGACAGGGGCGGTCAGACCGGCGCAACCGTAGAGTTAGGGTTTGGCATGATTTCTGGAATTTTGGAGAAATTAACATGCAATGTGGACAAATATATGAGATATACTTCACATTGCATCAGGGTAATGAATCAATTTCAGGAAGTTTGCACAGTTTAACCAAGATTCACTACATTTGCCCTAACTCACAAGATGAACAGAAGAGAAACAGAAAAACGAAGAAGAATCTGAGCAATATACCGTGAAGACATGATTTGGTGAAGATCCTGAACCACAGTTTGTCCGAGCTTGACGAGGGTTTGACCGGAGAGGAAAAATCCAAGGATTGAGGCGCACGTGAAAGAGACAGAGATGGGGAAGAAAAGTAAAAAAAAAGGACAAGAGATTCGGGTTAAAAGGTCTCTGGTCATGAAAATTCGGTCAGACCGTAGAAGATAGACCGGTCAGACCGCTGGAAGCAGGAATCTAAGATGCTCTCTGGAGATGCATTCGGTCAGACCGCATATGTTTCGGTCAGACCGCTGGAAAGATTGAATTTCTTGGAAGATTTTGATTGATTTGAAGCTCAAGACATTTTGACAGAGATATATATAACTATAAGATAATCATAAGAAAGATATAGGCAATATCACCAAAGGGGAAGAATTTTTTTTTTTACAATTTAACATGTTTTTGGTTCATTTCACTCAATTGCCGATAAAGGAGCCTAAAAAGCTCTAAAAGAGGAAGTTTAAGCAACCAAGATAAACTATAAGCACATTCAATATGAGTTCAACAATTCAAGCCACATTTGATATATCAATGACGTTAAGCTCATTTCGAAGTTTGCAAAAACGACTTTCATCTAAGGGCTTAGTGAATATATCCGCTAATTGATCTTCGGTTCTCACATTATCCACCACCACATCACCTTTGCTAACATGATCTCTAAGGAAGTGGTGTCGGATATCTATATGCTTGGTCCGAGAGTGTTGAACTGGGTTTGTGGCTATTTTCACCGCACTCTCGTTATCACACAAAAGAGGCACTTTTCAAATTTTATTCCATAATCCAACAATGTTTGCCTCATCCAAAACAATTGTGCACAACAACTACCCGCGGAAACATATTCCGCTTCGGCGGTTGATAAAGCTACAGAGTTTTGTTTCTTAGAGGACCAAGATACTAAATATCTTCCTAATAGTTGACAACTGCCAGAGGTGCTTTTTCTATCCACTTTACATCCCGCATAATCGGAATCAGAATATCCAATTAATTCGAATTTTGCACCTTTAGGATACCACAACCCTATGCTAGATGAATATTTTAGATATCTCAAAATGCGCTTAACGGCCATTAAATGACTTTCTTTAGGAGAGGCTTGAAATCTTGCACACATACAAACACTAAACATAATATCGGGCCTAGAAGCAGTTAGATATAATAAACTACCAATCATGGATCTATAAAGCCTTGAGTCTACCGGTTTACCTCCTTCGTCAGAGACAAGGTGACCATTTGTGGCCATTGGTGTCTTGATTGGTTTTGCTTCTTCAAGTCCGAACTTCTTGAGTAGATCCTTCACATATTTGTTTTGACTGATGAAAGTTCCTTCCTTGAGTTATTTAACTTGTAATCCGAGAAAGAAACTTAATTCACCTATCAAAGACATCTCAAATTCCCTGGACATTATATCACCAAATTCCTCGCAAAAATCTTGGTTAGTAGATCCAAATATGATGTCATCAACATAAATTTGACATACAAAGAAATCATTTTCAATTTTCTTAGTAAACAATGTAGTATCAACTTTCCCAATTTTAAAGCCTTTTGAAATTAAAAAGTCCCTAAGTCTTTCATACCAAGCACGAGGTGCTTGTTTAAGACCATAAAGAGCCTTGGAGAGTTTATACACATGATTTGGCTTTGTAGGATCCTCAAATCCGGGAGGTTGTTTAACAAATACTAACTCATTAATTTTTCCATTTAAAAATGCACTTTTGACATCCATTTGATATAGTTTAATATTATGAGATGAAGCAAAAGCAAGTAAGATTCTAATAGCCTCAAGTCTAGCTACGGGAGCAAAGGTTTCACCGAAGTCCAAACCTTCAACTTGAGTGTATCCTTGAGCCACTAATCTTGCCTTGTTTCTTACTACCACTCCGTTTGCATCTTGTTTATTCTTGAAAATCCATTTGGTTCCAATGACATTATGCTCATCCGGATTTGGTTCTTCTACCAATTCCCAAACATTGTTGCGGGTGAAGTTGTTTAATTCTTCATGCATAGCTTTCACCCAATCCGGATCTTTTAAAGCTTCATCTACAAGTGTGGGCTCAAAGGAGGAAACAAAAGAGTAATTTTCACAAAATGAAGCAAGACGAGAACGAGTTTGAACACCCTTACACAAGTCACCAACAATTTGATCGACGGGGTGATCTTTGGAAATTGAGTGATGAATTCTTGGATGGTCAACCGGGATTTGTGAAGTAGAAGTAGAAGGTACTTCCGGTTGTTGTTGAGTGGAGTCTTCCACGTTGACCACTTCAACTATTTGATCTTCGTGTTGAGGAGTTGATGAAGAGGAGATAGCATGAGTGGATGGATCTTCATCTTGACCACTATCTTCTTTCGGCTTGACATCCCCAATGGTCATGTTCTTCATTGCCACTCTCAACCCTTCATCACCTACATCATCCAAATTTTCTTGCTCCTCTTGAGAGCCATTAGTCTCATCAAATTCAACATCATGTGTCTCCTCAACCAAACCGGAGTTTTGGTTGTAGACACGATATGCTTTTCTATTTGATGAGTATCCTAACAAAAATCCTACATCACATTTACTTTGAAATTTAGATAAGCGTGTACCTTTCCGCAAGATATAGCACTTACACCCAAACACACGGAAGTAGGAAATGTTTGGCTTCCTTCCAATGAGAAGCTCATAAGGAGTTTTCTTTAGTAGTCGATGACAATAAAGACGATTTGATGCATGGCACGCGGTGTTGATTGCTTCGGCCCAAAAGGTGTCTGAAACATTGTACTCCGAAAGCATAGACCTTGCCATATCTATCAATGTCCGGTTCTTTCGTTCGACTACTCCATTTTGCTCCGGTGTATACTTGGCCGAAAACTCATGTTTGATGCCTTTATCATCACACCAATTTTCAACCTTGGTGTTCTTGAATTCGGAGCCGTTGTCACTTCTCACTTTCTTGATCTTGAAGCTAAATTCATTTTCGGCCCTTTGAGCAAAGCTTTTGAAAGTGTTAAACACAATTGACTTGTCATGCAAAAAGAATATCCATGTATATCTAGAAAAATCATCTACAACGACAAGGCAATAACTATTGCCACCAATGCTCACAAAAGAAGTTGGTCCAAATAAATCCATATGCAATAATTCAAGTGGACTCGAAGTTGACATTGTGCTTTTAGTTGGATGTGAGTTTGCAACTTGTTTTCCGGCTTGGCAAGCACTACATAATTTGACTTTTTCAAACTTTACATCTTTTAGACCAACAACCAAATCATGTTTAACTAGTCTATTTAGTTGTTTCATTCCAACATGCCCAAGCCTTCTATGCCATAGCCAACCTTTGGAAGATTTTGTAAACAAGCATGTACCAAGATTAGTATCATTTGAATTGAAATCAACTAAATAGAGGTTGCCATGTCTAAAACCTTTGAAAATCAACTTATTATCATCAATGCTAGTGATAATTACTTCTTTTGGATAAAATGCACATATGAATCCAAGATCACAAAGTTGAGCTACGGATAAGAGGTTGAAGTTTAGAGATTCAACAAGTAATACATTAGATATGGAGAGGTCGTTTGAGATAGCAATTTTACCTAAACCTTTTACCTTTCCTTTGCTATTGTCTCCAAAAGTGATCTTGTCATATTCCGCACCTTTGTTATTTAGTGAGGAGAACATGTTGTGATTACCCGTCATGTGTTGAGTGCATCCACTATCGAGCACCCAATGTTGTCCTCCCGCCTTGTAATTTACCTACAAAACAAAGTTAGGTCCTTTTAGGTACCCAAACCTTTTTGGGTCCTTGGAGGTTAGTTACCAAGGATTTTGGAACCCAAATGGCTTTCTTTTTGGCACCAATGATTGGGGTTCCAACAAATTTGGCTTTAATATCGCCATTTGTCATTTTCTTCAATACATAGCAAGAATTGAATATAGGGGATGAAATGCTTTTGTTAGCATGGCAATTCTTTTCAATGTGACCTAAACTTTTACATTTGTTACAATATCCTTTTTCTTTCACAAAAACGGTTTTAGTTGGAACAAAAGCATGTTTACCCTTTTTGGGAATGAAACCTAGTCCTTCTTTTCTTAAGGAAAATCTTTGACTATCTAGAAGATGTCTTAATTTTGATTCTCCTACATAGCATTTTGCTAGGTCATTGGTTAGTTTTTCAATTTCTTCTTTAAGTTTGTTGTTTTCAAGACTAAGCACATTATCTTCAATTTTAGGTCTAGTAGGGAATTCATTTAAGTCTTCACAAGAAGTAGAAATGCTAGAAGTAGACATCATGGGCAAATCATTCAACATATTGCAAGTGATGCCTATGTCATTACTCGATTTGTTGGCTTTATGAGTAATTAGAGAGTCATGAGCTTCCTTAAGCATCTCATGAGTTTCTTTGAGACTCTCATGAGATGTGTTTAGCTCCTCATAGGAATTTTGAAGAGCTTTGTATCTCTTCTTCAATTCCTTGAATTTTTCTTTTTCCTTACTCATATAGTCATCAAAATCAGTGATCATCTCAACTAGGTCATCATAAGTATATTCATTTTCATCACAAGATACCTTTGATTCTCCTTTAGCCATGAGGCAATGAGGAGTGGAGAATAGAGATGGAGCTTCCTTGATAGCTACTCCGGCAAGTCCTTTGGGTGACGCTTCATCCTCATCATCGGAATCGGAACTTGAAGCATCCGAATCCCACTCAATGAAGTAAGCTTGCCCATCCTTCTTCTTATAATATTTCTTGAAAACCTTTTTCTTGCTTTCTCCTTCCTTCTCGTATTTCTTCTTCTTCATTGATTTTTCTTCTTCCTTATTTTTGCATTGTGTGGAGATGTGACCCTTTTCACCGCACTCAAAACATCTTCTTTCTTCAAATGGGTTCCTCTTGGATGTTTGTCCTTTCTTGAAAGATTTCCCTTGATATCTTTTCTTCATGAATTGCTTGAATTTTCTCACGAAGAGAGCCATTTCCTCATCGGTGTCTCTCTCATCGCTTTCCTCTTCATTGTCTTCCCTTTTGGAGACTTGAGCTTTAAGTGCAATGTTCTTCTTCTTGGAGTCGGAAGCCTCATCTTTCACTTCTTCTTGAGACTTCTTGAAAATATCATGAGTGAGAATCTCACTCAAGACTTCCAACGGAGTCACACTCTTCAAGTTCGAACGCACAAGTAAGGTAACAATTGTATCATATTTAGAAGGTAAAGCTCTAAGAAACTTATGACAAAACTCCACGTTTGTGACATCCATACCAAGCCCTTTTAACTCATTTACGATGTTATTTAATCGGTTAAACATCTCCGATACATCTTCATTGGGCAACATGGCAAACTTTTCAAATTGGCCCTTATGGATAAATAGTTTAGCGTCCTTGACCATCGAGGTTTCTTCATGAATATCCATAAGATTTCTCCAAATATCATGGGCCGTTTCAAGTTTACAAATTCTATTAAATTCACCTAGATTTAGAGCACTATAAAGAACATTCATGGCTTGAGCATTTGCTAAGGCATTATCTCTATCTAAGTTGGTCATGTCATCATCATCAAGAATTGCAAACCCCTCATCCACCACTTTCCAAATCTTTCCACCCATGGCTTTAAGATAGACCATCATCCTAGTTTTCCAATAAGTATAGTTAGATCCATCAAAGAGTGGTGGTTTACCAATATTGATCCGACCCTCACTAGCCATCTTAATCCTACTCCGGGATGGTTAAATCCTCTAAAAAGGAGTCCTTGCTCTGATACCAATTGAAAGGGATCTAGGATATCGACTAGAGGGGGGGTGAATAGGCGATTTTACCAAATTACAATAAATCAAACAATTTGTAGTAAATGAGAGCAATTTAAATAACACAAGATGAACAATGAGCAAACTCAACACAAGGATATATCCCGTGGTCTCGGTGATTTGCCGATCACCCCTAATCCACGTTGAGGCAAACTCAAATCTCTAACCGCTCCTCTATCTAGTCAATCTTCTCTCGAGAAGTGACCTAGATCTTGAGCCGGAATAGTGTAATGAGTTATCCAAACCTCGATTTCACTAAGGATGCACTTTACCGCTCCGGCAAGGCGTGCTCAACCTTTCACAAGACGTTTTGAAGCTTCTTCACAATCTTCCTTGAAGAGCTCTTCAAAACCTTTCTCCTAGCCGTCTAGGAGCCGGCAAACTCCAAGAGTAACAAGTCGGTGATGATCACTTTGCCTTCTTCTAGTGCCACACGATTGATTCAATGATCTAAATGCAATGCACTAGAAGATCTCAAATGCACACTCTCACAAATTTGAGAAATTGAAACCTAGAGTGTATGAAACTAGCTTAGGCTCTCAAGGATGATGACAATGCTCAAGATTATGCAAAAGTCCTGAACAGGGCCGTGCATGGGAGTATATATACCCCCCACAATTAATATAGCCGTTACAGGCCGTTGAGAGAAAAAGATCACCTGGCGGTCAGACCGCAGGCACAAGCTCGGTCAGACCGCCGCAATTGCAACGGTATTAAACAGGCGCAATAAATGCTCAACTGCCCTTGTCAGGCACACATACGGTCAGACCGGAGCCTATTTCGGTCAGACCGTGAACTGTCCAGAGACGACATAGTTTCTGGACACCTTATACGGTCAGGCCGAAATATACGGACAGACCGGCCAAACGGTCAGACCGCAGTTCAAAAACTCGGTCAGACCGATTTCACGGTCAGACCGGTATAACAAACGGTCAGACCGTAATAGCTCAAAATTCCCGAAGGATAAATCAAGAGGTTCCAGGAGTCTGACTGACAAAATAACTACGGACAGACCGACCTTAAACAGAAATATATTATGCAAAGACACAACTTCGGTCAGTCCGAGATTTTAAACGGTTAGTCCGATAATTCGGTCAGACCGGTCTAACTCACGGTCAGACCGACTGAGACAGACTGAGCTGAACTGAGCTGAAACAAGCATTTTGAGGAATATGACCTTCTAGTATGCAATGCAGGTTGATTTTAAGATTTGTGGCACATAGATGAAGTATATTGTGATACACCACATGCTCCTCTTAATAGTACGGCAACTATTCTAAAATCCGGTCAAAATTCTTCTCTAATCACCTTAGACCGGTAAAAATGGAAAAGATCCTATTTCGTACCTTTGCCCTTTTGATCAATGCTCTTTCTTCATCATGAGGCTCTTTCTTTGCCTTTCATTGACCTGTCTTTTAAGTACTCTCTTTGATACAACTAGACAGGTAACGTTAGTATAGCATTTGTAGTTGTCATTAATTATTAAAACACTCTATAGGGGCCTAGAAGCTACACACGCCGAGCCTCTCCGACAATCTCCGAACGGAAGAGGTCAACGGTCACGCCACCAAACCATCTAGGTGAGGGTATTCACCAAGAGTAATGAGCTGCAAGATCTCTCCTAGACCTCCAACACGCACCGAGAAACTCTAAGTATGCAGAGATGATGCGAACTAAAAACTCGGTAATCTCAAAAGCCTATGACTTGATCAAAAGATCAAGATTTTAACTCCAAAATGAATATTCAAGTGTATAAGAGAGAAGAGGGTTTCTTGGTGTATAAAACAACTACTCAATACCTCTATTTATAGCTTCAGGAATCAAATTAGCCGTTGGAGCTCGCAAACAAAAAACAACAGTGCAAAATGACAGTCAGTTTATGAAACCGACAGTCAGTTTAGGTCATGACCAGAAAGAAGTAAAATCCGGAGAAAACTCAGCTAGCTGTTTGAGGTCGTATAAAGAATAAAATAGTGCAAACTGACAGTCAGTTTGGGATACTGACAGTCAATATCACAAACTGACAGTCAGTATCACAAACTGACAGTCAGTATGGACCACAAAATCGACCAGTAAGAACAAAGAACTCAAACAAATCAGCTCGTGGTCGAAATCCAAACTGACAGTCAGTATAGGTCAAAAACTTTTGGCACAAAAAACATGTTCTCTAGACAATTGTCAGTTTAACCAGACTGACATTCAAACTGACAGTCAATATTGCATACTAACAGTTAGCATGAATAAAAACAGCCATAACTTTTAATCTAGACATTTGATTTAAGTGATTTATAGCTCGTTTGAAAGATAATTTAAAGAGCTATTTGTTTGTCAATAGAAGCAAAAGCCAGATTTGCCTAGATCTTTCTAGAAAATACAAAATCTCTTCTGCTATCAAAAACTTATCTGAAAATCCAAAACAAATCCAACCAAAACAAATGCAATGCAATGATCTAGTAGTTTCTCGGTTTATGCTGGAAATGTAGAGAGGACTTGCAACACCTCTTTATAGTACGGTTAAAACTAAGAAATAAGATTCTAAACCGATCAAACTCCAGACGCCGAGATCGGTAAAAATAAAATCAAGTATTACCTCAGGTCCTTTGCGTCTTTAGTCCTACGATTTGCGTTTTGTTCTTGTGCTTTTGTTTTTGACGTTGGAGTCATCCTCATCATCTTGCATGTCTTCCCAATATAGATCGGTATCAAGTAACTCAAAAACACAATTAGTCTGAAACACTTGTTTTCATTAATCATCAAAATTAGATTTAGGCATAAAGGCCTAGATGCACCAGGCATCAACGATTTGCTAAAAGAGTTTGGGCACATAATTCTATGAATCATGGAAGGATCCGAAGAGCATCTCAAGACCAAGCTATTTTTCTCTCCACTTCTTTTCGTACCTTATGTTATACCCAAATATGTCATTAATTTGACCAACAATTGTTGAATCTAGGCCCTGTTTATGGTTTCGGTGATTAATGACAAGCAAAAAGCATGTAACTAACTCGATTATTTAGAACTAATCAAGTTTCAGGTCAAAGCATGATGATGGTGATATGAAAATGACAAACGAAGACTCCTCAAATTCCCTAAAGCACGACCGAGGTAAAAATGAAGATCAAAGATCATTTCTATAGTTTTTTGCCAGTCATTGGTGTAGAAGTGGACCGGATTTATGTTTTGATTTTCTAATTTTACCGGTTGTACTATAAAGAGGGATTTAGCTTTAGTAACTTGATCGTTCTAAGGTCTTGAAGCTCAAATGCATATGCATATAGGGGTGGAATTTTAGCTCGCGGCTCGTAAGCAACTTGGGCTCGGCTCGTTAATAAACGAGCCGAGTTCGAGCTACCCTCGTAGCTCGGTTCAAAAACGAGCCGAGCCCGAGCCAGACCCCAGCTCGCTCGGACTCGACTCGGTATATATACAAATAGTGGAACCCAGAGTTCGGTATCAATTATCTTCTCTCCCCTGGCCGCACCACACTTCCTCCGCCGCCCCGGCTGTCTGAGCCTCTGCCACTCCTAGCTGCCGGAGCCTCCGCCGCCCCTCCGCCGCCACCCCGGGGCCCCCTCCTCCTTGCGCCCCTCCGCCGCCCCAAAGTTCCTCCGCCGCCGCCGCCCCGCGTCCCTCTGCCACCGGAGCCCCTCTGCCGCTGCCTCGCGCCCCTCCGCCGCCCGGAGCCCCTCCGCCGCCCCATGCCGAAAACGAGCTGGTCTAGCTCGCGAGCTGACCGAGCTAGCTCGCGAGTTGGACCGAGCCGAGTTCGAGCTAATTTGTTAGCTCGGTGAGGTGACCGAGCCGAGCCAGCTCATCAGCCCGACCGAGCCCGAGCGGAGCCAGGGCCAGCTCGCTCAAACACGGCTCATTTCCACCCCTATATGCATATAGTCTAGGAGCTAATTAGGGCACAGTGTGAATTTCAGAGATGAAAATTGGCCAAACAAAGTTTGTCTTTGAGCGGACAATGTCCAACCAATACAAATTGAGCCCTAATTGTGCACTAGTTCACCAGAGGCAAATACATCTTTCTAGACACAACTTGTTTGATATGGTCAGACAATGTCCGGTCAGTACAAAACTTGGTCGTATTAGTACAAAACTCAGTCCTGGTCGTATAAATACAAACTTAGTCATATCAGTACAAACCTAGCCGTATCAATACAAAAACTGGTCGCATTAAGTTTCAACAAAAATTTAATCAGACATATACATCCGTCCAGCTTATTTGTCCGACTTGTCTGGACTTTGTCCGTAATGGCCGGACATTGTCCGCCCAATACAAAAATTGTGGATGTGTTAATTAGAGAGTAACTAGAGACAGATGCATTTGTCTGGACCATTTGTCCAGCCAAATGTACATTTGTTCAGCCTTCACAAATTTTGTCTTGAATGGTAACTGACAAGCTATTAATTGTCCAATGGTCACTATTCACATGCATTAGCCAGACAAAGTCTGAAGTGACTGGAAATTGTTCGGTCAATACAAATTTTGTTTGAAAATTTTCAAACGGCTAGTTTCAGCTCATGGGTTATATATACTCCACACTTGGCATTCATTTAACCCTCTTAGCACTCAAAATTCATTGTCATTGCTTGCCAAGTCATTGAGCTCATGAATCTAATGTGTCTTCAATTCACTAGTTGCATTGAAGTGCTAGCTCTGAGAGAGAATTGCATTGTATCTTGAGCTTCAAGAGTTGATTTCCATCAAGTGAAGGGGCTACACGTGTTTCTCTTGGTGATTGCCGTCACCTAGATAACCCAAGAAGTCTAGTGATCTCTCCATCGACAGTATTTATCAGAGAGGCCTAGAGATTGGGTGTGAAGGCTCGGTGCTCGCCTAATCGGAGAGAAGGGAAACTATTAGTGGAATTAAGGCAATATTCTTGTGTAGAGTGCTTCAACAAGGATTAGTAGAAATCGACAAATTTCCTATACCTCGAGAAAATCAATTGTGTCATCGGTTATTTCTTCTCTCGCATTTTCATACTTAGGGCTTGCACATTGTTATTGAATTGATTACCTTAAGATAGCAAACTTGCTATTTGTGCTTGCAAATCAATTTGCATTTGATCATCTAATGACTTGTTTGGAAATCTTGTGATTAAAGTTTTTAATACCGTCTATTCACCCCCCCTCTAGTCGGCATCCTTTGATCAACAACAATCTCTTTCGATGACATTTCAAGATTTTCATGAAGGTTGCACAAAATTACACGTGCAATGAATACAAATAACATATTTATGTGACACTAAGAGACCTCTGTAACCAAACAGTCATGCTCAGTGATTCTAGAGATAACAAAATGATCACTATCCTAGTAACATTCAACATGAACACAAAATCAATATCCCTCCATTAAACACTGCAATGCATACAGATTTAGATTTTGTCCCCCTGAAAGATCGACAAAGGGACATGGTCCACATCACCACACCTTGTTTGGCGTCCTCCTTGCTATGAAAAATGTTGATCTAATGTCAACCTGTGCCCATTGAATGCATAGTCTGATCCATCGTCCTCATGCACTCGAGCCAAATCAAACTCACTTGGGTCCAACCATTGTCAGGGAGGCCCCATCCCCTGATAGTTCTTTTCTTTACTTGAGGAACTCTCATAGTTTGGATCAATATCAGAACCTTCACTACCCCAGATTTCTAGCCCCTCTTCTTCACCTTTATCAATAAACACTTCATCTCCAGGGCAGAAATAACCAACCATGAATACTGCATGCACCTGCTCTTCAGATACATTAGAATTCTGTGGCGTGGTTGTATTCATATTCATATATTGCCCTCCATCCCATGCCTCAGCTAACTCATCTACTGCCCCGATGTTTAGATTCATAGGTGGCACATTATGTTTAACCAACACATACAATATACATTTATCCAATGCATGGTTAGGACTTTTCACCCTTCTAAGACTTGTTACCTCTAAGTTTATGCAGTTTCCAACAACTTCTTCCACCAATAGGTATCAATGCCTCTAGATCAACAGTATATACATTTTGGTCAAGAATGAAGGTGTGCAGGACTTGACTCTTAAGCTCCTCAAAATTGGCACTACTCAACGTTGTATAGTTCAATTTTGTACGGTGACATGCACTCAAGTTATCTCCGTATGGCCTGTTTCTAACAATTTGTTTCCCATAGAATATGTAAAGTGTTATTGCTTCAAACATTGTCTACAAAGCAACATGTATTACAAATGAACAAGTTTAATATTACAATTTTTTAATTATCATATCTCTAATATAATTAGCAAATCTCCAAATCAGATCTCCACCATTAATATCAAATCTTCAATTTAATGTAGACAGTAATCATCATATCTAAATTTCCTAAATTTCGATTTAAAATAGACAGTTCATACCAAATCTAATTATTTCCTAAAATTCCTAAATTCTCGGTTGATATAATAGTAATAATTTAATCTATATTTTTATTTTACAACATGAGTACTTCTCTAAACAATATTTTTTGCAGTAATAACTTAAACATCAATCAGATTGTTCAAATCTAAACTATTTTACAGAAATTATAGTAAATATTTACAGAAAAAATTAGATTTGTACTTTTTCGGCTTTTTCTTTCCTATTCTGACTGTTGCTGTTGTTCTTTCTCTTCTCTCCTCTCCTCTCCTCTCTTTTGATTTTTTTTTACTATGTAAACAGATCAGTTGCCAAAGGGATCTGTGACCTTTTTGTAGCTATTTACAAGTTGCCAATCGGGTTAATTGACGATTGATGTTATACGAATCAGTCGCTAGTCCAGCTGGTGATTGAAGGGCTTTTTATAGTATGTCGACACCTCGGTTGGCGACTGAAGTCATTTTTGTAATTTTCATCCTTTCCTGTCTATTTTGCAATTTTGTTGTTTTATGGGTTATTCATACAAAAATTTCCAAGGAAGAGCAATGTTCTTGCTGTGTGATCAAGAACCGGGAGTTCTCTCCAAAGAGGTAGGCAAACTATAGCGCGATAAGGGCAACAACTGACCAGCGGTTATATCATGTTCGCCAATGGCCATAAATCATCATCTTCTCCTGTTAGCTCTGTCCATCGCCGCTCCACCAGCTCAACTCTGGGTCCTTCCTCCCCGCTGCGCTCAAGGAAGCTCGTCGACAGCGGCCGCTTGCACTTTCCGTGATGATGTAGATCTCGGCCACTTAGACCCCAGAAAGCTTGTCGACAGTGGCCATGGAAGTGATGATCTGATCTAGGAGAAGAGGACATGGGAGTAGTGATTTGGGAGAAGGTTGCATCATCCGTGTATGTGATTTGTTGAGGTATGGCCATTGTAGGTGTTGATGAAGTGGTTGTTCCTTGCATAGGGCTGAGGAGTGGCCGCGAAGTTGCGAAAGTTATAAGCTTTTCCTTTAACCCTTGACCTGGCTTTTTATTTTTTCCAAGTTCAGAAATGTAGGCTCAAAGACATAGAGCGCTTAGCTGCCCGGAAAACTTTACAATAGTTTTTTCCTACAAGTTCACTTGCATCACATACACAAGTGATCGATTTGGTCGGATATGTAGAAATCTTTTTCATTATCACAGTGGATCTTCGAAAAAATGGCCTTTGTATCGACTGAAATATATACTTTGACTTTCCGAGTTGACAAAATTCATAAAATTCTCCGTAATCATGTCGACAAAGATCTAGGTGAAGTGGAGTGACCATGGAGGCGACAGAGTCGAAAGAGATACAATGGATCATGTGGTGGGGCAAAGTTCAGTGTAAGAAGACGCGGCGGCAGCTGATCGTGGCAAGATCTGGGAGGTTGGTAGGTGGTGGAGAAAACAATTTCAAAATTTTCTTTCCTTTTTGGTGAGGCGAAGTAGGGTGCAACAAAAACTCGAGACTCATGAGCCATCAAGTTCAAACTGCTTTTTGGTTCAGTTTGAGATTAATTTTAGAAAATAAGTCAAGTTTCAACATCTTTTCTAACTCAAATGCAAATAAAGCCGAGTTCAAAACTAGACCAGTTTGTTCGATTTTGACTTGATATAGCTCAACTTTTCTAAATATCTCCTTATTTAAATTTTAGTAGATAAGATTAAATAGAGATCTTATTTTTTTATTTTAAAAAATTTGTAGCTCTCATAACCTCCATGGCCCTAAATATATACAAATTAAGATCTTAACTTTTAAAGAAAATTTTTTCTATACCACTACAAAAATTCTAATATTGTGGTTAATGAGATTAACAATATGAGATCAGACTCACATGTTAATGAGACATCCAATTATAAATACAAAATATTAAAATTTTGTAGTATTATAAAAAAATTTTCCATAACTTTTTTTATATTTATAAACTACAAGTTATCTAAATATTTTGTTATTTATATTTAGCTCTATATAGACCAGTTTGAGCTCATTGCGAGCCGAGTATGAGTTTAACTTCATAGTTTAATTTTTAACTTGGTTCGACTTGAACTCACTTGATTTCTCAAATAATTTAAATTGAGTAGGGTTTAATCCACTTGAGTTCAACTCATTTGTAGTGCTAGGTGGATCAGAGTACTAATGGTTGTTCGTCTCTTTAATTCTATGATGCAATCTTTACTTGGATTTGCTCCTTTATACAAAGAATTTGGAGAAATCTTTTCATAATTTTGTCAATCATGTCCATTCTTTTTTTTTTTCTAAATTATGGCATTTGAGTTCTTTTATTTTTAAAAAACTTAAATCAGATCCTCAATCACATTTATTATGAGAGCTACAAATGCTACCATATTATTTTTAATAGGTGCAACGTGAATGGCACATATATCCACTTACTATAATAGCAAAATAGAGGAGTATAGAACCATCCGTCCTAAAGTGAGTGGTCCAACTAGTCCTACGTAACATCCTATAGGACCGGGCTCAGGCCGAGCCCATCCGGCCGGATAGAACCGGGCTTTCTAAGGCCCGGCCCGTATTTTTTGCACAAGTCTTACCATTTGGCCGATTGGCCGTCCTCCGTCCCATTCCATTCGGGCCGGGACTCCCACCGTGACACCCTCACGCCACCGCCCCCGCCAATGGCCTCCGCATCCGGCGCCGGCGGCCAGATGCGGCTGGTGGACCGCTGCATCGACGTGGCCGCCGGCGGCGCCGCCACCGTGGAGACCTGGCGCCGCCAGCACCGCTCCCTGGAGCGCCTTCCCCCGCAGCTTGCCGACGCGCTCCTCCGCCGCCTCACCTCCCGCCGCCTCCTCTTCCCCTCCCTCCTCGAGTAACTCATCAAGAACCCACCTTCTCCTTCTCAGAAACGATTTCTTGGATCGTTTTGCGATTGCACTGTTTCTTGGATTGGTAATGGCTTTGCCCTGTACAGGGTGTTCCAGCACGCGGTGGAAGAGATCGACCTGAGCGGCTTCGCCGCCGTGGATGCGGAGTGGCTGGCTTACCTCGGCTCGTTCCGGTATCTGAGGGTACTGAAGCTGGCGGATTGCAAGAAGGTTACCAATTCTGCGGTTTGGCCGCTTTCTGGTACTGATCTGAAGTTTTCTCATTTACTGTTTCTTGGTTTATAATTCTTACATGTATCAAGAAGCATCGATAAATTTGAGCAAGATTTTCTTGGTGTCGAGCTGTGATCGACTATGGCCAATAAATTTGACAAACTTCGGCCACATTGTCCTTAGAGGGCAGGAGGTTTTGCTTAGAACAACCGATTCACATGCCCATACCTGAGTGCTAAACTTTTGGAGCAGTGGCTGATGACTGCTTGAGATGCCGATAAGACATGGAGGAAAGCAGTTGGTACATGTTCTTACTTTGAATTTTTGTAACAATGCATTAGGCATAAGCTACACGATAATCTAGAGACCATTATCGCAAAGAACAGGGAAAATTCAAAATTTTCTTTTTTGAAGCAGCGAGTGAAGTATAGAATATTCTGATTCTTCGATACATTTACTTGTTGCATCAAGAAACTTCTGGGTTTCGGCATATATTGGATAAGAGATTTGTCTCCCACAGTTTAATATGAATTCTCTATGATGGAAACTCTGCATTAGCTGTAACAATTTGATCATCACAAAGTTTTCTGACGTGGTGATGTTCATTGCTAAGGATTTGATTGTAACTTGGTTTTTCTGATGTGGTGAAGTTGATTGCTGTAGGTATGAGTACATTAAAAGAATTGGATTTATCAAGATGCTCAAAGATCACTGATGCTGGCATCAAGCATATAATCTCTGTTGAAAATTTGGAGAAGCTACACATATCTGAGATTGGGTTGACTGACAATGGGGTGATGTTTCTCTCTTCGCTTAGAAATCTATGTTTGCTAGATTTGGGGGGAATTCATATAACAGATAAAGCCCTATGGTCTTTACAGGTATGTACTTGTTACAGAACTTTGTACTGGCAATATGATCTATGTCCTTTTGAACTGTGTATATATGACTCACTGCTTGCTAATTTATTTTGAATAATATGTATCAGAGTATTTCATTCCTAAGATTTTTACAGTTGGATTATCATTATGTAGGTATTGACTAGGCTCAAACACCTTGATGTATGGGGTAGTGAAACTACAAATGAGGGAGCTTCTGTCCTTAAAGCATTTACAAGATTGAGTTTCTTGAATCTTTCTTGGACCCATGTGACTCGTTTGCCCGTTCTTCCTACCATGAGATGCCTAAATATGAGTAATTGCACCATCCATTCTATTTGTGATGGGGATTCTGAAGCTCATGTTCCTCTTGAGAGGTTTGTTGTCTCTGCAGCTTCGTTTGGTAATATTGATGAAATATTTGCTAGCATCCAAGCAAGCTCATTGTCATTCTTGGACATGTCTGGTTGTCCTATAAGCAACCTGCATTTCTTGGACAAGATGAAAAACCTGGAACATTTGGACCTTGGATTCAGCGGAGTAACAGATAATGCAATTGAGCATGTTGCAGCTATTGGAATGAATCTGATATCTCTGAGCCTCAAAAATACCCGACTAACTTCGCAGGCACTATGTGTTTTGGCAGGCACAGTCCCAAACCTGGCTTCTCTGTCTTTATCTCATACAAAAATTGATGATTCTGCTCTGGTATATATCAGCATGATGCCTTCATTGAGAAATATAGATTTAAGCCACACAAGTATTAAAGGTTGCTCTCTTGCATAGAATTACTTTTTTGTTGTTGTTGTTGATTAAATCAGCATGGTTGGTTTCATGGGAACTCATTCTGTTAAAATGGCAGGGTTCACTCTTATTGAAGCGAACTCAGAGAAAATACTATCACTGTGTGTGCTTGGGAATCTCAAGGATCTGGAAAGCCTAAATTTGGAGGATACACCCCTGGCTGCGGAAGTCGTACCTCCCATAGCATCCTTTAGAGCACTTAAGTATTTGTACCTAAAGAGTGATTTCTTGTCTGATGCTGCGTTGCATGCCCTGTCTTTTGGCACAAATTTGATGCATCTTGGGTTCTGTGGGAATATCTTGTCCAACTCTGGGCTTCTGCAATTTGTGCCCCCTGCCATGCTTTGTGTATTGGATTTAAGAGGTTGCTGGATCTTAACAGGGGATGCAATTTCAACATTTTGTAGGCGTCACCCTAAAATTGAGGTGAGGCATGAATTTATGAAGGAACTTCAGGGAAATCATGTCGGCACTTCCCGCCATCAGAAATCTAAGCAACTTCAACAGCTAAGATCAAAAGTAGTGAATAGCTCACCTGGCCTTAGTAAGCTCCCTGAAATCGACTTTGTAGGTGAGGATGCTACAAATTCTGTTTGATGTCTTCACTATCAGTTAGGAATATGATCCCTGCTTTAGCCATACAATTTATAGAAAATTGACCAGTAACTTTGCCTTTCTTTTTTTTTTTTTTTTGGTGAACAGATGAAAGAATAAAATACAGAAAGGAGGAACTGATGGAGTTGCAGCACTCCATTATATCAAGTTCAGTGACGCATGATGTGCAGCTTCCACCAGAACTGCAAAGGATTGAATAAGATGAGTTTTGTTTTGTGCGCTCACCTCCAATTGAGCTTATGTTTTCCACAAATCCTACCCTGGTTTAACTATTGTATTTAGGGACAATACAAAGAATTGATGTGGCTTAGCAAGGCTACATATGGAAAACAACAATGAAGAAGTTGACTGGTTGCTATATCTTTTGCTGCAGTGCCCTACTGTCGCGTGAAACAATATGAATTATTCATCTGTACATTTTCTAAGCATTTTGGCAATCATCTGTACTTGTGAGCATTTTTCAGACCAATTGATTGTGATCACGCTTTCTATTTATTCCAACTGTAATGATGGATGCTCAAATTCGTAATAAACGATGCTTCGGGAGTATGATGGGCTATTTGATCATCTTCTGCGTATGGCATTTTTTGAGGATGCTGAGACCTCCGCAGTCATCCATTCTGTCGGTGTATGCTTGGAAAATCAATAATGGCAATGAGGAAATCACTGCCTGATCCCACCAGCAAAGGCAATCTTTTTTAAATTATCATTTCATTGTAATCTAGATGGCTGTACCTGTATGGCTGTATTTATCAAATTTCCCAGGGTGTTCTAGTCCTGGAGTTGATGTTTAAGATGTTTAAGGTAGTGTTTGTTTGGGTGTATGAGTTCATTATTATATGAGGTGGTGTAGATTGATGAATTCATCCCGTATGGAATGGTACATGTGGGTTATTTGGTTAGATGTATGAGATCTTGTTTGTTTGAATGAGTTGATTCTTTATGAGTTAAAATAGTGTTTGTTTTTTTATATAACATATGTTATATATATTATTATTTTAGTGTATAAGGTCTCATCATTATTGACCGGTCATGATCATTAATTATTAAAAATCACCACTAATTAAATTGATATTTGTTTAAATCATCACTAATTATCATTAAATATCATTAATTAATACTAAATATCACTAATTACCGCTGAGAATCTCTAATCAATATCACTTCATCACTAACACACTCTTAGTCTCTGTTTACTACTAATAACCAATAGCCACTAATTAACACTAATATAAATTAATAGTAATCACAACTAATCATTGCTAATAATCACTAATTAATACTAATTATCATTAATGATGCATGATAATGGAGCTTACATTAGCTCATGCGAGAAAAATTGACCATCTCTCATTATATAAGATATAAGAGGAATATTTCAAGATATTGCATCTTTTAATCTTGCACATCTTCTATTTCATATATACAACCAAACATAGAAATAGACATTTATCTTGTATGAACTCATGTAAGGAAAATATCATACAAATAACCAAACAATACATAAAACTCTTCAAAGGGCAAATAAAGGTGTTAACTTTCTTTTTTCTATTTTTGAGTTTTGCTAATGACATATATTTGGTTTTTGTTCTTATTTTATATATATCTCTCTATCTTTAGATCAAACTTTTCTTTTTAAATCTAGTTCTCTAGGAGGTTAACCTAGCCTCATCTTTAGTTTCTACAACAGCGGCAACCGGGGAGAGGGGGGTGGAGATGATAGTGCCGTCCGTCACAGTTGAAGGCGGTAGAAAGTTGTGGCTATGAGGTTGAGAAGGCGGTGCGGTAAGACAGTGGTGGCCGGTGGAGGAGGACGAGATGGGTTATTGAGGAGAGGGGGGAGGAAGATGAAGAGATGGTGAGTGGAAATTGAATTTAAGTTTTAAGTGTGTGATTAAATAATGCAAATTTTTTAAGAAAAAACACACACTTGTTCTCTAGACAATTTTTCTTTTTTTAGTAGGAGGTGGAGAGTGCTACTATATGAGACTTTGCTGTGATAGAACTAGTTGTATTTCTTTATTAATGTGTTTGTTTACCCAAAAAATATAGACAAATGAAAGATTGTTGGTGAATTATTAGTACTGCCAATTTAAATAAAAAATGATCATAATAATCCATAACTTAATCTTTAAAAATAACCATAATAACCAATGTGCCAACTAAGGTGGTTGAACCTCTAGGGAAACCAGATGTCTTGCTTCCAAGTTGTAATCCTAATTCTAAGGTAGAATATGTAATTCACTATTTGGAAATTAGTTTCGAACACGTCACACAAGCATGAGGTGAGTACTTTACAAATAATAATGTAGCTGTGGAAAAAAGCTCCTTGCAAAACGTATCAGATGACCTAATACTGATATGTCACCTGTCTTATCTCCAAGAGTTCCCATTTCTATTCATAACTTTTCCCTTTTCTTTTATCTATGTAGGTGTTCTTAAATCTACACTGATATGATACAGAGAACCCTGCACGTGAGTCTTTATTTGTAGTCATTGGCATGACTATATTACAACATAAACAACTCATGCTTTGCATGATCAATGAAATGATTGGTTAAAGCAGCTATCAAAATTGTAAGCATTGATTACTGTCAAAAACTCCCTCCTAAACCAAGAAATCTACATTTGGTTATCAGCAATACAATCCTGCAGCTCACCAGTATTCTCCACATGAACATCTGCCATCCATCATCCTATGGAACCTGTTGGTATCTCTCAGTATTACCTCCCTTCCAGTGGCCTTAGAGATATACTTGATCGCAGAATGGCAGTCCGCACACACTCGAAGGTTCTTGAATATCCTGATCGGTTTCGGTGCTGAAGTGGTGATCAAACCGAATGCGACGGCGATCTTCTCGCTGTGTTGAAGCAGATACCGCTCCTTCAGCTCATCAGACATATCATGGAGCACGATGCTTGTGTCAGGTTTGTATCCCATGCCTTTGATTTCTCTGATCAATGTGTCTAACTTTGCGTAAATCTCTTGCGCTCGTGGATGGCAGGTATCACCAGCACAGAACTCATGAATGGTGGTCTCAACATCCATCCAGCTCAATCCAGCTTCTTTACTCAAGTTCTTCTCCCTCATCCCACTCCTGATTATTGCAACATCTTCCCATCGACCAGCCTCGGCGTACAAGTTTGAAAGCAGGACATAGGGGACTGGATGTTGTGGCTCAAGCTCTAAGACATGGTTAGCAGCAATTTCACCAATCTCAATGTCTCTGTGAGTCCTACAAGCACCGAGAAGAGTCTTCCAGACCAGTGCATCCGCCTTCAAAGGCATTGTGTTAATGAAATCTAGAGCTTCTTTGAGAAGGCCTGACCGCCCGAGCAGATCAACCATGCAAGCATAATGCTCCATCCTCAGTATGAGTCTGTGATCCTTCTGCATTGATCTGAAGTACTCCTTCCCTTCATTCACTAGACCAACATGACTACAGGCAGATAAAACGGCAACATATGTGGCATCGTTTGGTTTCACACCAGCTGACATCATGTCATGAAACAATCTGAGCGCCTTTTCTGCGTATCCGTGCTTTGCTAAGCCACTGATCATTGCAGTCCAAGAGATCACATTATAGTCATTCATCTCATCAAAGACTTGGCAAGCATCCTCTATGTATCCACACCTAGAATACATGGAAACAAGTGAGTTCCCTATGCCTCTATCAGACCCAAATCCAGCCTTCAGCAAAACGGCATGCAATTGCTGGCCTTTCATTAGCAACCCGATGCTCGCGGCTGCACTGAGAAGACTAGCAAATGTGAAAGTGCTGATTCCTACACCAATGCTCTCTACCTGACAATATTGAGAACTACCGCTCTTCCAATTTCCATCATTGTTACAATTATAAGAAACCATGTTCCTTTCATAGAACTGGTTGAAAGCCCTTCTGGCCTCCTCCATGCAGCCAGATTGTGCATACATGCTGACCAGAGAATTCCCAACGATATTTACAGGTGCAAGGCTGGATTTGATGACATGGGTATGAACTTGTCTGCCTGAATCTTGGTCAGAGATGTTTGCACAGGCCTTAAGAATGCTAGAATATGTAATATGGTTGGGTCTGATGTTTTCATTCAACATTTCACAAAAGAGTGACATCACCTTGTTAACCTGCAGTCCACATTGCACATATCCTGATATGAGTGCAGTCCACGACATCACGTCATGCTTGGGCATCTGTTCGAAGACCTTCCTTGCATAGTTCATGGACTGTTCTATATTCATCTTCGTGTACATGTCCACAAGCCCACAGCTGACACAAGCATCAGAGACTAGACCAAGGCGGATCACAAGAGAATGCAGCTGCTGCCCCAACCTAACAGATCCCAGCTCTGTAGATGCCGAAACCGCACTGCTCATAGTGTACTGATCAGGTTCAAAACCATCATTTAGCATATCAAGAAACAACTCGACCGCCTGATGCGCACACTCACCTTGCACATACCTTGTAATCAGCAGAGTCCAGACAACTACTGTCCTCTCGACCAAGCCATCAAACACCTTACGTGTTGCTCCCAGGTCCCCATTCCTGGCAAACATATCAATCAAGGCGCACCCAACCGACACATCCGTGCCCCAGAACCCCGTCTTAAGAACAAACCCAAGAAGCACACCACCAGCCATGTAAAACAGATCACGCATGGAGCATGCACGCGCAACAGCACAGAACGTGAATGTGTTGGGCCTAAACCCCAATTCAAGCATTTCAACAAACAAATGAAGGGCTTCCCGCTCCATGCCGTTCTGTGCGAGGCAGGAGACCATAGTCGTCCAGGAGACCAGGTCTCTCAAACTGCACATTCCGTCGAACACGTTGCGGGCAGCAGCCACAGCACCACATTTGGAGTACAAAGCAAGGAGGGAATTAGCAACAAGAACGTCGATATTGAGAAGACCCGTGGACAGGAGGCGGCGGTGGATCGCGCGGCCGAGGCGGAGGTTGCGGGCTCGGGCAGCGGCGGCGAGGAGAGCGGCTGCGTCGGAGGGGTGTGCGCAGGCGAGGCCGAGGTGGGCGGGCTTTGGAACCTTTGGGTTGAGGGTTTTGGAGTGGCGGGAGGAGGTGGGAGGAGGTGGGGGGAGTTTGGCGGGAAAGGTGACAGTTGGAGTCATGGCGGGAAGGGGATGGCGGTCATAGCAGTTGGGAATGGAGAAGACAGTTCCAGTCACAAGATAGTTACAGACTTACAATGGATAGGGGTACTGCTAACGTGAAGAAAGGCACTAGGCTAGGGTCCCGAAAACCGATGGAAACTGGTGCGCTATAGGTAGGAATTGGTTGAGTTGTTTGCCATCGGGATACAAAATCTTGCCTGATTTTAACATTGTTTTATATCATCCTTCAAATTAGTTCGATTCATTTTTGATTTTGATCGATTTGAACTGGTTTCCAATTTTTCAAAAAAAAAAAAAAAAATACAGAATCACTTGGTTTTGGACTTTGTTTGTCAAACTTGTTGGGTTTGATAGCCATTCGAAATCAGTTCTTTGAATTTTAGTTCGTGTTTTCTTTGTGATATTTATATTGAGTTTTTAGACAATTGAAATTGAAATTAGTATGAAATTCTTGATCTGATGATTTTTGTTGCCACCACAAATACTTGAATTTGTTCATGAAAAGAAGGAAAAAAAACTGTCATTATACTTACTAAGATAATCAATACTATCAAATGATGGGCACCCATACAAGTAGAAACACCATGTAGTCAAAGAAACAGCACACAAACACATTTAAAAAAAAAAAAAAGCAACAACAGAAGCCGAAAAATTCACATGAATCCTTCACTAATTTTGCTCATTTTATTATTACTTGGCTTCTCCTTGTTCACCCTCCTTAGAAATACTACTGTCTAATGGCCTCTTCTGCAACCCTGCACACAACATGATTAAGTAAAGATTTTTTAGAAAAAAAGAGTTGGAGTAAAAACAATGATTGTCAAAATGGAGAGATCTATTGTGCCATACTTGTTGCAGTCCATGTTGGGGGAGACGGCGATGTTGAGAGGCACCCCGCACAACCGCGGGAGGTCGGTGGCGCGCGAAAAGTCGACTGCGGGGAAGCTGGCGGCAGCAGACTTGAGGCAGTTGCAGACGGCCACACGGTCGCTAGCCGTCGGGGCAAGCTGGTTCAGCAACCTAATGCTGTTGCAGCACATGCCGTAGGGCGTCGTCAGAGGGGCGGTGAGGTAGGGCATGCACGGCGGCATCAGCTGTGTGACCTGAGCGCACGGTGGCACCGCAGCAGCAAAGGCCACAGCCGTCGCTGCGAGGAGGATCACAGCAAGTGTGGTAGCTGGAGAGCTCATCTTGGAAATTTTTGCAAATGATGGTGGACGGTGTTTTTGCTATTGGAGAAGGTAACCAACTAATCATACAGTTTTGTGCTGTTATTTGTTTACTTGTAGCATGGAGTTATATATGTAGAGGGCATGTACTTAGGTTAAATGAACAGCTTTATCATGTCATTGGAATGAGTAAGAGGATTGTGATGTAGACAATGGCCAATTTCATGACCTAAATTTTCAGGTGGTTGGGCAGGAGAACATACGTGATCAGTGAGAAATTTTTACCTTCATTTATTTTGATCTTGCACTAGGATCTCAGTAAAAACTTAATGAGCATTTTATAAGCAGGCAAGAATTTTTATGAGTACGGGCTGATAGATAGTTCAGGCATAATATGAAATATAGTTTAGGTCATTTGTCAGTCATTGTTCATAAAAAAATTATTATACATTTGCATTCACAAGTATAATGGACGTCGTTGAGACAGAAACAAATATATGCCATGCGAAATTCATATCAATACTATTAAAATGAAGGAAAAATAGTAGTTGAGTTCTTCTATTATTATTATTATTTGTGCAATCAATCTCCTCTATTTTGAATTGGAGCAACAAATCTCTATACTATTTGAATAGGAGTAATTAGGCATTTTGTCTACTTTTATGTTCATTTATTTAATATGTGCTAACATGTGGAACTAATCTATGAAAATGGATATTTGGGATTTACATGTCAATGATTATTATATTAACAAATCAATAGAGAATTAGACCGAGAGACCTAATTGTTCCCGTTCGAATAGTAGAGGTATTTATCTGTTTTAATTCAAAATAGAGGAGTCCGATTGTACAAATAGTGATAGTTTAGGGTCTGTAATACTAATTTTCTTAAAAAGAGCTTAGATGAAGCTAGTTTAGGTATTATTGAAACTCAAATACAAATTAGATACAATATAAGAATACATATCAGCAAATTTTTTGTTCCTGCCACGTCTATTCCTCTGGAACAAAGAAAAACAAAGGACAACCATTAATTGTGCCAAAAGATCAATACAAAACCATTGTGACTGCAGATAAATTCACAATATTTGTGGTCACATAAGAACATGATTATCTTTTTATTTCTTCATTATAATTAAGTACACACACATTTCCATAGTATTTGCTCACAATTTTTTGAAAATTGCACCATACCAACCTATACTTTTAGAAATTTTGTATGGATAATTTTTATTAAAAAATCAGTAAATAACACAAAACCAAAAAGAGTTGTAAAAATGACTCCAGTTGTCAACCAAGAAGCCAATTGACCAGAAGAGCCACAAGTTGCCAGCTAGCCTGGCAACTAATGCCATCTCATCAGTCGCCAGTCATGCAGTTCATATCTTGTTATAAATGCAGTCTTAAGGATGTCTCCTTCTCGAATCATCGGTTGATGATAGTTGGACCTCAAGTCGATTATTGAAAATATTTTTTCTCCTTTGAGCTGATCGAAGAGGTCGTCGATTCTTGGCAAAGGGTACTTGTTCTTGATTGTCATGTCATTCAACTTTCCGTAGTCAACACAGAGTTGTAGACTGCCATCCTTCTTCTTGGCGAAGAGCACTGGGGCTCCCCAAGGTGAAGAACTTATTTTGATAAATCCTTTTCTCTCCAACTCTTCCACTTGTTTCCTCAATTTCTCTTTCGCCTTGCTTGTCATGCGTGCAAGCTTTCTCGCATATGGAGCGGATTCTAGTTTCAACTCAATTGTGAACTATATGTCCCGGTCCAGTGACATTCCAGGGAGTACTTTTCGAAAAACTTTTGGTTATTCATTCACTATTGGAACTTTTCCAAACTCATCCTTCTCCATGCTGTTCAGACTGCACACTTGGTCATTCATTAGAGATCTTTTTTGCGTAGAATGTAACTTGTTCTCCTTCAGTGTTTGTCAGAGTGACTGCCTTCTTCTCGCAGTCCATCTGACCTTTATGCTTCGCTAGCCAGTCCATTCCGAGGATAACATCAAGCCCTTGAAGATCCAAAACTAGCAAGTTTGCTAGGAATCCTATATTGCCGATACTAAAGGCGATATATCTACAAATAGATTCAATAGGCATACTAGCCCCAGGAGATTGAATTATGATAGGATACTCTAGTGTAGATATGGGTAACTCATTTCTCAGCACAAATGATTTTGACACAAAAGAATGCGTAGCACCAGGATCAAACAATGTAACTGAAAGTTTAGAGTGGATTAGGATCCTACCGAGCATGACATTAGATGCTTCTCCAACTTCAATGGTGGATGCATAGTTGAGTCGACCACGTCCCACGGTAGGTGCTCCTCTTCCTTTATTAGTCTGGATCCTTCCTCTTCTGGGTGGTGGACCGCCTCTAACAAAGTTTTGAGCTGGGGTCGGAGGTTTTGCTGCTTGGGCTCGAGTGACAATGGGTGGCAAATGCTGAAATGGACAGGTGTCCCTACGGTGTCCTTTCCTTCCGCAATGGAAGCACTCCACATTCTTTTGAGGACAAACTTTGAAGAAGTGATTTCCCTTACACCCGGTACATTGCGGTGGTGTAGTCGGTGAAGGCCTCTAGGAGTTTTGTGGTGGTCTGAAGGTTGGTCGGTAAGCTGGCATTGGTTTCCCTCGGTTGGCATCTCCTTGATAAGAAGCAGGTAAGGCCTTCCTCTTTCGGTCCTCGTCTATCCCTCCTCTCTTTTCTTCCATCTTAATCAATCGGTTGACCAAAACATGGAACAATTGATACTGCAGAGAATTCTGTAGACCTTTGCAGAATTTGTCAATCTTCCTCTCTTCTGTTGCAATGTCTTCTGGTGCATATCTCGCCAACTGAATGAACTCATGCAAGTATTGCTTGACATACTTATTGCCTTGTTTCAAATTCACAAATTCCCGGTGTTTTGCCTGGACAACGCCCTTTGGAACATGGTATTTGCGAAATTGCTCTTTGAACTCATTCCATGTTATCGCCTCTCGGTTGGGATGTACCTCTTGGTAGTTTTCCCACCAGGCGACGGCAGGTCCAGCAAGCTGATGTGGGCCATAGAGGAGTTTCTCTTCATCATTACACTTGACTATGTCTATCTTCCTTTCCACATCCCGTAACCAATCATCCACTATGATGGGATCTTCAGTACTTGAAAAGGTCGGGGGACGCGTCTTCTGGAAATCGGCCAACCTTGCACCAATAGCTGACCCTTCAGTTTGTCTAGTTGGCAGACATTGCATTAGCTGCTCCAAGATTTGATTCTGCACGGCCATAGCTTCCTGTCTACTCTGTTCCATCCACATTAGTATGTCACGAAGGTTGCCTCCTTGTGGCATAGTAGAAGATGATTCTGGCTGATTCGGATCTGTACGGATTCTAATACCTGGCGTGGCTCTCATGTTACTAGTGTTTCCTTCAGGCTCTCCTTCCTAAGGTTTTCCATTTGTGTTAACCATCCTGTTCAAACAGGAGATCAAGGATATAGACGCTGATTCAGAAAAGAATCACAGATAAGGATATAAATAGGATACTGATATTAATCCAAGAGACAAGGATAGGATTATGCAAAATGCCTTCTCATAATTAAACTTTTGTGGAGCCCAAAGTTTATGCCTCATCGGGCTTACAAGTCTCACCTAACAACCAACACAACAAGTCACATCAACCACAACTTAGAACAACTACTACACAAAAGGAAGATCTATCGTCTGTTGGGGTCAGGCACAAAAGGTCAAACCAATGGGAAGTCTGGAATCACTCGTCAGCATTAGAAGAACCACAAGGCTCTATCTCCTCGGGATCCTCCTCCTGGTCATCATTTGCTTCCATTGGGTCCAGCTCCTAGTCATCATCATCAACATCAGATGAGGTGTCACGGTCGCTCTCAGCGATCTCCTTTCCCTTACCGGCGGGGACCTCCTTCTTCTCCTCAATGTTGGGCAACTCGGGTGCACGACAGTTGATGACAATACCACGCGACGAAGGTGTGAAATTCCCAAGGTAGTCCTTCAGCTTTCCCACACTCTTGCGGGCGGTGATCCTCAGTCTTGGGCGGCTTCTCTTGATAGCAGACTCTGGAACCTCGTGATTAGAAGCATTGGGATCTTGCTCTCCACTTGGTCCAACTAACTCCTGAATTCACTTTTCCTTCTCCTGAAGATTGGCACGAGTCTTGCAAGCATGCCCTCAAGATAATGACGGTCATCACGAGCACGCTCATGCTCACGAAGCAAGTGGGTGTAGTCGGTCTCCAAGGCGTGGACAATATCTTGAGTATTTGTCAAGATGGCATCTATCTGGTTGTTGGATGGAAGAACAACTCGGTGCTCTGACCTAGGAACCTAGTATGGCACGAAGAGAAAGGGGGAATCCAAGAGGTAATCGCTATACATCTGCGGAATGGTACTTACGGCATGACGGGCAGCATCTAGAATGGCATCCTCCTCCTCTGCTCTACAGGCTTCACGTCTCACAGAACCCTTCCCATGCTCAGAGATGTCATCAACTAGCACTGAAGCACAGTAGCCATATGGTCGTCCATCAACCTCATCCTGTCGAACGCAATAAACTAGCCTTCGGTTATCTGGTGCACCAAGGAACTGAAGCATCATCCAAAGGAGCAGTGTCCATGAAGCAAGCTCATCGCCTTGAATGAACCTCTTGCCAAAAGCCATCTAGGGAGACAGAACGCAAAAGCATCTAAAAGTTAAAAGGAGATTTAAAAAATTTTCAAATAATAAAAAATAATAACTTACACAATATACTGTTCTTAGCCAAATTAGATTTTCACAACTAAACTTAGTCAAATTCACAACCTACAGTCGATCCTTTGCTCTGATACCATGTCTGTGGGGACCCTCATATGTGGAATCCGGCAGCAACTGCCCAGGTTAGGTTGTACACAGAATGATACATCACAAGCTCACAACAACACAATACATCATACTGCAGCACAGGTAATTAAGACGAGTACAAGGTTACAAGGACCAATATTACAATACCATAGTGTCAAGAATGGCACAATTTAGAGTTGATACAAATTAAGAAGTTTCATCGACACAAAGATCGGTACAAAAGAATAGAACACACATAGAGATAAGAAAAACAACTACAATAGTCTTCAATGTCTTCAATAGCAGCGGTACAGCATGGGCTACCACCACATCGGGCTCTACAAGGCGAATGACCCTCTAGTAAGCTAATCGTCGGGGACAGTTCCTTGTTCATCAACGGGTTCAAAGCCATAGGAGTCGGGATCAACAAGTCTTTCCTCTAAATTTTATGTGCAAAAGAAAGGGTGAGCACGTTGTCCTCACAGTGCTCAACAAGTCTCAATTAATGAATGCAGGTATATAAATGATGGGGAATTCCAAGAAATAGGCTCTTTGGTTTATAGGTAAGAATTCACTCAAATGTTCTAAAGAAAAGTTTGATTTCAAAAGCGAGACTTTAAAATCCTAAACTAGGTTTTAGAAAATGTTATGCGTGACGGTCTTCTATGAGTCACCACTTTTATCCAATATTACTAAATCTTCCAAATCATATTTGTGCTGCATCGACGTGGATAGAATCCACCGCGCGTAGACTTCAAACCTGGGAGCTCAGAGCATCCGATACTTTTTATAACTTTGCAAAGGTGTATCACTTTAATCCACTCGATCACCCAGCTTTCATGTCGGTACCTCTTCATGCAACTTTTACGCATGCGACAAGGCTGAGATCACACGATAGTTTGTAATCCTAGCATTAACAATTCCCTGCCTAGTAAATAAACAATTCAGTCCATATTACCGTTGTGGAGCACACCCTACAGGCAAATCTACCTAGCCTTGGTCTATGGTCCCGCGAGACTCACAGCCTGTGGATCCAGTCGCGCACGACTCGGTATCCAAGTTGTTGATGATTCAGACTCGGGGTCCTTAGTCGATCTTACGCAGATTTGTGAGTTGGATGTAAGACCTTTCATGATATTTATCAGGTAAGTTAAGACAAGTAGGAATTGGAGACATCAAGATTTATACAGGTTCGGGCCCTCAATAGATTGAGTAATAACCCTACGTCCTTTGGTGGTTTCACTATGTATGAGAATGTTATAGGGAAGAGAAATTGTTATCTACTGCTTGAGTTGTTCAAGTCTTCCATCCCTGCTCCTATACATTTTTCACCCTTTTATACATCTTGAAAGGATGCCAATGTAGAGCAGTTCCGAGAGTTTAGATGGTTGCTAATATGTTGTTGCATAACTGCACTTTAATCTTTATCTCCTTGCCGGTTAACATGTACAGTTATGGATAACCGCACATCTTAGCCTCCTAACAGTTGTCTACAAACGTGGGAGAAGAAATACTGTTATGCTTGAATCGTGACTAGAAGACTTAGTCACTACTTAAGCTCTAACAGTATCCTGATCACGCATAGCCTGCGACCATACTTTGGTCTCATGTTCGCAACCTTCTGGCCGCAGGAAGATAATCTCTGCGGTCAGAGTATTTTGCTAGAACTCAAGTTCCTATATCATATCCGAAATATCTTAGACACAATTAATTTGGGGGCTATCTCATTACTTCGATCCTCTGAGCTGCACCCATCTACGGGTGTATCAATTGCAATTGTGCCTGCAGTGCCTTTGACACTGAGTTCTTCGGGAACAAGGTTTAAGATTCTTGATATTTCCTCTTTCACCTTTGACCCTGTTGCAATTGAGTTCTTCGAGCCGATTCCTTCAGTATCCCAGCCAGCTGCTGCCTCTAAGGTAAACACTCTTTCACCTTTGACCCTATTGGATACATCTTGTGATTAACTCTTGGTCTTACAAGATGAGAAGGCTTTGTGGGTCTTCAACGAACAGCTTGCTGAGATCCTGGTTCTTCTTGGGGAGAAGACTGCTTTATGCAAAACTCTTCAAGAAGACCAAGTGATCCTGGAGATGCATCTTGCCAGTCGTGAATGCTGTCTCAGAACCACCCTGACGGTCATCGAGCACCTGACAGAGAGCCTTCAGAGAGCTCGTGAAGAAATAAGACTAGCCCACGAAGAGAGAGATTTTATATAAGATCAAAGGGACCTCTCCAATGCAATCAGGGCTCACTGCTTTATCTCAGTAAGAGGCGACGTGGACCGACTAAGGGACGTTGCGAGCCCCCTTGGGGCAGTTAGTGTTGATCCTTCCAACATTAACTTATCCCTAGGGGAACTTTGTAATTTACTTTCAGGTCAGGTCCACGCTTTGGTCGCCTGCATTCCTTTTCTATGTAAAAACTACAAGAAATAAAATTCCTTTTCTTTACATCTTGACTCCTCTTTTAAGGACTACGTATAATCTGTAATCATCAATTGGAGTTCTTAAATCCTCTGTGTGAAAAATGGTTACAGGTGAATACTTCTGCGACCAAAACATACACAGGTAATAAGCATTTTGCCCATGATCAAACCAGGACAGTATTAAGGTCACAGAATAGCATTGCGATCATAAGGAACACTGATGTCACAAAATAGTATTGCGACCACAGATTGCATCGAGATCATGCATAATATTGAGATTGCAGAATTCACTTTGAGATCATAACAGTACTGGAATTACGAGATTACCCTGAAATCATAGGGTTATTTAAACCGCAAAAAATTCCCATGTAATCACTTGTACCATAGCCCCCAAATTTGAATTAAAATGACTTTTTTCGAATAGCATTTTTTGTTGGCTAGCCCCTGAAGTCAAAGTGAAAAGGCTTTTTTTTGATTGAAAAAGGCGTTTCCAGTTCTGAAAAGGTGTTTTAGTTTTTGAAAAGGCATCTTTTAAGTTCGACTTCCCGCCGAACCCTCAAGGGATTTGAGTGCGGGTGTCAGGCTTGTTTTGATGAGCATTTAATGCGAAACATGTTTTGTCGCGTGGCATGAACAACGGTGAAGGACCCGAGGGAAGTGGGTTTTTAAACCCTTTGTCCCGTGCCCTGCCTGTGCATACAAACTTCATCAAAATTCCTTAAGCTCTTGTTGAGTGTTCTGTGTTCGCCTCTTGCTTTGTAGTTTCCAGCTCCCACCAAGCACATAATCGGATGGCATGTTGGACGCGATCGAGCCACCGAATAGAGGAGGGCCTGTTGGCTTTGTGACGGGTATCTTCCCTCCAGGTCGCTAATTCCATGGCGGCCTGCGGGGGAGAACGAGGAAAGCCCTAAGGTGCAAGAGGGCAAGTTAGTGGTGTTCGAGGACTTCTTGTGCTGCGGCTTTCGTGTGCTGGAGAGCGACTTCGTGCCGGACATCCTCACCTACTTTGATCTAGAGTTGGTGAATCTGAACGCCCACTCGGTGTTGATCCTTGCCACATTCCAGCATTTGTGTGAGGCATACATTGGGGTATTGCCTAGTGTTACGTTGTTCTGCAAATATTACTTTCTGGCAAGTTCGAAAGGTACGGCCGCACCAGGCTGTGTTTACTTTCGGCTGCGGGAGAAGGACTTTCTCCCTTTCCCACTATGTGACTCGGTTCACAAGTGGTACCAGTGGTGGTTCTACTGCACCGCACCGAAAGAAAGTCATCTTTGGTTCACAGATCGGCGGCCAGATAAAAGCAAAGAGAAGGATATCGCCCCCCCTTGACGAGGAGCAGAGGAGGCAAGCCCAGGTATTGAGATACCTGATAAACAAAGGCTTGACTACTCGGGACATGATCCTAGATTTTGTGAAGAATCGGATTAGTCCATTGAAGAGGAGGGACCACCCAGCATGGGAGATTAGGGCAATGGGGGACTCCACCAGGGATTGCAGCCCTGGTAAGCGTCTGAGTCGTAGTCAAATTGGTAGAGTATGTCTCAATTTGTTGTTCTTTGGAAGTGTTGGTTTAAAGTTTATCATTTTTCAGAGTTTTCCTCTTCTGATGTTGAAGTGAGGACCAGTTTTCTCCTGAAAGCATTCAATCCGGTCGAGGAAGGTGATGCAAATGCACCGAGATCGAAGAGCCTTGTCGGGAGCTCCGACGAATTTTGGCAGGCGCGTCGAAAGGTATAGCTCTTTTGGAAAACCTGTGTACATTTCGTTGTTGGGAGTTGGTTCACCAAAGAAAACTGTGTTGGTTTTTCGCAATTGTTTACGCACTCACCGGCCTAGAAAAGGCTTGCCAGTGGCGACATTGGACCTTCGGGGGGTTCTTCATCAAAGAAGCTAAAGAGAGCTTCCTTGCGGCCAAAGACACCGCCAAGGGAAGATCTTTACAAATAAGCTCCACTTCTCCTTCCACAGAGAAGGTCGCGACCTCCGTAGTGGCAAGGGTTCCTGTGACAATCTGGCCCGCTTCGACCACGAGAGCCGCAGGTGTGCAGGAAACATCTACAGTCGCGACCGTGGCTGACCCAGTCTAGAAGGGTTGTTGTGGTAATATCTTGGAAGCCCTAACTTGATGTTTAAGACTACAACTTATCTGAAGGTTGTACAGGGAGAGGGGAGCGACGTGGAGGAGGATGCTTCCCTATTTTTCTCGAGGAGAAAAACAAAGGCTGCTCCTGGCGAGTCCGCCTCTGAGTTGTTGTCCGCGCTTCTATCCCCTAAGGGCATGGCTTCAGGGTCCCGCAACGTCTTGGGCCTCAACATCAGGTACATGGTTTTCCCTTTTCACTGACCTGGTTACATTGATTAGTTTTGTGACATGTCACTACTACAGAAGTGCATTCCACTAACCCTTATTTTCTAACAGTTGTAAGCAATCTAGGAAAAATCCGATAGAATAGGACGACAGCGGCGGAAAACCATCAGTTTACTATCGGTTACACACTAATCCAACGTTAGTGAAATGCAAATACTTTTTACTATCGGTCATTACTGTACAAACCGATATAATATATTAAATAGTACTATCGGTTTTCCTTTTGTAACTGATAGTAAAATTGCGAACTTTATACTATCGGTTATTACTGTACAAACCGATATAATATATTCAATAGTACTATCGGTTTTCCATTTTTAACTGATAGTGAAATAACTGCCTTTTTACTATCGGTTATTACTGTACCAACCGATATAATATATTACAATAGTACTATCGGTTTTTCGTTCGTAACAGATAGTAAAATTACTCACTTTATACTATCGGTTCGTACTGTATTAACCGATATAATATATTGAATAGCACTATCGGTTTTTCTCGGGTAACTGATAGTGAAATTACTGACTTTTTACTATCGGTTATTACTGTACTAACCGATACAATATATGAAATATTACTATCGGTTCAACAACACAAACCGATAGTAAAATGACTTCATATACACTAATGGTTATGACAGTGGGGACCTTATTTTACTATCGGTTAGTGTTGTTGAACCGATAGTAAAATTGGACAACTTAATTAGGTCGACCCCTGCTCTGCGCTCTACATGTTGGAATCATTTCAGCCGCGCACAACTCCAAGCTAGAGTGATCTGGAGAAGCTAGCTGAGAGGTTGATCATATTTCCATCCCCCTCGGTATTGTCATCTTCTCATCACCTCTCTCTCTCTCTCTCGATCACTCTTTCACACTCTCCCTCTCTCTCTCTACTTGCAATTCATTAAACTAGATACATGTATCTCCAAGCTAGCTAGAAGGCTGGGTTGGCTAGCTAGCTATAGCTTGCTGAATTTAAGCAGCTAGCTAGCTGCCTCTTCCAATTAATGCATGCATCAAGTTAATTAGGGTTTCATATATACAAATCCATTTAATGTAATTAAACAGCTCATGTACACACATATGGCCTAGCTAATTATATTTCATTCATATATGCATGCCCTGAGTCATTAATTATTTATTTGAATTTGTCAATTTTGTGAAATAATTATAGATGGACCGAGAATATTGGATGTATGGAATAAAACGTACTACTGTTGAGTATTTGGAGGGTGTGAATGGATTTATTAAATTTGCTGAGCAAGAGAAGGCGAAGAAGGGAGAGAAAGATATGCATTGTCCTTGTATAGATTGTATGAACTTAAAAAGGTTCGACAACTCCGATCAGATTAGGAGTCATTTGATTCGTCGTGGTTTTAACGCACGCTATACCCGTTGGATATGGCATGGTGAAGATCTTGAGGAAACGAGCACTACCGCTACCACTCAGCAGCACCCAGAAATGGATTGCAGTAATGATGATCATGATCAAAACATTGATAATGTTCATTCGGAAGTCCATGTAGATGACGACAATTTAGATGAAATGTTACGTGATGTAGAAGAGGACTACAGCGAAAACGATTTAGCTAAATTTCAGAAATTAATTGTTGATTCTGAGAAGCTTTTGTTCCCCGGATGTGAAACATTTACAAAGTTGTCTTCTGTGTTGAGATTATATAACTTGAAGGCAAGCAACGGTTGGAGCGATAAGAGTTTCACAGCGCTATTGGATCTGTTAGCGGACATGCTTCCAGAGGGAAATGAGTTGCCAAGATCGGTTTACCAGGCCAAAAAACTATTGTGTCCGTTGGGAATGGAAATCGAAAGAATACATGCATGCCCAAATGATTGTGTTCTGTACCGTAACGAGTACAAGGATTTGCATGTTTGTCCAAGATGCGGTGCATCGCGGTATAAGCATGGGGACAGAATTTATCACAATGGATGTGATGAGGTAAAGAAAGGGCCTCCGGCCAAAACTGTGTGGTATTTGCCTGTGATTCCCAGATTGAAATGGTTGTTTGCAAATCCGAAAGATGCGAAGTACTTGCGTTGGCATGTTGAAGGTCGGAAACAAGACGGAAAACTAAGACATCCAGCTGATTCCATTCAATGGAGAAACATTAACAGAACATTTGGTGAGTTTGGCGGCGAAGTGAGGAATATAAGGTTTGGGCTGAGTACGGATGGTATGAATCCACACGGAAATATGAGCAGTCGACATAGCACTTGGCCGATTCTTTTATGCATCTACAATCTTCCTCCTTGGTTATGTATGAAGCGTAAGTACATCATGATGTCGTTACTAATTTCAGGACCCAGACAACCCGGGAATGATATTGACGTGTTTCTATCACCATTAGTCGAGGACTTACAAAAATTGTGGAGCGAAGGGGTGCGGGTGTGGGATGCACATAAGCGAGAGAATTTCATGTTGCGGGCCATGATATTTTGTACCATAAATGATTTCCCGGCCTATGGAAATTTGTCGGGGTATAGTACGAAAGGAGTCAAGGCTTGTCCTATTTGCCTGGATGAAACTGAAAGCATGTGGTTATCGAACTGCAGAAAAACAGTGTACATGGGTCACCGCAGATTCCTTCTGATGCATCACGCCTACCGTAAGAAGAGGAAGTCATTCAATGGGAAGCCTGAGAAAGGATCAGCCCCAGTGTTTGTGACTGGTAAGGAGCTTTACTTGCGCGTGAAGGACATCAAAGTTGAGTTCGGTAAATGTTCTAAACCTCCAGGAAAAAATGTTTGGAAGAAGAGATCGATTCTTTGGGATCTGCCATATTGGGAGCACTTACAAGTTCGACATTGCATTGATGTCATGCACGTAGAGAAAAATGTTTGTGACAGTTTGATTGGTTTGTTGTTGAACATTCCAGGAAAGACGAAAGATGGCATCAACGTTCGCCATGATATGCTCGACATGGGCATAAGGACTGAGCTTGCACCGTTGGAGAAGGGAAAGCGGACATACCTCCCCCCGGCCTGCTATACTTTGTCAAAAAGAGAAAAAACAGAACTCTGTCAGTGCCTACATGGTGTCAAAGTTCCATGCGGGTATTCTGCGAACTTGAAAAAACTTGTGTCCATGAAAGACTTGAAACTAGTTGGTATGAAGTCCCATGATTGTCATGTACTGATGTCACAAATGCTTCCGATTGCTATCAGAGGCATTCTCCCAGTCAAAGTCAGAGAGACAATTACAAAGCTATGTTATTTCTTCAACACAATATCTGGCAAGGTACGTAAGCGTGTACTCCTAGCAAGTTAATTAGCTCCATTCGTGGAACTTGTCAGATTTTTTGGATCTGAATATTTGCTGCAACTGTGTCCTTGCAGGTAATTGATATGGATGGACTGGACGATTTGCAACGCGATGTGACTACCACTCTTTGTCAGCTGGAGATGTATTTCCCTCCATCCTTTTTTGATGTTATGGTCCATCTAATTGTTCACCTTGTCAGAGAAATTAAGTTTTGTGGACCCGTGTTCCTGCGCTACATGTATCCATTTGAGAGATTTATGGGTATCTTGAAGGGATATGTAAGGAATCGACATCGGCCTGAGGGCAGTATCATTGAAGGTTATGCCGCTGAGGAGGTGATCGAATTTTGCACCAACTATATGGCCGGGGTTGACCCAATTGGCGTTCCTACGTCTCGGCATGAGGGCAGGCTTCAGGGCATTGGAACGATTGGATTTAAAGCAGTCGTCCCCTCTAGTGATCTGTATGCAAAAGCCCATTTTTGGGTCTTACAGCACATGACGGGGGTGGAGCCATACATACACGAGCACAAGGAAATGTTACGGAAACAGAATCCCTCGAAGCCAGAGATTTGGGTCACCAGAGAACATAATAGGAAGTTTGCCGGGTGGATCGAAAATAGAGTCCTGCAAGATTCTAAGGGCGATGTAGATGAAGATGTTACATGGTTGGCCAGAGGGCCTAGATTTACTGTAGGGACTTGGCAGGGGTATGACATCAACGGCTATTCATTTTACACAAAAACTCAGGACGAGAAGAGTGCTATGCAATGTAGTGGAGTGACACTACTTGCTATTTCGGAGGATGCCAGGGCAGTAAGAGCACTCGACTCATATTACGGTGTTATTGAGGAAATATGGGAGCTCGATTATGTATTACTTAATATTCCTCTGTTTCGATGCCAATGGGTCGAAATCCCTCGAGGTGTTAAAGTCGACAATTATGGGTTTACTCTAGTTGATCTCAGTAGAGTCGCACACAAAGATGATCCATTTATACTTGCTGAGCAAGCCACACAGGTGTTCTACATCGTTGACCCGGCCAACCCAAAGTTGCACGTTGTCCTTCACAGTAAGAGACGTATTGTTGGGGTCGAAGAAGTTGTGGATGAAGAAGAGTACGATCAGTTCGACGAACTACCTCCATTTTTAGATGGAATCCTTCAATCTGTCCCTACCGAAGATATTGACGAAATAAGTTACCTGCGAGACGACCACGAAGAAGGATTATGGGTGGACAACCATTCTTGACTAATTTGCAATATGTAAGTGACGTATATTACTTGGATCGAAGAATGTTCAAATAATTTTTCAAAAATTCTTTGGGAAAACATACGTGATGCATTGAGAATCATTTCTGCAAATTTTCATTTCAATTGGAGTATATACTTGATTTGAGCAATAATTGATTCTTTTCACAAATATATATGAAAACTGCAAATTTTCATTCCATGATTGGTCTTTACTGTTATTTTATTTCAAAATTATTGCAAGCCATTTGCATGGGGTTTCAGGTGTCTTTACAAGTGCAAAATGATGTACTGAGACCCATCTGTATTTGTTCTCAGGAAATACCTTTAGATCAATTTAACAGTATTATACTATCGGTTTCAACCTCCAAACCGATATGAAATTAACATATACTATCGGTTTATTGTCATAACCGATAGTAAATACAATACAAAATGATGTACTGAGATCCTCTGTAATTCTTCTAAGGGAAATCCTTTAGGGTCAATAGCATTGTATTTTACTTTCGGTTATAACTGTGAAACCGATATGAAATTAAATTATACTATCGGTTTATCGTTCATAACCGATAGTGATTTACACTGTGTTATGATCCCTGTTCTTAGTTTACTATCGGTTTATCGTTCACAACCGATAGTAATTTACACTGTGTTATGATCTCCTGTTCTTAGTTTACTATCGGTTTAGTGTTCACAACCGATAGTGATTTACACTGTGTTATGATCCCCTGTTCTTAGTTTACTATCGGTTTAGTGTTCACAACCGATAGTGATTTACACTGTGTTACGAAAACCCTAACTTACATGTTTTTACTATCGGTTTTGTGGTTATGAACCGATAGTAAAGATTCATTTATTAGGTTATAACCTGCACGATTTTCCCTCCAGTGCAACTGATCACATTCCAAATCGAAAAATACTCGCGCGGAAAACCCTAGAATCGCCGACGTTCGCTTCTTCGCTCCTCTGCGCCACTGGTTCTCCACCGCCTCCGGCATTGCATTGCGCCACCGCCTCCGGCATTGCATTGCGCCACCGCCTCCGGCCACTCCACGATCCACTGTAAGTGTTCTTGACCAAATCGCTCGCGTGTATTGCTTAATTTTTATGCAATGGTTCATATCCCGTTCCATGGATTACAAATAGAAACCTAGAGTAAAATTTATGAACTACAAACTTAATAGCTATGAGAATG
Source organism: Pharus latifolius (assembly GCA_019359835.1). Classification (NCBI taxonomy): domain Eukaryota; kingdom Viridiplantae; phylum Streptophyta; class Magnoliopsida; order Poales; family Poaceae; genus Pharus; species Pharus latifolius. Next base: position 75,732,138 of record CM033323.1, read on the forward strand.
ACAGAATTGATGAAAATCATAGTAATTTGTCATACAGTGTAGTTCACTATCGGTTTCTTACTCAGAACCGATAGTAAATACCCTAAAACTGAATTTCTGTTAATTATATCCCATTTCTAATTTTCATCTGAAATTTTGGTTCATTTTTATTTTAACATACCTTATGTTCCTGCTGAGCAATTACTTTATGTTCCTGCTGAGCAATTTTGGAAATTTTTCCTAATTCAGACTTGATTACTATCGGTTTGACTTGGAAAACCGATAGTAAATAGTAGTGCCATCATAGTTTGCACAGCTAATATGAATTTTCTGTGAATTACTTCCCATTTTCTAATTTTCATCTCAAATTTACTTTCATTTATTTTTTAACATACCTTATGTTCCTGCTGAGCAATTACTTTATGTTCCTGCTGAGCAATTTTGGAAATTTTTCCTAATTCAGACTTGATTACTATCGGTTTGAATTGGAAAACCGATAGTAAATAGTAGTGCCATCATAGTTTGCACAGGTAATTTGAATTTTCTGTGAATTACTTCCCATTTTCTAATTTTCATCTCAAATTTAGGTTCATTTAAATTTTAATAGACTTTATTTTCCAGCAGAGAGATTAGCATAGTTTGCACTGCTAATCTTTTAAATTTTCCTGAATATAGACCTTAGTACTATCGGTTTTCCTTTCAAAACCGATAGGAAATATAGTATTTGTTAGTTTGCACTGCTCATTTGAATATTCTGTGAATTACTTTGTCATGTACCTTTCTTCATATCAATTGGATGGTTTGTTCATGGTATTTTAGGTAAAGCCATGTCGGCATCTTCCTCGGCTGATACTAGTGATTCGGCGAGGGCGAACGTAGATGGCGCTGCCTCGTCCCAGCGCAAGAGGAAGGCGCGAGGCGCGACGATGTTGGTTCGTTTAGCCAAACGCGCGGATCTTTCCTGTGAGTTCAACCAGTTTGGGAGACCGATCGGGAAGAATGCCGGGCACTATGCTGCCTATGTTGGCTTGTTGGCGAAGGAAAGGGTGAAGATCACCGTCCAGAGCTGGAAGGATGTCAAGGCCGACGAGAGGGATAGGCTGTGGGCGGAAGTGAAGGTAAAATTAATCAAAATCACTGAATTCTTGAGTAATCACATTCCCTTGGTTTATCCTAGAGATTAGGTAAGTCCTACTTATATGCACCATTTGAAACAGGCCAAGTGGAACATCCCGGACGATGGTCCCAAGATAGCTTGCTTGAAGGACATGAACAACACGTGGAAAACCTTCAAGAGCGTCCTCGTCAGTACCTTCCTCGCTAAAGGCGAATCTCCATGCGAGAAGTACCCCTTCATAACGGAGGAGGTATGGGAGCAATTCGCCCAACAGAAGGGGACTCCTGAGTTCAAGGTATGAATGGTTCCTTTGCTTGGTTACACCATTGTATGCAGTAAGCAGTGGTGCATTAATTTTCTTGTTTCTGGTACGAAGGCCCTCAGCGAGAAGAACAGGGCAATCCAGAGGAGGAACGACCACCCACACCGGCTCGGCTCTCGCGGCTATGCGGGGAAGGAGGAGCAGTTGAAGAAGGGTGAAGACGAGGCGTCGCGTTTCGTCGACTCCCCTGACCTACCACTCTCCGAGATCCGCGATCAGCGATGCAAGCGCTGGTGGCTGGCCAGAGGGACCGTGTCGGCCACGGGGACTGTGGCGTTCCCAAACCCCAGGGACGTCGAGGTCGTGCAGCGACTCGTAAGTTGGCTAACTATGATCACTAGTGTGCGCACAAGTTTGTATATATTTCTTCCTCACAATGGAGAGCTTTCAATGTAACAGATCTCTTGCTCGAAGGAGGCGATCGAGGGATTGTTCAGTCCCCATAGGGAGAACGACATCCTTACCCGGGCTCTAGGGAACAAGGAGCATCCAGGGCGGACGCGAACCGTGGGGGCTGTGGTGCCATGGAAGGAAGGCTTCTCGGACCCCGGGCAAAAGGCGAAGAAGCCTGGCAGCTGGAAGGAAAGGGAAGTGGAGCTATCTCAGAAGATACGGGCAGATGTGACTGCACAATTCGCGGACATGTTCGCTCAAATGAACGAGAAATATGAACGCCTAAGCCGAGTTGTGCAGTCCAAGGGTTTAGATCCAGCTGCCGAGGTCGACGCTGCCAGGCCGAGTAGTGTTGGCTCGAAGGTTCACGTGGATCCGGTGGACCGGATCGAGGTATTGCAACTCTTGAGCTATATATGCAGTTCGGCTGATGCCACTCCCGTTACGTTAGAATTGTTTCGCTAACCTGTTATAATTGTTGCAAATTGCAGAAGCCGGAGAGCTGTACCCTATTGATCAACATAGGCGACAAACCTGTTGCGGTTGCAAACGGGGTCGTATACCAGTCTTGGGAGGATGTCCGGATCCACTGCGTACCTCTGGAGCCTGGATTTGCAAAGGTACAGGTGGACATGGCCCTCCCGGGCTACAGCTCTTTTCCGTTGCCCGTCCCAACGGACGAAATGCAGACAATTGGCGAGGCATTGGACTCGTACATACAGTGGCCCAAGAAGGGTGTTAGACTATAGGAGGTAAACCCTAGCCATTCTAGCTTACAACTCAGTTAATATACTTAATTTGCAAAATCTAATTTAAGCGTTTGTACTTAAAGTGGACGATGGATACCAGCACACTTCCTGAGGACACCACCCCCGCCACAACGCATGAGCGAACTCCTTCGGCCCCCATGCCTCCTCCGACGGCCTCAAACCCTTCGCCATCAAATGAGGCCGACGGCACCACACCCCAACCTTCGAAGGTATACACTCGCTCCCCGCCCAAAGGCAAGGGCAAGGCCAAAGGCAAGGGCAAGGCCAAAGGCAAGGCCAAACAAAGCCAGCCGGGTACGTTCAAGAACGGGTCCCCACTCGTGTCGGAGTACCTTCTGCGCAATATGGATCAAATAACCAGAAGTCTCCACGAGTGGTACCTGACCCGGTCTAGGCGCCACATCAACTTCTTGGTTCACTTCAGGCCAGCCCATTTTCACCGTGAGCCCGGGAGCATATCGGTGGCCCACGAGGATTTGTTCGACCTCCTTAACTGGCGGGAGCTTGATATGTCCATCATACGGACTGGAGTCCTGTGAGTGTGCTGTTGTCTGAAGTTATCACAGTTCGTTTCATAAATCTAATCACTTTTTATATGCACTACTTACTAATGTCTACTTTGCATCCAGGTGCATGTATAGGCTAGCGTCGATGAGGGCATGTGACAAGGTGGGTTTCCTCGACCCAGAGAAAATAAGCCTCACGATGCTAGAGCACGACCAAGCACATGCGGAGGAATACATATCAAGGGCACTACTAGCGCAGCAGGACCGAGAGTTCATCCTTGCGCCGTACCACCAAAGGTTAGTGCATTTCCTACTAATTTAACTCATTCTTGTATGTTACGCCTAACATATGTATGAAACGGTTCGCTTATATATGCAATGTAGGGGCCACTGGGTCCTTGCCGTCATTTGCCCATGGATGAATGAAGTCTATTACCTTGATTCGATGAGCGACAAGGTGGCGCATGTTTTCACCCTCACATGGCACATAGACGCGTAAGTAACATAGTTGTCTTAAATTTTTCTCTGACTAGCTAATTAATGATAAGATATTAATCGGCAATGCTAAATTAAATACAGGGCTTTCAAAAATTATGCTAGTGCTGGAGGGAGGCATGACGCGTCGAAGGGCACAATAATTTCTTGGAAAGAATATGAGGTAATTAATACGGATGGAAGTACTCATGATGAGTCTTTTAATTTAAGCTTAATTAGTTCTTTCGAGTTAATGTGGGTTTATGTCTTTGCATATGCAATTTTTCTAGTGCCATCAGTAGCCACAATCGTGGGAATGTGGCTTCTATGTCATGAGATTCATGTATGACCTGATCAGGAGAAACTTTGCCCAATTCCCTAAGGTAACTATTTTTCCTGACTCAAAGTCGAACTTTAATTGGATGTGACGTACGATCCTAACTTCATACACGCATATATGCAGAGCACCATGTTGAAAGAGCAATATGAGTTGCCTCAATTGAAGGAGCTGCGAACAATTTGGGCTCAATATGTCATGGAAGAAGTGGCTATCAACGATCGATAGTAACTGACTTGTGTTGATTGTTGTATTTGTGAATATATATTGAATGTGTTGATTCATTGATTTGTGAATATATGTGAATATATGTGAATAGATTCATTGATGTATTTGTGAATAAACTCGATCAATATGTGCATAAATTCAGTCTGTCCAATGCATGTGTATATTACTGTATTAGTGTATTTGTGAACAAATTCAATATGTGAATATTGGTGAATATTTGTAAATATTGGTGTATTTGTGAATGATCCAATGTATCTCTGTATTGCTGTATGTATATTGCTGTATGTATCTCTGTATTGCTGTATGTATATTACTGTATGTATCTCTGTATTGCTGTATGTATATTTGTAAATATTTAGTACTAACCGTGCCACTACATAACCGATAGGAAAAACTAACAATACTATCGGTTCATATTCAGAAACCGATAGAATAAAGTTTCCTGTACTAAACGAGTCTACAAAATACTATCGGTTATATAATATAACCGATAGAATAAATATTTCAGTACTATAGGTTATATACTACAACCGATAGAATAAAGTTTCCAGTACTAATTGTGTCTACACAATACTATCGGTTTATATATAACAACCGATAGAATAAAGTTTCCTGTACTAAATGTGTCCACAAAATACTATCGGTTTATATAAGAGCCGATAGAAAAAAACGTTTATATTACTATCGGTTTAGATCCTAGCCGATACAAAAGGCCTAAACAATACTATCGGTTTATATAAGAGCCGATAGAAAAAAATGTTTAGATTACTATTGGTTTAGATCCTAGCTGATACAAAAGGCCTAAACAATACTATCGGTTTATATACGAGCCGATAGAAAAAACTTATATAATACTATCGGTTTAAAACCGAGCCGATAGAAGAAATAGTTGTTGGATCAGGATGTCGACTAGAGGGGGAGGGGGTGAATAGGAGACTTTTAAAATTTGTTTTTGCAAATGAAAAATTCAGATAAAACAAGTAATAGAAAAGGATAAGAGATTGAAACCGATATATCCCGAGGTATCGGAGACACGCCCAGTCTCCACTAGTCCTCGTTGAAGCACTCAGTCCTTGAGTATAGCTTCAGTATCCACACAGGACACTATCTACTAAGGTTGCTCCTTGTCCCCTCCGGAAAGGCGAGCACCAAGCCTTTTACAAGTAATCGCGTCTCTCCGACAATCTCCGATTTGGAGAGATCAGCGATTTACGCCTTCGAACCGTCTAGGTGAGGGCGCTCACCAAGAGTAATAAGAAGCAAGGTCTACTCTAGACCTCCAATGCACACCGAGAAAATATCTAGAAATGGAATGCAAGAACAATATGCTCGATGTGGCTAAAACTCTCACGACTCGATCAAAAGATCAAGTTTTAAGTAAAACGAAGAAGCACTAGTGAGAAAGTAAGAAAGGCTGTGTTGCTGTGTTTTCTTGTATTGAAACAGTAGCTCAACACCTCTATTTATAGCCTTCGTGGTCAAAAGAGCCGTTTGCACTCGAGCTGAAAAATAGTAACTAAGACTGACAGTCAGTCTCACAAACTGACAGTCAGTCTAGTGTATCACCAGAAAGAGTAAAAATAGGATCACAACAGCTCGAACGTTGTGGACTAAAACGGTAAAAAGAAACAGTCCAAGCTGACAGTCAGTTACAAAGACTGACAGTCAGTGTCCACAAAATCAACAGTGAAAAGCAACGGCTAAAAACTTTATAACAGCAAAAATTTACTGCCCAAACTGACAGTCAGTGTTCCAAACTGACAGTCAGTCTCACAGAGAAAAACAGAATTAATTAAAAACAACTCAAAAACTCTCTGTGGTCGAAACCCACACTGACAGTCAGTATACTCATACTGACAGTCAGTTTAGTACAAAAAATCTGAGACAGAAAAACATGCTCTCTGGAGATTTGTCAGTTTGCACTAACTGACATTCATACTGACAGTCAGTTACCAACACTGACAGTCAGTATAGTACAACAAAAATCAGCTCAACAAAAACATACTCTCTGGAGATTAGTCAGTTTATCAAACTGACATTCATACTGACAGTCAGTTACAAAGACTGACAGTCAGTCTGGATAAAAACAGAGAAAACTCAAAAACCAGAGATCTGATTCAAATGATTTCAGTTTTGTTTTGAAGATATTTTCGAGAAGAACATTTTTGACAACAGCAACAAAAATTAGATCTTTTCAGATCTTTCTCAAGAAGTAAAAACCTCAACTGTTGACAAAATTCAATACATCAAAACAAATTGTCGAAAAACCACAGATAATGATATGCGTGCATTGACCTAGATTTTTCTCGGTATGATTGGAGATGTAGAGAGAACTTGTGTCCCCTCTTTATAGTACGGTTTAAACTAAGAATAAAATCCTTAAACCGATCGATCTTCATGCACCCTGAGATCGGTAAACCTAGAACTACAACATACCTCGATGCATCAGTTTAGTCCAGCAAAAACAATTTCTTTTTTTTGCGTCTTCTTATGCTTAAATTGAACTTCAACATTTTGATCACAAGCCCTCGCTTTTTGTGCGTTTGTCTGAAATCTGCTACACTAACTCAAACACATAGTTAGTCCAAAAATACTTATTATCATCAACCATCAAAACACATCAGGGTTAGGCATGAAAGGCCTAGATGCAACAATCTCCCCCTTTTTGATGATTGATGACAACAAGTTAATCAACTAATAATCTCCCTGAGTTTGTGCAAAAATCTCCCCCTGAAAGTGTGCACATCCCTCAAGATGTATCAGAGCATATCATAGAATAAGAGAGAACCACAAAAACATATCATATCATCCATCTAAACAAAATATCATAACATAACATCATCCATATAAACAAAATATCATAACATAACATCATCCATATAAACAAAATATCATAACATAACATCATCCATATAAACAAAATATCATAACATCATCCATCTCTCCCCCTTTGGCATCAAGCACAAAAAGGGAGGCCTAACAAGAGAAACTAAACCTAATCTACTCCTGGTCATCTGAGTCTCCTAGAATCTCAGTGCCTCCAGAAGCTGTAGGAGACGCGGAAGGTACGACAGCGGGAGATGCAGGTCCTGCTGGAACTGGAGCGGTGCCGGCAGATGATGCTGGTGAAGAAACTGCAGGCCGTGCCCTCTTGCGAGGAGCTAGGGAAGCAGATGCCATCGCAGCATCAGGAGCTGGAAGTCGCTGCAGTATCTGCTGAAGGATCTCCTGCTGAGCTGCCAAGGTACTCTGGATCACCTGCTGTGTCTGAATGACCTGGTCAAGAGACACCTGCAGAGATGCAAGAGAGGAAGCTGTGCGGGAGCTGCTAGAAGGGGCAGGAGCAGAGGCAGAAGCTGGAGCTGCAGTCGCGTCCTCAGAATCCTCATCATCATCAGAGGCTGAGGAGGGAGCACTAGGAGCTGGAGGACGAGTGCCCAGGCGACGATCAGCCTGGCCAGGGGGATAGAAGGCCAAAAGCTGATGAGGGCGAGGAAGAGCGGTGTCTACTGCTCGAATGTGGAGCAGTAGTGCCATGATGTATGGGGCATACACCAGGCGACGTCGAGGAGAGAGAAGAACGTGCTGAAGCTCACTAATGATGAGATCAGCGATGTCGAAGGGCTCCTCTCGAAAGATCAAGATGAGAGCATGGAGAGTGATGTAGGTGACCCTGGCGCGGTCACCTGTAATCGGAAGAAGAGTGAGGCGAAGAATCTTCAGCGCCAGGTCAACATCGCGGCGCATGCCGGCAATGTGACGAACTTGAAAGGCGCCGGAGTAGAGCATAGCGACCTCACGATGCTCAAGATCAGGTAAAGTATGGAGCTGGCGCCCTGAAGCAGGACGAACCAGTCCTAAAGCGGCCTCAAGCTGCTCCTTTGTGACCGTGTATACCTGGAGACCGGTCATAAAGGTCAGTGAGTCACGCTGAGAAGAAATGTGGAGGGTGGCATAGAACTGCCTAATGGGCTCCTCTGCCCAGGTCAAAGAAGAATCAGAGACTAAGTCTCGGATCCCTACAGAGGCAAAAGCATCAGAAAGAGAAGCGATGCCAGTGCGAGAAACTATCGTCTGCCAAGAGACAGAACGATGAATGAAGAAGGGCATGTGAGAGTAGATGCTCTCAAACATGTCGAACTGAGTGATGGTGTAGAAGGTGGTACGTGGCGAGGCATCCGTGCCAGAAGGACGAGGAGATAGATAGGGGTTCGGCTGACGAAGAGTCCGAAGCCGACTAGTGTTCCACCGCGAATAGTTCACGGGGACACGCTCTGGAGAGGGGGAACGCCGAGCCCCAGAGGACTGGCCCGAAGACCTGCTGCTGGACGCAACAGTCTTGCGTCGAGCAACGCGGTGATGAGGCTGATCAGACATAGTGGATAGCTAAAGGAATGCAAGGATGAACAAGGGTGGAGAAAACAAAAGTTTCTGTTTTCAGGGTTCAGACTGACAGTCAGTCTTATGAACTGACAGTCAGTTCGAACCTGATGCTGACAGTCAGTATGAGAGACTGACTGTCAGTTCCAACCTGGAACCGGCGAACTGAGAAAGGACGAGATTTTTGTGGGGATTGAGAGGGAATTTGCAAAGATTGTGAAGAAAGAGTGCTATAGCAGATCAAGGAAAGGAAAAAGCAAAGCAATTTTGGATTAGTAGAAGGAAAAGAAGGAATTAAAGAGAGAAAGAAAGAAAAACAAAGAAGAAGAAGAAGAAGAAAAGAGAAAGAGAGCTCACGGCGGGAGAAGGATGACGACGGCGACGGCGACAGCGACGAGGAGGAGGAGCAACGGCGACGGCGACGGCGACGGCGACGGCGAAGAGAAAAGAAAACGGCGGCCGAAGAAGATAAAAAGAAAAGATCGGTTCAGGGTTTTAAGGACTCAAACTGACAGTCAGTTTCACAAACTGACTGTCAGTCTAGTCACTTAATTTTAAAAACTGACAGTCAGTGTGGTACACTGAATGTCAGTTCAATAAAATCAAGTGCTGAGACTGACAGTCAGTGTTGAATACTGACAGTCAGTGTGAGACTTCAAAACGACCAGAAACCTACGACCAAGAAACAACACTATACTGACTGTCAGTTCTAAAAACTGACTGTCAGTTATGACTTCGACCAGGAGAGAGCTCTAAGGGAGAAAATATTTTAATAATATATATATAGATGTATATTATACTTCATTAATCAAGATAAGCAATCAATAGTATGATGAAGTTAATAGAAGTATCACTTTATCAACTAGCATTTGAAACATCTATAATATTTAGTTCACCTCTAAGAAAGCAAAACCTGGATTCATCTAGTGGTTTGGTGAAGATATCTGCTAGTTGAAGATCTGTTCTTACATGACTAAGATCAATATCTCCTTTTGCCACATGATCTCTTATGAAATGGTGCCGTATTTCAATATGCTTAGTTCTAGAATGTTGAACAGGATTATTAGCAATTTTAATGGCACTTTCATTATCACACAGAAGTGGCATTTTATCAAATTTAATTCCATAATCCAAAAATGTCTGTTTCATCCATAATAATTGAGCACAACAACTACCTGCAGACACGTATTCAGCTTCAGCTGTTGAGAGAGCAACAGAGTTTTGCTTCCTAGATGACCATGATACTAATGATCTCCCCAACAGCTGACAGCTACCAGATGTGCTCTTTCGATCAATCTTACACCCAGCATAATCAGAATCAGAATACCCAATTAATTCAAATTTTGCATCTTTAGGGTACCAAAGGCCTAAACTGGGATAACATTTTAAATACCTAAGGATTCTTTTAAGAGCAGTTAAATGACATTCCTTAGGATCTGACTGAAATCTAGCACATAAACACACACTAAACATGATATCAGGCCTAGATGCTGTAAGATATAAAAGACTACCAATCATAGACCTATAGAGTTTAGAATCTACTGATTTTGAATTTCTGTCCATGTCAAGGTGTCCATTTGTAGCCATGGGGGTCTTGATAGCCTTAGCTTCTTCCATCCCAAAGCGCTTGAGCAGGTCCTTCACGTACTTTGTTTGACTCACGAACGTACCGTTCTTGAGTTGCTTGATTTGAAGTCCAAGGAAGAAGCTCAGCTCACCAATCATGGACATCTCGAACTCCCTAGACATCATATCTCCAAATTCTTGACAAAAATATTCATTAGCAGATCCAAAAATTATGTCATCCACATAAATTTGGCAAATAAATAAATCATCATCTATTTTCTTGGTGAACAGAGTTGTGTCAACCTTTCCAGTTTTAAAACCTTTAGAAAGAAGAAAATCTCTAAGGCGTTCATACCAAGCTCGAGGAGCTTGTTTGAGGCCATACAGAGCTTTCGTTAGTTTAAAAACATGGTTTGGAAATTTTGGATCTTCAAACCCGGGAGGTTGCTCTACAAATACAAGTTCTGAAATTTCACCATTTAGAAAAGCACTTTTAACATCCATTTGAAAAAGTTTAATGTTAAAATGAGAAGCATAAGCAAGAAGAATTCTAATTGCTTCAAGTCTCGCCACAGGAGCAAAAGTTTCACTAAAATCTAAACCTTCGACTTGAGTGAAACCTTGAGCAACAAGACGAGCCTTGTTTCTAATTACTAGTCCATTTTCATCTTGCTTATTTCTGAAAACCCATTTTGTTCCAATGACATTATGATCCTTAGGTCTTTCTACTAAGTTCCAGACTTTATTTCTAGTAAAGTTATTTAGTTCATCATGCATAGCATTTACCCAGTCAGGATCATCTAGAGCTTCACTAACACAAGTTGGTTCTAAAGAAGAAACAAATGAATGATGTTCACAAAAAGAAGCAATACGAGATCGAGTTAGAACACCCTTACTAATATCACCCAGAACTTGGTTCAAAGGGTGATCCTTGATAATTGTTCTATGCTGGCTTGGCGCTTCTTCTTGTGCTGCTTCTTCTGCAGCAGACTCAGCTTGCACAGAAGGTTCAGGTTGTTCATTGTAGTCTTCACTTCCATCTTCATCAACTTCCTCAGCTTCTTCAATGGTAAGATTTTTCAAAGGTTCTTGAATTTCACCTGAAGTGTCATGAACAGCTTGCTCTTCTTGCGAGTTATTAGATTCATCAAACTCAATATCGCAAGATTCCTCAATACAACCTGACGTTTTGTTAAAAGCACGATAGGCTTTGCTAGTGGTAGAATAACCAACTAGAAAACCCTCATCAACTTTTCTTTGAAATTTTCCACCAAAGTTTCTTTTTCTTAAGATGTAACATTTACAACCAAAAACACGAAAATATGAAATATTTGGTTTTCTTCCAAAAAGAAGTTCATAAGGTGTCAAGTTCAAAAGAGGATGCAAATAGAGTCGATTAATAGAATAGCAAGCTGTGTGAACTGCTTCTGCCCAGAAGCGAATAGAAGTATTATACTCACATAACATGGTTCTTGCCATCTCTATTAATGTTCGATTTTTCCTTTCAACAACTCCATTTTGCTGTGGAGTGTAGGATGTGGAAAATTCATGTTTGATTCCAAGAGAGTCGCAAAAATCAAATAAAGTTGAATTAACGAACTCTCCACCATGATCACTACGGATTTTCTTGATGGATAATTCGAATTCATTAGAAACACGTTTTGCAAAACTTTTGAAAACATCGGGGGTTTCAGATTTTTGAAAAATAAAGAAAACCCAAGTAAAACGAGTGAAATCATCAACAATAACAAAGCAATAACTATTTCCCCCAATACTTTGGAACTCTGAAGGTCCAAATAAATCCAAATGCAAAAGTTCCAAAGGTTTGCTTGTAGAAAGTATTCGCTTAGTTGGATGTGTGGTAGCTATTTGCTTGCCTGCTTGACAAGCGCTACAAGGTTTATCCTTTTCAAAGACCACATCCTTTAAGCCAATAACCAAATCACGTTTGAAAAGCTTTTTAAGTTGATGCATTCCAACATGAGCAAGTCTCCGATGCCATAACCATCCTTTAGATGTTTGTGAGACTAGACATGTTGCAAGAGATGCATCTTTTGAAGAGAAATCAACTAGATATAAATTTTCATGACGAAAACCTTTAAAAATCAAAGAATTGTCTTTTAAATTTTCAACCAAAACTTCATTGGGATAAAAGATACAGCGGAAACCAAGATCACAAATTTGTGCAACTGAAAGCAAATTAAAATTTAAAGATTCAACCAAAAGAACATTTGAAATAGTTAAATCATTTGAAATGGCAACTTTACCCAAACCTGTCACGCTTCCTTGACGATTATTTCCAAAGGTGATCTTTTGATGTTCGTCGGAATTGTCTTTTATTGTGGTGAACAGTTTGGCATTTCCGGTCATGTGCTCGGAGCATCCACTATCAAGCACCCAATGACGTCCACCATTTTTGTAGTTTACCTGCAAAAGAATTTAAGTTGATTTTGGTACGCAAACACTTCTGGGTCCTTTAATATTAGCGATCAAAGTTTTGGGCACCCAAATAGATTTTTTTCTTTTGTTCATCATTGGTGCACCAACATATTTTGCAATAGCATAACCTTTCTTTGACCGTTTTAGCATGTAACAAGCATCAAAATATGCAGATGTCATAAGAGGGCATGAATCATGTGAATGACCTACTTCATGGCATTTATGACAAAACAGGTTACATGCTTTTGTAAAAACAGTTCTAATTTTTATCTTTTTATCTTTATTAGGAAAATATCCTAGACCTTCTTTTCTAAAGGTGCATCTTTGACTACCTAAAATTAGGTCAAGAGATATTTTACCTTTATAGCTATTTTCTAACCCTTTTTCTAATTTTTTAACTTGAGATTTAAGTTTAATATTTTCATAGAGAGTGGATTCATTTGAAGCGCATGGTGTATCTAGTTGAAAATTATCAATATCATCACAAGAAGTACCAATGCTAGCTTTACAAGACAAATTTGAGACATCTTTCATAAGAGCATTTTCATAAGATTCCTTTAATTCAGAGTGTTGATCAGAAAGAGTTAAAAATTCTTCCTTAAGGGTCTTATATTTTCTTTTAGTTTTGCCATAGGCCTCATTGATTTCATTTAGCATTTCAACTAGATCATCATAGGAGGGATCAAAAGAAGTTACCTTTTCATTCCTTTTTGCCATAAGGCAAACTGGAGAGCTTGATGAATTTTTGAGGGCAATTCCGGCTAATTTCTTTGTACATCTCTCATCATCAGAGTCGGAGTCGGAATTCTCACCTCCAGATATCCATTCGCCAAAGCATGCCTTTTTAGGAGTGTTAAACTTCTTCTTGAAGTTCTTCTTCTTTTTATCCGTAGATTTGTTCTTGTTCGGACATCTTGATGCTATATGTCCTTTTTCATGACATTCATAGCATATCACATCTTTGAAGTTTGTTGGTCTTGAACCTTTTGGACGAGTGTCGATGCTCACTCCCTTCTTGTGTAACCTGCGAAGAAGACGTTGAGTATTTCTTACCAAGAGAGCCAAGTCTTCATCGGAGGAACCTTCACTTGTGCCGTCCTTGGAATTTGCTTTGAAAGCCTCCGTCTTTTTCTTTGTATCAGAGGTTTCGTTCAGTTCCTTCTTCTCCTTTTTGTGCATTTCATGGGTAATCAAATTTCCATAGAGATCAGTAGGTGAAGTTGTAGAAAGATCGGAGTTTGTCAAAACTGTTACAAGAGTGTCAAAGCTTTCTGGGAGAGCTCGAAGCATTTTTCTGACAATTTCGAGATCAGTAAAGATAACACCAAGACCTTTAAGTTCATTCACAATATTATTCAATCTAGTAAACATGGAATCAACAGTTTCAGAAGAAGACATTTTGAAAGTTTCATACTTTTGTCTAACCATTAAAAGTTTAGCCTCTTTTACTTTAGTAGTTCCTTCATATATTTCTTCTAAAGTTTTCCAAACTTTGTGAGCAGTATTCAAATTGCTTACACGATTAAATTCATTTAGAGATAAACCAGTAAATAAAGCATTTAAAGCACGAGCATTCAGATGTTGTTTTCTCTTATCATCTTCAGTATAGCTTTCCGGATCATCCGGAGGAGAAAAACCAACTTTAACAATCAACCAGACATCCAATCCCATGGCTTCTAGAAATACAGACATACGCACTTTCCAGTAGGGATAGTTAGTCCCATCAAAGATAGGCGCACGGCTAGTATGACCCAGATTAAAGCCATCAGTAGACGACATCCTCTCTCTAAGCGGTGAAGCTTATAAATGAGAGACCGGGCTCTGATACCACGTGTTGGATCAGGATGTCGACTAGAGGGGGAGGGGGTGAATAGGAGACTTTTAAAATTTGTTTTTGCAAATGAAAAATTCAGATAAAACAAGTAATAGAAAAGGATAAGAGATTGAAACCGATATATCCCGAGGTATCGGAGACATGCCCAGTCTCCACTAGTCCTCGTTGAAGCACTCAGTCCTTGAGTATAGCTTCAGTATCCACACAGGACACTATCTACTAAGGTTGCTCCTTGTCCCCTCCGGAAAGGCGAGCACCAAGCCTTTTACAAGTAATCGCGTCTCTCCGACAATCTCCGATTTGGAGAGATCAGTGATTTACGCCTTCGAACCGTCTAGGTGAGGGCGCTCACCAAGAGTAATAAGAAGCAAGGTCTACTCTAGACCTCCAATGCACACCGAGAAAATATCTAGAAATGGAATGCAAGAACAATATGCTCGATGTAGCTAAAACTCTCACGACTCGATCAAAAGATCAAGTTTTAAGTAAAACGAAGAAGCACTAGTGAGAAAGTAAGAAAGGCTGTGTTGCTGTGTTTTCTTGTATTGAAACAGTAGCTCAACACCTCTATTTATAGCCTTCGTGGTCAAAAGAGCCGTTTGCACTCGAGCTGAAAAATAGTAACTAAGACTGACAGTCAGTCTCACAAACTGACAGTCAGTCTAGTGTATCACCAGAAAGAGTAAAAATAGGATCACAACAGCTCGAACGTTGTGGACTAAAACGGTAAAAAGAAACAGTCCAAGCTGACAGTCAGTTACAAAGACTGACAGTCAGTGTCCACAAAATCAACAGTGAAAAGCAACGGCTAAAAACTTTATAACAGCAAAAATTTACTGCCCAAACTGACAGTCAGTGTTCCAAACTGACAGTCAGTCTCACAGAGAAAAACAGAATTAATTAAAAACAACTCAAAAACTCTCTGTGGTCGAAACCCACACTGACAGTCAGTATACTCATACTGACAGTCAGTTTAGTACAAAAAATCTGAGACAGAAAAACATGCTCTCTGGAGATTTGTCAGTTTGCACTAACTGACATTCATACTGACAGTCAGTTACCAACACTGACAGTCAGTATAGTACAACAAAAATCAGCTCAACAAAAACATACTCTCTGGAGATTAGTCAGTTTATCAAACTGACATTCATACTGACAGTCAGTTACAAAGACTGACAGTCAGTCTGGATAAAAACAGAGAAAACTCAAAAACCAGAGATCTGATTCAAATGATTTCAGTTTTGTTTTGAAGATATTTTCGAGAAGAACATTTTTGACAACAGCAACAAAAATTAGATCTTTTCAGATCTTTCTCAAGAAGTAAAAACCTCAACTGTTGACAAAATTCAATACATCAAAACAAATTGTCGAAAAACCACAGATAATGATATGCGTGCATTGACCTAGATTTTTCTCGGTATGATTGGAGATGTAGAGAGAACTTGTGTCCCCTCTTTATAGTACGGTTTAAACTAAGAATAAAATCCTTAAACCGATCGATCTTCATGCACCCTGAGATCGGTAAACCTAGAACTACAACATACCTCGATGCATCAGTTTAGTCCAGCAAAAACAATTTCTTTTTTTTTTGTCTTCTTATGCTTAATTTGAACTTCAACATTTTGATCACAAGCCCTCGCTTTTTGTGCGTTTGTCTGAAATCTGCTACACTAACTCAAACACATAGTTAGTCCAAAAATACTTATTATCATCAACCATCAAAACACATCAGGGTTAGGCATGAAAGGCCTAGATGCAACAATAGTCGATAGCGATTAGTGAACGTTGGGATTGTAGATGTTTTACTAACAGTTTTTGAACCGATAGAAGTGTGCTGCCCTCTACTATCGTGCCGACCACTATCGGTAAGAGAACCGATAGTAGAGTGGATTTTTAACCGATAGTGAAAAGCATTTCTGTAGTAGTGTGTAGTCGTATCGAGGAGATGCAGGGCTCCACACGCTACCTCGCTAATGCCATCAACTGGGTGGTGGGTAAGATGACAGAAACGACGGCCGTAGAGAGTGTCACCACGACTCTTGAGGTCGCGGTTTCAGAGGCCGTCGATGGGGAAACTGAAGAGGTGACTGTTGCCGATCCTTCAGCCATGGGGCCGGGTTGACGAACAGGCAGATATCTTTGTTCCCCTCGTGGCCGAGGAGACTGTGCCCTCTTCTCTTTTGGAAGAGCGAGCTGAGGAGGTAACCGCATATGCGGTAGTGCAGGTTGTTCGAGTTCAACGTCCTGCTGAGGACGTGCAGCCCCTAGTGGCGCCCTCTTGCTTGGCTCCTATCAGCCAGGCAAGTGGGTCTGAAGACACCTGCAAAGCACTTGTGCGTGAGCTGCTGGAGGTATGGGAAACCCTTTACTCTTATCCTCCCTGTGTTTCCTTGGGAATTGTGTCCCTAGTATTGATTGTTTTACGCAGGGTGTGACACGCACATCTGGCTTACTGGCTGAATGCGTGAAGGTCGCTGAGACAGAGAGTCGTCAATTGAAGCAGTAAGTACATAGCTTTGATTCCTTAGTCTATTGAATCTTTAATAATACTTGTGGCGGTAGGGCAAAGTTTGTCCTGCAGAAGAAACTGGCTGAAGCCAAAAAAAGTCTTGCCAGAACTTTGGCCCTTGAAGTCGAGCTAAAAGAGGCCAGGGAGAAGACTGCGACCTTCGATCAAGTATTAGGACTGTATGAAACGCTTAAGGAAAAATCTGAACATCTCCTGGTACTATGCGAAGAGCAACAAAATAAGATAAAATGTGAGTTCACTTTCAGCATAAGTTTTTGCTTACCTTAGCAAACTTTAACCGACTTGATTTCGTCTTCTTTCAGTGCAAGAAGAGTAGATAAAAGTGGTAACTGAAGAAAGGGATCGATATGAGGAAAAATCCATCCAGAAGGGGATAGACATCGATACGCTTCACAAGCTTTGTGAGCATTATCAGATATCAAATGACAAGGCTAGAGACGCTGCTAAGCTAGCTCACGATGAGAAGGAAACTTTAGAAGCGACCATCAAGAGCTGTAGCAGTGTCGAGTTGGACACTTTCAACAAATTGAAGATGGATGTGGGCTTACTGGGGGCAGACGTTATTGATCCTAAGAAGGATGATTTAAGCCTCAGTGAGTCCTGCTGGTTAGTCACTGCTCAAGCTGATTCACTAGTGGAGAGTGCCTCTGAAACTGTTGGGAGGCAAAAGGAAGCTCTGAAGACCGACGTTGGGGCTGTAGCTTCTGCCATCCTTAGCAAGTTGAGGCATTACCAATGTTCGAATTTGGATTTGAACCCTATGGGTGAGGATGCCACTTTTGATAGTGAGGATCAGTTGAGTGAGATAATGGATGAGGTGAAACCTCTAGTCGATAAATTACTCCAAGATATCGATCTCTTATGATGCAAAATCTGCGATGACATCTTGTAATAGTAACATTATTGAAATGAAAAATGAAAATTGTTTACCTGATTTGGCAAAGATTTGGTACCTTGCAAATACATACAGTTAGCAAAGTTTCTTATAATTCGAACAAACTACCGAAATGTTGGGTACTTTCCTTGTTTTAATGCCATAGTCGTATTCTCCCTAGCCCCCTCTTGCGGCCATGAATACGTTGTAGTGTGTTATTATGGTCATAGGAAAATGCATGGCAAGGTTGGTCAAGAACGGATAAGGCAGTCGCTTATGCATGTGATGACGGCTTAGAAAGAGATGCCTTGATTGTTTACGATCATATGGTCACAAGGGCAAACATCTGAAGGTAAATGCGCAAGCTTGTTGCGAACTGATAGCCACTCGAATGATCTGAAACATTCTAGCAAGTCTCTAAGTGCTGAGAAACGGCTTACATAGAGATGTCTTGATTAGATGCGATCATGAGATCTGTCAGTGAATCCACTTGGGCATTGCGTTAAAGAATTTTCTTTGTGGCCAATCCCCGGATGTGGCCCAAGGAAAAGATAGGACACAAGAGAGGAGATGACTACAACATCAAGATAGGGAAATGTTTGTTATTAAATATAGATAAGAAAGAATGGAAAAGACTTACACATAAAATTTGTGCGGTTGATCGATGTTCCATGTATTGGAGAGAACTCTGTCATCTTCCATAGCCAATCGAGCTGATCCAGGTTGTGGCAAGGAGACCACATTGTAGGGACCTTCCCATTGGGGAGAGAATTTGTGGCGATTAGACTGGTTTTGGATCTTCCGCAAAATTAGGTCTCCCACGTGAAGAC
Organism: Pharus latifolius; assembly: GCA_019359835.1. Classification (NCBI taxonomy): domain Eukaryota; kingdom Viridiplantae; phylum Streptophyta; class Magnoliopsida; order Poales; family Poaceae; genus Pharus; species Pharus latifolius. The sequence goes on from CM033323.1 coordinate 75,750,717, forward strand.
TACGTGGCGCACCCTTTTGTTGTGATATTTACGTAGATCCTGTAAATATGCGGTGGATTGAAATAGTGCTTGATTACGCTTTTCTTCCAGAAGAATGAGTTCATCTCCGCGTGCTTCGTTGGTATCTGTAGCATCAAAGTTTTTCATGTGAGGGGAGCTAAGTTGGATTTTGCTTGGTAGCATGGCTTCGGTACCAAAAACTAGTTGGAAAGACGTGTCGCCTGTTGCTCTACTAGGTGTGGTACGAATGGCCCATAGAATGGAGTAGAGTTCGTCTACCCAAGCCCCCAAGCGTATTTTAAGGCGGTTGAATACTTGTTTCTTGATGCCTTGTATTATTTTCCCGTTGGAACGTTCAACTGCCTCATTGCTTTGTGGATGAGCGACAGAAGCAAACAGACTTCGGTACTAATATTGTCGCAATAGTCTATTATGATATGACTGGGGATACCAAATCGTGTCACGATGTTCTTGTGAAAGAACTTCTATGCCGCTGCAGCGGTAATGGTGTGGACTGGTTCAACCTCGACCTATTTAGTGAATGTATCAATGGCTAGAAACTAGAATTTGTATCCATTGATGGCTTGGGGCATTGTTCCCAGGATGTCTCACTACTACAGAAATGCAATCCACTAACCCATATCTTCTAACGGTTATAAGCAATCTGGGAAAAATCCGATAGAGTAGGACGACAGCAGTGGAGAAGGGGCTTTTTACTATCGGTTGTATTCTGGTACACCGTTAGTGCAATGCAAATATTTTTTACTATCGGTCATTACTGTACCAACCAATATAATAGATGAAATAGTACTATCGGTTTGTCTTTCGTAACTGATAGTGAAATTACGGACTTTATACTATCGGTTTATACTGTACCAACGGATATAATAGATGAATAGTACTATCGGTTTGTCTTTCGTAACTGATAGTGAAATTACGGACTTTTTACTATCGGTTACTACTATACAAACTGATATAATAGAGTAAATTTTACTATCGGTTATATAAAACAAACCGATAGTAAAATGACGTCATATAAATTAATGGTTATGACAGTGGGGACCTTAGTTTACTATCGGTTGTGTTTTTGAACCGATAGTAAAATTGTACAATTTATCTCGACCCCTGCTCTGCACGCTGCATCCTCGATTCATTTCTACAGTACGTGCATCCACGCTCCAAGCTAGAGCGATCTGGAGAAGCTAGCTGAGAGGTTGATAATTCGATCCCCCTCAGTATTGTCATCTTCTCATCACCTCTCTCTCTCAATCACTCTTTCACACTCTCCCTCTCTCTCTCTACTTGCAATTCATTAAACTAAATACATGTAGCTCCAAACTAGCTAGAAGGCTAGGTTGGCTAGCTTGCTGAAATTAAGCTAGGAATGATTATGGCTAAAGTTAACCAGCTAGCTAGCTGGCTCTTCCAATTAATGCATCAAGTTAATTAGGGTTTCATATATATATCCATTTAATGTAATTAAGCAGCTGTACACACATATGGCCTAGCTAATTGATGATGTTTCATGCATGCATGCCCTGAGTCATTAATTATTTACTTCAATTTGTCAATTTTGTGAAATAATTGTAGATGGACCGAGAATATTGGATGTATGGAATAAAACGTACTGCTGTTGAGTATTTGGAGGGTGTGAATGGGTTTATTAAATTTGCTGAGCAAGAAAAGGTGAAGAAGGGAGAGAAAGATATGCATTGTCCTTGTATAGATTGTATGAACTTAAAAAGGTTCAGTAACTCTGATTAGATTAGGAGTCATTTGATTCGTCGTGGTTTTAACGCACGTTATACCCGTTGGATATGGCATGGTGAAGATCTTGAGGAAACGAGCACCGCTACCACTCAGCAGCACCCGGAAGTGGATTGCAGTAATGATGATCATCAGAACATTGGTAATGTTCATTCGGAAGTCCATGTAGATGACGACAATTTAGATGAAATGTTACATGATGTAGAAGAAGATTACAGCGAACACAATTTTGCTAAATTTGAGAAATTAATTGTTGATTCTGAGAAGCCTTTGTTTCCCGGATGTGCAAAATTTACAAAGTTGTATTTTGTGTTGAGATTATATAATTTGAAGGCAAGCAACGGTTGGAATGATAAGAGTTTCACGGCGCTATTAGATCTGTTAGCGGACATGCTTCCAGAGGGAAATGAGTTGCCAAGATCGGTTTACCAGGCCAAAAAACTATTGTGTCCGTTGGGAATGGAAATCGAAAGAATACATGCATGCCCAAATGATTGTGTTCTGTACCGTAACGAGTACGAGGATTTGCATGTTTGTCCAAGATGCGGTGCATCGCGGTATAATCATGGGGACAGAATTTATCACAATAGATGTGATGAGGTAAAGAAAGGGCCTCCGGCCAAAACTGTGTGGTATTTTCCTGTGATTCCTAAATTGAAACGGCTGTTTGCAAATCCGAAAGATGAGAAGTACTTGCGTTGGCATGTTGAAGGTCGGAAACAAGACGGAAAACTAAGACATCCAGTTGATTCTATTTAATGGAGAAACATTAACAGAACATTCGGTGAGTTTGGCGTCGAAGTGGGGAATATAAGGTTTGGGTTGAGTACGGATGGTATGAATCCACACGGAAATATGAGCTGTCGACATAGCACTTGGCTCTTTTATGCATCTACAATCTTCCTCCTTGGTTATGTATGAAGCGCAAGTACATCATGATGTCGTTACTAATTTCAGGACCCAGACAACCCGAAAATGATATTGACGTGTTTCTATCACCGTTAGTCGAGGACTTACATAAATTGTGGAGCGAAGGGGTGCGGGTGTGGGATGCACATAAGCGAGAGAATTTCATGTTGTGGGTCATAATATTTTGCACCATAAATGATTTCCCGGCCTATGGAAATTTTTCGGGGTATAGTACGAAAGGAGGCAAGGCTTGTCCTATTTGCCTGGATGAAACTGAAAGCATGTGGTTATCGAACTGCAGAAAAACAGTGTACATGGGTCACCGTAGATTCCTTCCGATGCATCACGCCTACCGTAAGAAGAGGAAGTCATTTAATGGGAAGCCTGAGAAAGGATCAGCCACTAGTACAGAAATGCAGTCTTCTATCGGTAAAAAACACCCTTCTACTATCGGTTTCTGTACCGATAGAGATAGACACGATAGAACAAGACTGGACATTTTCTATCGGTAAATAACCGACAGAAGAAGTTCACTATTCTATCGGCATATTATGAATCTACCGATAGAAAACCCGTCGTAGTCTTACGTCCAGCGGCAGGGAAAGTACCATTATTCTAACGGTTAATTACAAGATTACCGACAGAAAAAATCATAATATTCTATCGGCATATTAGGAGTGTACCGATAGAAAACTCGTCGTTAGCGGTTGGAAAAGTACCACTATTCTAACGGTTAATTACAAGTTTACCGACAGAAAAAAGCATAATATTCTATCGGTATATTTGGAGTGTACCGATAGAAAACTCGTCGTCAGCGGTTGGAAAAGTACCACTATTCTAACGGCTAATTATAAGTTTACCGATAGGAAAAATCATACTATTCTATCGGCATCTTACAAGTTTACCGATAGAAAACTCGTCGCTAGCGGATTGAAAAGTACCACTATTCTAACGGTTAACTACAAGATTACCGACAGAAAAAAGCTTAGTACTCTATCGGATATGTATGAGTTCACCGGCAGGAAAGGTCACACTCTTCTAACGGTTAATTTTGATTGTACCGATAGAAAAAAGTACAGTAGTCTCTTGGTTGTTGATGAATTTACCGATAGAGCATTCACATATACAGTACTTTATTTGCATTCACAATACAGTACATTCACATATACAGTACAGATGCAATACAGTATAGATTGGATACACAATACAGTACAGATGCAAGGTAAATTCACAGAACAAATTGACACATTAGGCAGTTATTCACATTTATTCACATATGTATGGACAAATACAGATTGCAATCCAATGTGGACATTTATTCACATATATATATTTATTCACATGTATATGAACAGTCTATGCAGAGTACACAAAAAGGAGAAAATTGTCATGCTGGATGGTTGGGCGCTACTTCCTCCATGACATATTGTGCCCAGATTTGTCGAAGATATATAATCTTTGCATTTTCATATTGGTCTTTCGACATGGCGATCTGCAAGCATGTGTGCATACTGAGTAACTAACTTCGATCCTAATTTAGAACGTGACACCCATTTTTGAAATTTGAGTTAGCTATCGATGCTTACCTGGGGGAATCGGGAAAAGTTTGTCCGCACTAGGTCGTACATGTAGCGCAGCACATAAAACCCACATTCCCACGATTGCGGCTGCTGATGGCACTGAGATAATTGCATATGCGAAGACATGTTAGCAATATATTGTTTCCATAAACTAATTAAACATAAACAAAAAGTCTCGTGAGTACCTCATATTCTTTCCAAGCTAGTACGGAGCCCTGCGGTGCGGCATGCCTCCCTCCAGCGGACACATATTTATCAAAAGCCCTGCATTTCAGTTAGTATTGTCAGTTAATGTATTATCATTAGCTAGTGAGGTCAAAATATAAATCAAACATATAAGTTACTTACGCCTCCATATTCCCCTTGAGCACATATTCCATCGATTATCTGTCACGCATCGAATCGAGGTAGTACACCTCGTTCCTCGGCGGACAGATCACGATGAGGATCCAGTGGCCCCTGCATTGTACGTAAAAGAGGACCGCTAGCTCAAAGTACATCTCAGGTGTAACATACAAGATTGAGTTAAATTAGTACGAAATGCACTAACCTTTGGTGGTACGGCACCAGAATGAAGTCCCTGTCCTGCTGCGCCATCAGCGCGCTGGATATGTACTGCTCAGCGTGCGCGGCGTCCTGCTCTAGCATCGTGAGGCTTATTTTCTCTGGGTCGAGGAAACCCACCTTGTCACACGCAGCCTCCGATGCTAGCCTGTACATGCACCTGCATGCGAAGGACGAGATTAATATTAATTTCACAGAAAGTTACTCAGTATTCAAATGAACTGCAACATTAATGCAGAGTTAGCAAACAGAGTTAGAAAACAGCAATACATAGCATCAGCAAACTCACAGGACTCCAGTCCGTATGATGGACATATCGAGCTCCCGCCAGTTGTAGAGGTCGAACAGATCCTCGTGTGCCACGGATATAGTCCCGGGCTCACGGTGGAACTGCCCAGGCCTGTAGGGAACTAAGAAGTTCAGGCTGCGCCGAGCTCGATGTAGGTACCAGTCGTGGAGGTCTCTGGTTGATCGATCCAATTTCCGCAAAGATGCCTCCGACAGGAGTGGGAGCGCGTTCGTGAACGTCCGCGGCAGTCCCTGTCGCCCTTTGCCCTTGCCTTTGCCGCCCTTGCCTTTTGCCGGGGACTGAGCCCGTACCTTCGAAGGCAAGGGCGAGGTGATGGCGGCTTTCTTCCGAGGTGGAGGCGTGGATGCGCTGGGTGGGGTCGAGGCCGTCTTTGATGTGTCCAGGTTCGCACGAGATCGGCCCTGATGCCCCGAGCTGGGGGCGCAGTCCCCTGGTAGCCCCGCGGCAGGCCACTTCAATTAATGAGCATGTATGTTAGATTATGCAAGTTGAGTGTACTGAGTAGGATGTAATCTAAAATGTGTAGGATTTACCGGTTGTATTACAAGACACTTCTTGGGCCACTGTACGTAGGAGCCCACTGCCTCAGCAAGTGTCTGCAGTTCCTCTGTTGGGACTGGCAACGGAGAATCGTTGTAGCCCGGCATGGCCATGTCCACCTGTACCTTTGCGAAACCCAACCGCAGAGGTACACAGTGGACCCGGACATCCGGCCCAGACGGATATACGAAGCCGTGTCCAACCACTTCCTGCCCGGCGCCTACGTGATTTTGTAGGATGCAGCCCTCCGGCCCCTGCAAATTTGTAACAATTAAGTGCACAGATGAAGGCTTGCATCAACTTAAGTGCACAGATGAAGGCTTGCAGTACCTCAAGTAGATCCACTGGATCCGCGAGTACCTTCGAAGCGCAACTGCTTATCCGACCCTGCGGGGTACCGTCGTCCTGGGGATCCGCATCTGCACTCTTGGCCAGCAATGCTTGTCTCAACCGTGCAAACTCTTCCCTCATTTGTGCGACCTCGGTCTGCACCTCAGCCCGTATCTCAGCCCGCATCTCCGCCCGTATCTCCTCCCATACCTCAGCCCGTATCTTATCGGAGATGTCAGCTTCCTTTTCCTTCCAGGTGCGGGCCTTCTTCCTCGGTGGAGCCGGATCTACGAAACCGGCCTTCCACGACACAATGGCTCCCACGGCCCGTGTCCGCCCGGGATGCTCCTTATTTCCTAGAGCCCGGGTGAGGATGTCGTTCTCCCTCTGCGGGGTAAACAATCCCTCCGCTGCCTCCTTCTCAAAAGAGATCTGTTACATTTGAAGGTACCTTGTGAGACAAATTGCCTTATATACACTTGTGCGCATACAGTTTACGAGGTTAGCCAACTTACCATTCGCCTCACAACGTCGGCGTCCCCAGGGGTTGCGAACTGCACAGACCCCGTGGACGACACGGACCCCCTCCCCCTCCACCATCGCTTGCACCTCTCATCCCGGATCTCGGAGAGCGGCAACTCAGGGGTGTCGATGACAGGATTTTGTTCGTCTTCCTTCTTCCACTGTTCCTCCTTCCCCGCATAGCCCCGGGATCCGAGCCGATGCGGGTGGTCGTTCCTCTTCTGGATCGCCCTATTCTTCTCGCTAAGGGCCTTGAACTCCTCAGTCCCCTTCTGCTTGGTGAATTCCTCCCATACCTCCTCCGATATGAAGGGGTACTTCTCGCAAGGAGATTTCCCCGCAGCTAGGAAGTTACTGACGAGCCAGCTCTTAAAGGTTTTCCATGTTCCGTTCATGTCCTTCAAGCAGGCAGTCCTAGGTGTATCGTCGGGGATGTTCCACTTAGCCTGTTTCCGAAAAATGCATACAATTAATCACGAGTTAGTTAAACTTTAGTATAAGCCAAGAGAACGTGATTACGAAAGAGTTCAGCGATTTCAGTTCATTTAACTTTCACTTCCGCCCACAACCTATCCCTCTCATCCGCCGTCACGTCCTTCCAGCTCTGGACGGTGATCTTCACCCTTTCTTTCGCCAACAGCCCAACGTAGGCCGCGTACCTCCCAGCATTCTTTCCAATCGGCCTCCCAAATTGGTTGAACTCACAAGAAAGATCAGTGCGTTTGGCCAAACGCCCCAACGTCGTCGCGCCTCGCCCCACCCTCTTGCACTGGGATGTAACAGCCCCATCTTCAGTAGTTACGATGGGGTTGGCCCTAGTCGAACCACTAGTACCATCCGATGAAGACGACGACATGTCTTCCCCTACAAAACCTTCAACAAACCATATATATGGCAATTAATTCGCCTTGGAGTTCCATAACTCAGCCCAGGACTGGAGACTAACTAGGGCGGCAAAAAGGAAAATAATACAAAAAGAAAGACATGCATAAATTACTTACTGAACTCTTCAGAAATATTTTCTATCGGTAAACACATGAGCTGCCGATAGACCATAACAATTACCTCCACACAAGACAATTTTTCTATCTGCAAACACGTGAGATACCGATAGAACATAACAATGTTCTGTACATATGGAATTTTGTTGACAAGCCACCATTCACTGTCATCACATAACATTCTCGATGATTTGCTACACTAATATTGATGGGCCAGCATTATTATTTCACACGTAAATATGCACACAAGCATCTAAGTGCCCTGTGCATAATCTTTAGCCAAGCCTGTATGTGAGTCATCAGGACTTCACAGCTATTAGGTTGGGAAAAGTCATGTATATAGGCATTTGAAACATATACATCGAAGACCCATCCACATTGCCATATATTCATACGAAGTGAGTAAAAATTCCCAACCAAACTAGTACATTGCATGGCTCATGTCCTTCCAGATCCAAATTAAGTTTTACTACTTGTGCAGAAAAATTTTCTATCGGTAAACACATGAGCTGCCGATAGAATATGTGTAAGAACACCTCCAACATATAATCTGCATTACATGGCAGTTGGATACAATTGATCACACATACAGCAGTATAGAGAAGTTAAAATCTCAAAACAGGTTCATTACAGCACTGGAACATATTATGTAAACCCTAATTAAAATCAACATTGCCTGCGGAATGTACATAAGCCAACACAATAGGGAACCCTAGTGTAATTGCAAAACTCGAAGAATTAGTACGTGCAAAATACTAGGATCAAATAAAGAAGATGCTGGAAATAGAACGACGAATTAGGGTATTTACGGCGGCGATCAGTTCTGGTGATGGAGAGGCGGTGTAGAACGCAGCAGAGGCGGGCGAAGGACGAAAATAAGAACCGGTGGCAGTGACGAACCAGTGTCCAGCCGGCAATCGTCGTGTGGGAGAGAGGAAGTGAGTGGTCACGGCGGAGGTTGGGGTTTTCTTCGCTCTCGAAGAGACGCAGTGCTCTAAGGTGGAACTGTTCGAGTGGAGGGAAACTAAAGGGCCGTGTACGAGTAATAAAGTAGCGGAGGAACTTTTCTATCGGTATAACAAAATGATACCGATAGACTTATGTAATTTTCTATCGAAACAACAAAATAATACCGATAGAAAAAGTAAATTTCCCGGAAAAATATTTGAATTAGTGGATGCATTTTTCTATCGGTATAAACAATAAAATCCCGTGAGACCAATTTTCCACAGAAAATTTTTTTAAAGTGCTTGAGATTGGGTGCCATTTTTCTATCGATAAAAACAACAAAATACCGTGAGAGTAATGAAAAGGTGCCCTTTTCTATCGGTATAAACAAAAAAATCCCGTGAGCCCAATTTTTCCCAGAAAATTTTTTTTGATTAAGTGCTTGAGATTTGTGTGCCCTTTTTCTATCGGTAAAAACAACAAAATACCATCAGAGTAATGAAAAGGTACACAATTTAACATCAAACAGACCGTGGTTGAAAGCTGCAGAATGTTAAAGAAAGAGGGAAGATAGCCGGAAAATTGGAAAATTGACATAAAAAGAAATTGTTCATTCATTGTTGTTTTATCACTTACAAAAAAAAATAAAACCCAAAATGCTAGGTCAAGGGGTGGTCTTAGCCCTGGCTGCATGTAGAATAGAGTCAGTTAGACTTGCAGCCAGGACGCAGGACTCCTCTAGCGACAAGTTGTCCCTAGGATCAACTACTACCGCGTCAAGAAGGCCTGCGACCTCCCTCAGCTTCGCTATGGTATCCTTCATAGTCAAACCGCAGCCAGCGATGGTCATATCCGCGGCTTTCTTCTCCTCGCGAAGACGCCTCGTCCTCGCCCTAGCATTGTCACCATCCGTCTTCATGCGCTTAATGCGCTGGAAGAGATCGTCAAGGTCAAGCCGTAGCTGAGTGTGCTTGTCTGTAAGGAGCCCTCAGGTCAGCCTTCACTTTGGCAGTGTCTTCCACGGCTACCATTCCCTGTGCAAATCAATAGGTCAAGAATGAACTGAACATGGATTAACAATACAGGGGTAAACCGAGGAGATTTAGAGTTCTTACCGGGGAGGCCGTGGATGACGATCCCATGGAGGTTGCCATTGTGAAAGAGAAGATGAGGAGTCAAACCGTTCGAGAATTAGAAAAACAACAAAATACCGCGACGCATGGCGAGGTACTTATAGAGTTTCCAAGGCGACGCATGGCGACACGTTTGAGAATTCAAAGCGGCAGAGTCTTCTTCTATCGGTAAAAACAGGAAAAAATCGTCAGACAACAAATACCGTGAGACAAACGAATTTATTCTAACGGTAAAATAGAACAATACCGATAGAAAACGTTTTGAAGTGCCTGAGAGAAGATGTCCTTCTCTATCGGTATAAATAACAAAATACCGTCAGAAAAAAGGGATTTTTGCTGAACTTAATTTGAAGAGGCTGCGATGAGATTTTTGCAAGTGCTATTTGAAGGGAAGAATTAAATATTTACAAGATAAAGGTACTGTACATGTTAGAACTCATGCTGTGGAGTAAAATTGAGATGTATTAATGCTGTGAACTAGCTTATCATTAAATTCTAAAGAAAAATGTACTGCCTGATGTATTAATGATAAGTTCCTCACCTTGCTGCAGAACTTGTGGGCTGTTTGCTTGGCATTTATCCCTGAAATAGAAATTAATCATCAATGGTTCTCAACCCATAATCCTTCTTCGTGGTCATCTCGCAGATACGTTGTTTCGTCGATATCTTCAGTACGGATAGATTGAATGTCCTCTAAAAATGGAGGTATTTTATCGAATTGGTTATACTCCTCTTCGTCGACAACATCTTCGACCCCAACAATACGTCTCTTGCTGTGGAAGACAACATGCAAGTTTGGATTGGCCGGGTCAACGATGTAGAATACCTGTGTGGCTTGCTTTGCAAGTATGAATGGATCGTCTTGGTGTCCGACTCTACCAAGATCGACGAGAGTAAACCCGTAACTGTCAACTTGAACACCTCGAGGGATTTCGACCCATTGGCATCGAAACAGGGGAATCTTAAGTAATCCGTAATCGAGCTCCCATATTTCGTCAATAGCACCGTAATATGAGTTCAGCGCCCTTACTGACCTGGCATCCTCGGAAATAGCAAACAGTGTCACTCCGCTACATTGCCCGCTACTCTTGGCGTCTTGAGCTCTTGTGTAAAATGAATACCCATTGATGTCGTACCCCTGCCAAGTCCCTACAGTGAATCTTGGGCCTCTAGCCAACCATGTCACAGTTTCACTTACGGAGCCCTCGGCAGCTCGCGTGACTCTTTCTTGGATCCACTCAGCAAATTTCCTGTTATGTTCTCTGCTTACCCAAACGTCTGACTTCGAAGGATTCTGTGACCGTAACATTACCTTGTGCTCGTGTATGTATGGCTCGACCTCCGTCATGTGTTGTAAGACCCAAAAATGTGATTTTGCGTACACATCACGAGCGGGGACGATAGCTTTGAATCCAATCGTTCCAATTCCCTCAAGCCTACCCTCGTGTCGGGACTTAGGAACACCAATTGGGTCAACCCCGGCCATATAATCTGTGCAAAATTCAATCACCTCCTCGGCGGCATAATCTTCCATGATACTCCCCTCGGGTCGACGACGAGTCCTTACGTATCCCTTCAATACACCCATAAATCTCTCAAATGGATACATGTAGCACAGGCACACGGGTCCACAAAACTTAATTTCTCTGATAAGGTGAACAATCAGATGGACCATAACATCAAAAAAGGATGGAGGGAAATACATCTCGAGCTGACAAAGAGTTGTAACCACGTCGCGTTGCAAAGCGTCCAGTCCATCGGGATCAATTACCTACGAGGACACAGTTGCGCCAAATATTCATATCAGAAAAATCTTCTAATTAAGCTCCACAAATGGAGGTAGTGAACTTATAGTACGAGTGCACGTACTTACCTTGCAAGATATTGCGTTGAAGAAATAACATAGGTTTGTGATTGTCTCTCTGACTTTAACTGGGAGAATGCCTCTGATAGCAATGGGAAGCATCTGTGACATCAAGACATGACAGTTGTGGGACTTCATGCCAACCAGTCTTAGGTCCTTCATAGACACAAGTTTTTTCAAGTTCGCGGAGTACCCACATGGAACTTTAACACCGTGCAGGCACCGACAGAGTTCTGTTTTTTTGCTCTTGGACAACGTGTAGCAGGCCGGGGGGAGGTATGTACGCTTTCCATTCTCTAAAGGTGCAAGCTCAGTCCTTATCCCCATTTCCACCATGTCACGACGAGCTTTCACACGATCCTTTGTCTTTCCCGGAATGTTCAACAACAAACCAATCAAACTGTCACAGACATTTTTCTCTACATGCATGACGTCAATGCAATGTCGAACTTGTAAGTGCTCCCAGTACGGTAGATCCCAGAGAATCGATCTCTTCTTCCAAACATTTTTTTCTCGAGGTTTAGAATGCTTACCGAACTCAACTTTAATGTCGTTCACGCGTGAGTAAATCTCCTTACCGGTCAGAAACACTGGAGCTGATCCCTTCTCAGGCTTCCCGTTAAATGATTTCCTCTTCTTACGGTACGTGTGATGCACCGGAAGAAACCTGCGGTGACCCATGTACACTGTTTTCCGGCAGTTTCGCAGCCACATGCTCTCAGTTTCATCTAGGCAAATAGGGCAAGCCTTGGCTCCTTTCGTACTATACCCCGACAAATTGCCGTAGGCAGGAAAATCATCTATGGTGCAAAATATCAGGGCCCGCAAGATGAAATTCTCTTTCTTGTATGCATCGCACACCTGCACACCCTCGCTCCACAATTTCTGTAAGTCCTCGATTAAAGGCGCTAGAAACACGTCAATATCATTTCCGGGTTGTCTGGGTCCTGAGATTAGTAACGCCATCATGATGTACTTGCGCTTCATGCATAACCAAGGAGGAAGATTGTAGATGCATAAAAGAACAAGCCAAGTGCTGTGCCGGCTGCTCATATTACCATGTGGGTTCATACCATCTGTACTCAGCCCGAACCTTACATTCCTAAGTTCGCCGCTGAACTCAGCAAATGTTCTGTTGATGTTTCTCCATTGAATAGAATCAGCTGGGTGTCTCAGTTTTCCGTCTTGTTTCCGGGCTTCAGCATGCCAACGCAAGTGCTTCGCGACTTTCGGATTTGCAAACAGCCGCTTCAATCTAGGTATCACAGGCAAGCACCACACAGTTTTTGCTGGGGGCCCTTTCCTTACCTCGTGACGTTCATTGTCAATCCGGTCCCTACGCGTATACCTCGATGCGCCGCATCTTGGACAAACATGCAAACTGGAGTACTCGTTACGGTACAACACACAATCATTTGGGCATGCGTGTATTCTTTCGATTTCCATTCCCAACGGACACAACAGTTTTTTGGCTTGGTAAGTAGATCTTGGCAACTCATTTCCCTCTGGAAGCATGTCCGCTAGAAGATCTAATAGTGCCGTGAAACTCTTATCACTCCAACCGTTTCCTGCCTTCAAGTTATATAATCTCAGCACAGAAGACAGTTTTGTAAATGTTGCACATCCAGGGAACAGAGGCTTCTCAGAGTCAGCAATCAGTTTCTCAAATTCACAGAAGTCATTTTCGTTGTAATCTTCCTCTACATCACGTAACATCTCATCTAGATTGTCATCATCATCATCTACGTGCACATCGGAATGAACATTACCAAAATTGGGATGATCATCGATATTATTGCAATCCACATCCGAGTCGTGCTGATTGGTAGTAGTGGTGCTTGTTTCCTCAAGATCTTCGCCATGCCATATCCAACGGGTGTATCGCACGTTAAAACCACGACGAATCAAATGACTCTTAATTTGATCAGAGTTGCTAAACCTCTTCAAGTTCATACAATCTGTACAAGGACAGAGCATATTTTTCTCTCCCTTTCTCTCCTTTTGTTGCTCAGCAAATTTAATAAACTCATTCACACCATCCAAATATTCAAGAGTAGTACGTTTTATTCCATACATCCAATATTTCCTGTCCATCTACAATTAACAAAATTTAACGAGTAAGCCATGCATGAAACCTGCCCGATTAAGTTATGTATATGTACATGTACAGCCTCTTACAACAGATACATGTGTTGAACCCTAGCCTGACGAAATTAACACTAATTAACCTAGCTAACTACACAATACAAGCTAGTTAGCTCCTAAAACATGACGCATTTCCAGCTACCAAGCTCCCAAGCTTAGAGCTACAAACTTGGAACTACACAATACAGCTAGCTTGCAAGTAGAGAGGAAGGGAGATCTAGAGGGAGAGAGAGATAAGTGTCGACGATTAAGCATACCTTAAAGAGAGGGGCGCAATCAACTTCCCTCCAGCCTGCTCTGATCACCCTAGCAGTGTAGCTGGAACTTTCGTCACAAACAGAGGGACACAGAGTGCAACAGAACAAATTAAAGAGCAGCTCAGCAATGGTCGAGTGGGGTTTTCCTTATAATGGACATTTTTCTAACGGTAAATACATGAAATAACCGTCAGACTAACTTAGGTAATTTGCCGCTCACATATTCTATCGGTAAAACCACACACATACCGTTAGAGAATATACATTACTGAGCAAATATATGTGTTTTCCTACGGTAAATATGTGTACTTACCGTTAGATCATGCATGACACAGCACGCACATGAGTTTTTCTATCGGTATATATGTGTACTTACCGTTAGATGATGCATGACACTTGAGCATTAGTTTTTTGTATCGGTAAATATGTGCATTTACTGTTAGCTATGCATGATTGAGCAAATATATGTATTTTTCTATCGGTAAATATGTGTACTTTACGTTAGAATATGCATGACTGAACAAATATATGTATTTTTCTATCGGTAAATATGTGCATTTACCGTTAGCATATGCATGGACTAAACACAATATATGTGCTTCCTATTGGTAAATATGTGTATTTACCGTTAGAATATGCATGACTGAGCAAATATATGTATTTTTTCTATCGGTAAATATGTGCACTTACCGTTTAGAGGAGGTACTGTTACCAAACTGGGACAAACATGCACATGCCATTTCTCACATTCAAGGAATCATATCAATGTAACATCAAACAGATCTTACATCAAACAGATCTTAACTAGAAGATAAAGCAATATATTTCAAAAAATGCTAATTTGTGGATTAACTAGGAGACACAACAATACTTTTCGTAGGTAGTTGGGACTTCATCTTGCCAAAGAAATTACAGATGCCAGTTCACAAATTCAGGTACAAACATACACATGCCAGTTCACCAATACAAATTCAGGTACAAACATACACATGCCAGTTCACAAATTGAAGTGCATGTCTGAAACAGCAGTACAAATACACACCTACCTACCAATACAATTAAATACACAAATGCTCCCTGCACATTCAAGTTCATGTCCCAATTAGCAATACATGATACACAAATATACAACAATATACAAATACAACAATTCACACATTCGATGTATATTACAAAAGCCACGTCTGAAATTAACAACAGATCACGACGAGGACCCAGTGGCCCATACATGCATTTTACATAAAAGGGAACCTTTGCAGGTTGCCACAATGCAACTACCGACTACAAGTTAGACCTGATACATCACAAATCCATTCATCCAAAACAGCAAATGTCTGAACCACATTGGACTTAACCATAGGAGTTCAGTTCGAAGACGCCCGAGGAGCTGGAACTGCCGTCGACATACATTTGTACGTATTGGTGATTTCCTCGGACTCAAACTCGATCAACTCAACTCAACTCAACTCCATTAACAAAAAGAACCTACCTTCCAAGATGTTGTTCTGTGTAGTGATGGTGTAGAATGGCTGTGCAAATAACAACAGTTCTTCTTCTCCAAGCAGGTAAGCATCTGGCCACAAGCTGGTGCATGCAAAAACATGTAAGATGCTTTCTATAGGTCCTGATTTGAGAAACACGCCGGGCTTAAGCATCTTCTCGACCGAGTCAACCAAGATCTCGCCCTTCACGTCCTTCCAGCTCTCGACGGTGATCTTCACCATTTCTTTCGCCAACAAGCCAACGTAGGCAGCGTACTGCGATGAAGAACCGTGAAATACGTTGCCCCTCATGAGCATCATCCAAGGACCTGAACAGATCATAATCATATTGAAAAGAAGACACATCAAAATGAAGGATACAAAAAAAGCAGAATTATTGCCATAATCGGATTAGAATAATCCAACAATATTGCAGAAATTTTACGTACCTTCCTTGGGATGCCGACGTCTAGAGGGCGTCGATGGAGGTGCGGAGGTGCAGCGGTCCCTTGTAGAGGTGCGCCGGCCGTCCATGGAGCTTACGGGTTAGGACTACGAGCCCCAGATGAACTGTGAGAATGAAAGAGACATACTCGTGTATTTATACAATTATATATTTTCTATCGGTAAGAAAACAGAATACCGTTAGTAATAAAAACATCTGTAGAAGCCGAATGGTTCTATTGGCACAATAAATATTACCGATAGGAATTTTTGTACATACTCTATCGGTGTGTACGTACATTGCCGATAGAATATTACTAGTTGTAGAAGGCCAACAGTTCTAAGATATTTTGTGCAATATTCTACCGGTATAAACATTCATTACCGATAGAATAAAACTATTAGAAGACGAACAGTTCTAAGCAATTTTCTATATATTCTAACGGTAAAAGAATCCATTACCGATAGAATAAAATATTTGTAG